>OY294052.1:4879742-4998073 GCA_958510825.1 Brachypterus glaber
GCGATCTACATTTGATTTACATGTGCTTGTTAACAATACGTCCACAATATGCAATCTAGTTAAAATTAATGTACAGGATATAAGCGAATATGCTAATAAAAGCTCATTAATGTTTCTTAATTCAAAATGCATTGAAATTCAGCCATTTGACAACGTGGTATTAAGCTCTCCTATTCGTTTGATACAGTTAGGTAGAAAATCAGTTCTTCGCCAAAAAGCACAGTGGGGTATAAAACCCTAATAATTGACCAGGTTTTTTTTATTCACCTAAGCGTGCTAAAATGCTAGTAGAAAATGATTTTTTTTAAATTTTTGCGTCCGTCTGTCTGTCTGTCTGTCTGGGTGTAAACTCTCTAACTCCATTTCTACATGAGATATCGACTTGCGGTTTTTTGCATATTGTTTCTTATCGTATTCCGAAGAGCTGCTTAGATTTTGGGGGTAAACGATTGGGGGTAAGGGGGTAAAAATAGGGTAAAACTTCTATTTTTAGCGTTTTTTGTTTATAATTAAGGCAATTATTATTGTATTTGGTTAATTTAGCACTTATATAAAAGATAATTTTAAATTACTCAAAAAATGTTATTAACAACCCGGACAACATTCATAAAATCATATAGGCCTCATGAGAGCATCATGTTATGATTTCCACGTTTTGTACTCATACGAACATCATGATGAGCACATCTCATGATTTTGTGATCATGTTGTGAGTTTCTTATGAGGTGTATACATTTAACGTTAAATCATTAAATGATGTCATAATGATTTCCACGTGAAATAGCAAATGTTGCCCGGGACTCGATTGAGAACGATTGTCGAATAGTACAGGCTCCTGTAATGTTTCAATTTCAGTGCACTTGACAGCGTTATGCGATAGGTGGCGCCACATGTTATGTTCTACCACTAATTAAACTTTTTAAACGAATAAAGGAATACTAGTATTAAAATGCAGCTGTCTTTATAAAGATATACTACTGGTAATAACTAGTAATTAACTTACTGGTCAGCTAATTCGATACACATTATCAGATTGGTATGGTGAGCCGTAGATATCTGGAGGCTTTAGTCTAGAGGAATTAGTGCCCCCAGTCACCTTGGAGAACATTCCCACTGGAAAGTTCCCAGTGGGAAAATCCCGGTGTCCTCAAGTTGTTGGAAATGGATTTATGTGGGGGTGTGTGTCTAGGGGGAGTTGATTTTTTCGTTATTTTTTTGGTATCTCTTCGGGTTTTCAAGATATGAGCAAAAAGGTTTTTAATTTTAAATTTCGCGGTCAATTTAAATTTCGCGGTTAATTTAAAATTTGCGCATGCGCATCCCGTAGACCGCTGCTAGATCTTCATGACATGATCTCGTAATGACTTTACAATGAGGAGTCATCTGTATGCGTTCATGAACTCAGAAAATCATTACATGATGTCATAATGACTTCCACGTGAAATAGCAAATGTTGTCCGGGAACGTTTTCCTAAAACGCATTGTTTTCGAGAAATTGACGTTTAAAGCAGTAAAAGGTTTTTTATCATATCTCACATATTTATAACCCGATTTAAAAAAATTATATTTTAAATAAAAGCTCTTTTTAAACCCTATAAAAAATGTTATATACAGTTTTTTGCTAGAATATAATGTTTTAAAGATACAGAATTTAAAATCAAACAAAACAGCTAGTTTAAAATTTGCAAACTAGTGTACAATAGTGCCGATGTTTTGACAGGGTGCTTGCAACGTTTCATCTAGTTTATTTTTCATCAAGATAATTTTGACCGGATTTTTCATGCAAATGCCCCATAGTGCTTCGCCACAATGGCTCTCTTGCCTGACTCACTCTTCGTGTAGCTCTTTTTTCTCAGGTAGTGCGCCAAGGTAATTCTACCACCTGCCTTTTCGATGATTACAGACGACAGTGGCCACTCGTCCGTACAAAAAGTGGGGCTAGAATTTCACAAACTTCCGTCAAAATATTTTATTGCATTTTAAAAACCGCAAAGTTGTCTTGGAAGGTAGAAAGTTTTCATTGAAAACCAAATGATAAGATCTTAATATACAGGGCGTTTATAAAATAGAGGTACCTAGTAGGTACTACCCATGGGAGTCATATTTTTTGGTTTTGCAGACCAAGTTTTGATCCGAAAATTCTCATTTATAATTAAAGAGTAATATCTTGTGATGGTTTTACTTTCCCCAAGGAAAGTCTTGCGTTAGTAAAAAAAATCGAAAATTTTTTATTGCTTTTTTTTACGTTTCTGGACTTTTTATATCCACAAAATATGATTTCCGTAAAAAAAAATCTGTCTGTCGGTCGGTCGGTCTGTGTCCGGGAAATTTTTGACCACGATAACTCAAGAACGTTTCGGGCTAAAGACTTCAAATTTGGACCAGAGGATTAAAATGGGGGTAAAATCAATTTTTTTCAAAAAAATATTTTTTTCAATTTTTCCGTTTTACGAAAGAAGAAACTTTTTTTGAAATTTTTGTTTTTTTGTTAATGTAATGTAATGTATTAAAAACAAAAAAAAAAGGGTAAACGCTACGTAACGGAATCTAATAAATTTAATGTTTATTTCCTAAGCTTGGCAGATGTATTTTTATTTCAACATAAATTACTATTTAGTGGCCCATAATTCCCCTTTTCACACAAAAATTGACGAAACTATGCATATTTAAATAATATTGTAATCAGTAAAAAACTGTTGACGTTGATATTAAAAAAAAATCTTACGGCCCTGTTCTTGCGTGATCTTGCCGATGAACCATCGGCGATGATACATTTCCGCGCGGAATGTGTACTCACAGAACACCAATGTGTGTACTATTTTGTGTACCTGTGCATAAACAATATACGTGTTATATGTGACACTCTCTATTGATTATGAATATTTTTTTAAAGTTTGAGTGATTTTTTCGTTTAAGTACATTAAGTGCTATATGTATTATTATAATAAATATGTATCATTTTTACACTGTCTTTTTACCGTCTTGCATTATGCGGAATTCTGTATCAAGAAAAAAAAATACAAATTTTTATATTGTTACACGTTACACAGGGGGGAGGGGGTCAATTTTTTTGAAAAATTGCGTTACGTTACGTAATATATGGACAGCCCCTTAGCCACTCAAGCAACTTTTTAACTAAACAATGGGAAAACCCCAAAAAAGGCCTTACAAATGCCAAAAATTGTTAGCCAATCGGAACCATCCAAAGCAAACATCTAACTCATGGACAATAACTTTTTAGTGTTTTATTCGAAAGGTCGCTTAATAGTCTTCTTGTTATTAATAAGACATGCGGCTTAATTTAAGATTGTTGTAAATGTTGCATATCTAATCACACTGTTTGATGAGTTTTCATACATTTCTTTGTGGAGTTTCCCACACTTAACGTTCTATGCATGAGCTAATTGAATAGGAGCTTAAATTTGATGGTATATGATTATTTTAGTTGAAAGAAAAGATTTATTGATAACAGGTTAACTGTATACCTACAGTTGTGTAGTTAGAGAAAATATAAACAAAACTTTCACATATGGTTAATATTTTGAAATAAAAAAAAAAATAAATAAAAAAAATGGGAAATAGTTAATTATGGTAAAAGTAAGATATTTTCCATGAGAAAATTAACCTGCGA
Source organism: Brachypterus glaber (assembly GCA_958510825.1). Lineage (NCBI taxonomy): Eukaryota > Metazoa > Arthropoda > Insecta > Coleoptera > Kateretidae > Brachypterus > Brachypterus glaber. The sequence continues at coordinate 4,883,374 of OY294052.1, forward strand.
GGCGTCAGCAAAGCAGGTTAATTTTCGAGAGGGCAATATCGGTTTACCCATACAAGGTTTTATCCAATAAATAGCTTAGGAATTCATATTTTTATTAAAAATTTTAATGACATTTACAAGAAAATAATTTGACAATTGACAGTTGAGTGGGTAAAATAAATAATTATCCACTCAATAAAGTAAAAGCCACGCGGGGGTTATTATTGAGTTTATCTATTTAAAATAAAGCTGGTAATTGTCTTATTATCTGTATGTATTGGATAAAGGATTTTATACGACCAATACCTCGAAAACAATCCTATTCAAGTGAAACAAAAAATAATCCGCCATTTTATAGCCAATGTAAAATTATACAGGGTGTTTAAAGCCAATGTAAAATTATATAAATCAACAAAGTTTCGTTTTTATCGAATGAAAATTAATCTTAATTTTAGGGGTGGACATAAATAAAACTCACCCGGTATATTTTTTGTATATATTTTTTTTTAATTCGATTATTCAATTTCTTTTCGTAATTTTTTTTTGAGAAGATTTTTATTAGAATATTTTTTCAATACTTTTTTTTGCCAAATAAATATAGCACAGCCCCCACCGCGGTATATTCATCATAATCATTAAACACGGTACTCCTGAACGACCAACAGGATTGAATAACGTGGCAGAAAAATCTGACTATGGATCATGGTAGTAGGAGGTTCACTTATTATAGGATCGTCGACAGCCAAACCCCAAAAAATTGTAAACAGTAACAACTGCAATTTCTTTTGCACAATTCTAATAGTGTTTTTGCTGCTGATTTCGATTTTGTTTAGATCAAATCTCTATATGTTTCCATTTTTGAGAAAAGCCGTTCCAAAATTTTATAAAAATTAAATTTTGTCATTTCTGGAGGCTCATATTTAAATTATTATAGAAGCTACAAAAGTTTTTTCTAGTTTAAATTAAAGTTACATTCACGCTCTATAAAATAATTACGAAAAATGTCTGGAAATCATTTTAAAAGTTCAGTTGAGGAATAGCTTTTGATGCCTCTGCAATCATGTTTAAAAGAAGGTAAATTTATCTTTGTTAAGCAGCTTATATATATATATATATTTAACGTCAAATTTATTATATTTGTCAAGCTCATGTGTTTGTCAATTTTGCTAAATATGACATATACTGCCCAAAATAGTCTTAAACAGCAACACTAAATCGTCATTGCAGACGTCTTGAAAACTAGTCTTCAGTTGGACACCGGAAGTGAAATCCATATACTTTTCTTTGTGATTTTTTAGAGCAAGCATGTACCTTCAATTCAAGCTATAGAAAACCTTTGTAGGTGCTTTAATAAATTATTTATTGTTCACCTAAAATTACATTTTTTATTTTTTTCTAATTTTCAGCAGGGTATTTCTCAAAAACGAAAAGAGATAGAGATTTGGTCTAAACAAAATCGAAATCAGCAACAAAAACACTTAATAAACAAATATCTGGACTAGGACTTTAAATAAAAACACTAAGTTTTATGCACTAGCGACGTTTCGTCTTTAATCAAGACTTTATCAAGTTAAAAGAGATTAAAGACGAAACGTCGCTAGTGCATAAAACTTAGTGTTTTTATTTAAAGTCCTAGTCCCGATATTTGTTTATTAATTGTATAATCAAAGGACACTAATATAATTTGATAGAACAAAAACACTATTAGAATTGTGCAAAAGAAATTGCAGTTTGTTACTGTTGTTTAGCATGCAGTCTGCGGAAGAACTTTTACCACTATTTAAGAACTAGTGCTCATTAGGATTTCGTTCTCAGAGGTTTTGAAGTTTAGGGGGAGTTCGGGAGAGTTGACCATATTTAATTCAAATTATGACCCAAACAAATAACGGTCGGTCTAGAAGATGCGTTTTGCACGCCCCAAAAATGTCACGTGACCAGGCGTCGATATCCCATTTGCTTTGGTCCGCCAAGAGGTGAACGTGTTTTCGTGCACTGAAAGTGAAATCTTAATATTTTTTACTTTTTGTTGTATTTCCATCAAATAATAAGGTATGTTGGATTTTCTTTAATCTATATTCTCATTACTTATTATATTTTTAAACTATTATATCGATGTAACATAATTTATTGATATTTGTTAAAAAAATTGTTAAATACTTTAAAATGTACCTATCGGGAGACTTGTGCCGTTAGCCGAAGGGAGACTTGACCAGTGGTTCAATCTAGTGACAGTGACACTGAGGAAGAGAAGGAAGAAGAAATTGTTTATAACGATAGCTCAGACAGTCCATGGGAAAACGAATTATTGTTTGAAGAGTTTCTGAACGGAAAAAAACAAAAAAAAAGTTAATAGTTGGTTTTGTTTTATATGCAGAAGTGACGAAAAACTGGATATGCGCCTATGCATTACTTGTATGAGATATGTCCACGAAATTTGTGTTGGTTTAACAAAAAAAGATCATGAAAATTTAATTTGCCCTGAATGTTAATATATTAGAATGCTATATTTTGTTTGTGTTTTACTTGTATTTGATAATTTTTTTACTTGCACTAATAAAGAATAATTTATAATAATGTTTTATTTATATTATTAGTGTATTTATGGTGTATGGTCAAGTCTTCTTATCTAGTGGACCATGTCTCCCGACTATGTGAGAGACTTGAACCAAATTACATAATTTATTAAAAAAAAAATTGACGCCAAGTCATTTAATTTTTTTAAATTATATTCTTCATAATATGTGTACAATAGGTTTAACTCGTAAATGATAGCATAAATAAATCATTATTTTCCTTACAAAAGTTTTTATATGGTTTTCAGTAAAAAGCGGTTCAACTCTCCCGCACTCCCCCTACAGACCCTTTGCTAACACAATTAATAGTCATCTAATCTTCCTATTTTTTTTAAAACCATTTGGGGGGACGTGTGTATAAAGAATGTTCATTGACCATCACAAAAGTAGTTTTACTTTTGTTGTGTGACGTCGAAAGGTCCCATTCGGTGATATGGGATTGCCTCCGTAACATCGCCTTTATGATATTAATTAAGTGGACTGCGAATAGGTATTAATGATTGAAAAGAATATTAAAGACAAAACGACAGTTCCAATAATATATATGGTAATCTTACCTTAGTTTCAGCATTCAGCACGACAGGTCATGACCGCCATTTCTTCACAGGAGACACCACATAATTGGAAACTGATGTACGCGAATTAAAGTTTGTTTGACCAGTGTAGGTATACACTACTAATTATTTAAATACATATGTGTATATGGAACTTATTTCTATAGTTTGCAGCCGTAAATATGGTAAATTCTAACGAATGCCCGCGGCGTGGTATGTTCGTCAGCTGATTTGAGTATATTTTTATTGACACGCATCGATCGTTCTCGAGCGTCAAATTGCTACTGTCCGGAAGGCAACCTACCCGAACTCGCGCAGAAAAGCTAGGAGGTTTTCAGCGCGTTACTTACAAAAATACAATTAATTTAAAACAAAACATTATTTTTGAATTATAACTAAGTAAAGAAATTAAATGAAATTATGTATAATAAAACCCAAATTAAAAATAAATACAAACACAGAAATGTGGTTGTAACAACTTTAGTGTTGACCATGCATGTTCGTAGAAAACGTATTTTTACCCATCCACCGATAAATTTATGACCGATTTAATTAGTACTTTAATGTAATATTTTTACACTTTAAAAAGCCAAGATAATATATGGCATTTCCTAATTATTGCAATGATAATCGGTTTTTAATTTACTTTAGTTTGTTAATTGCTTTTTAAGCACCTGAGTGTAAAACACCATGTGAGCGTTTCGAGAGCCTTATTTATGTGAATCTTGCGTGCAGTACAAAGCAACAATTTTCTTATTCATTTTTTGTAAAAAAAAAGATTAAAAACAACATGGTGTCCTAAAATTTGAAATTTCATAAATAGTATTTTATGATCTAAGGATATATTTCTCGTCCGTGTATCAAACGATATTTTTTATTTGCTTGTAAACATATTTTTAACAAAAAAAGGTAAAAATAATAAGTAAAATTAGTGTTAAATCTTAACAAAAGTGTAACTTTTAACGTGACATATCTAACCGAAAAATGTCACTTTGGAATACAAGCGAATAAAAAAGTATCATATGTAATGTGCATATGAAATTTTAAAATTATATGTAAAGTTGTAAAATTACATGTAAACTTGTAAAATTACATGTAAACTTGTAAAATTACTCGAAAAATTGTAAAGTTACATGTATAATTGTAAAATTACATGTGAAATCTAGTAAATTTTACATGTATTTGAATTGAATCACATTTACGTGCAGAATTCGGGTAATTACATATTTATTTTTTACAGTGTACCGTACCGCGGTAGGTACCGCACGCTTAAGGGTCCTTTGAAATAAAAAAAAAACTCTACAAAGTTTTTCTGGCACATGATGAAAAAAATATATACATGTGACTTAGACCTGGTTCCGATTGATTACGTTTCTGGCCCATGATGAAAAAAATATATACATGTGACTTAGACGTGGTTCCGATTGGTTAAAATGCTATTTTTGGCATTTGTAAGGCTTTTTTTGAGGCGAAAATTCTCGGTTATTAACAAAGATATCGATATGGGGTTTTCACCATTGTTAAGTTAAAGAATTGCTTGAGTGCCTAACATGGCTGTTTTAAAAACAACCTGCATAGCGAATTTTGAAAATAGACTGATCATTTTAATCTTCAAGGTTCGTGTTCTAACTGGATGTTTCAATCTCTCATATTTTATCCTGCAATTTCTTTATGAAAAAGACATGTTACGTATGATACGTACTTGAAAATATAGTTATTTTACACGTAGTTTATGTATTCTACCAATGTTTAAGGAAGTATCTAAAGTTTAATACAACAGTAGATGTGTACTCAGGTCAGAAAAGGATCTTATTTGTATGTTTAGGAATCGATTTTTTAATTCTGAGTCTCTCTCTCTCTCTTTATTTTTGGCCTTTGCCTTTGTCAGTTGGCCAACTCGCTGGTCTCTTGTTAGTTTCTGCAGATGGTTAGCCTGGTTGTTACCATACCATCGATTTCTTTACAAATATCACTTTTTATTTTAACTCGATTTAGGTGATCATAATTAGTCACATACCTTAATTTGGTAATTTTAGTCCTTATAAAAGTACTACTTAACCATACAGGGTTAAATTAAAGCTGGGAGTTATACACTGTATAATACAGAAACAAGGCCCTTTTGGCGCAAGTACATATTTATTAGCGACTCCCTCAGCGATGAAATGATGAATGTAATTTTCTAGTTGCCCGCATAGAAAGGCAATGCCATTATTTAGCCTACATGCAGATATGCAGGTTATTAATTTGAGTTATATCTCTGTCTTTTCAGCGAGATAATTGGCTATCACACACCCCCACATAAAAAAATCAGCACATTTTCTTTAATCAAACTATTGGTTCTAGGCATAGTGCTTTTTAACGTATAGTTCTGTATTACAGAATCTGTAACCACACGGTGGGCCTTAAAAATATAAATCAAAAATCAAGAACCCCATGATGGATTTTCTAGTACAGATTAGATTTTTGTTACAATGATCTTTGAAAGGCAAAATCATGAAAAAAATTCTAGGTACGCAAAAATTGACCTTTTTTAATATACCATATTTTTTAAAATAGAAAACGGTAAGGAGTCAAGCCACAAGAACAGTTTCTGTGAACAATTTTTTTCATGATTTTGCCTTTCAGACGAACCATGTTTACCATATTGAATATTATATCTAAGGACATATCCACAGGCTCGCATAACATCATAGTACATAAGAATGCGATGCCGTGATTGGCTTGATGTGCCGCCACGTATCTTGTAACCCAATCACGGAACCGCAATCTTATGTTTTATGTTCTTATGCAAGCTTCTGGATAGGCCTTTAATAAAAGTTTTATATACCAAAAAGATTACATTCGCGAAGAAAAATATATTATGTCTGTCTGTCTGTCGGTCTTTCTGTCGGTTTATCTGTCTGTCTGTCTGTATGTCAGGAAACATTTGTAAACCCGATAACTCGAGAACTCTTTGAGCTAAAGACTTTAAATTTGCAACATAGGTTTCTTATGCAAAGTTCTAGACTGGCATTGTTTTTGGTTAAAATCTAGGTGAGATAAGGGGTCAAAAGCGGTTAAAAAAATAAAAATAAAAAATAAATCGAAGTAGTACAGTTTCGTTCGAAGTACTCGAAGTAAGTGTACTCGACAAAAATGTAAAAAGCACTTCGGAGTGCTCGAAATATAAGAGAGGTGGTCCACTTTCGAATTTTTGCATCTGTGGGTGTCAAAAATTACGAGAGTGGACCACCCCTTGATAAAATTATATGTAGATATTGATAGACTATCAACAGTATTGATTGTTGTTGTGTTGATTCAACAAATAAAAAATAAAATTTTATTAAAGATATTAGCAACTGCATTAGGTATGAACAACAATTATGCATTAAAAAAGCATTTTATAAGCAACAAAATAGTATATTCTATAACTAGTATGGAATAGACAATATTCCGCGCGAGCTAAAAGTTTGTTATACGAGCCGGTAGGCGAGTATGACGGTCCCGCGAGCGCGGAAAGACTATTCCATACGTGTTGTAGACTATACTTTTTCTTCGACTGCAAATATGAAACACTGTATGGCTTTAAACTGCGGAAAAGGCTTAAAACAATGTTTTTTGTGACTCGACATTGCAAATGCAACAAAACACATATTTTTAAATAAAGCAATTAATGTTATTTAATAATTTTTTCAAATCAGTACTTCAAAAAGATTTTTATTTAAATTTAGCACATATTTACAAATTATAATGCAAAAATTGAAGGTTCTGTCGGGTTGTTGTGACAGATATCAGGTTTAAATATTTAACAATAGATGGAGCAGTTTTAATTATTTTGAACTAAATTGATAAAAAACTGGTCAAATATTAAGAAAAACTAATAAACTTTATGTAATTTTAAAGCAAAACTTTAAATTGCATTAAATAATTCAATATTTCATGGTAAAATATATATATTTTTGCTAATTTTGCTACAGTTTTCTTTACTTTTATAAACAAGAGATGGCACTACATGTGCTCATTCTAACATTTGATACGGAATATTCATACCGTATCTAGAGCTAGAATGGATTCATTCTGTGTTTGAAAAGTGTGTGTATTTGCTTACATTCGTAGAAAAATAATTATTCTACCAAACAAAGGTACTATATTCAAGAAGTCCGATATATCGTGTATCTCAACACTGAAACTAACAAAAAAAACTCTTTTCTCTGCGGTAATGATGTTCCAAGCAATCAAAGTTGATGCCCTTCTTGAAGTCGGTGCATGGTCACGGTACATCTAGCAATCACCATAGGCGTGCTTACCCTGTTAAAAATTTCATATAGGTTCCATATACGAAATTTACACGCGGAATGTTTAATTTTTGGTTCTAGAAACGTGTAATTTTGCCTTTAATTGTATTTTTCTCGAAAACCGTGAATCATACGGTATTACAACAAGAGTACCTTTTACATCGGCACTTAGTGCTACTAAGAGTGCCGATGTATTGAAATCTTCGCCGAAAAGTTAAAATCTTTGACCATGTTTTTTTCACATTTTTGCGGTCGTCTGTCTGTCTGTCTGGGTGTAAACTCTTTTTCTACATGAGATATCGACTTGCGGTTTAAAGCAGTAAAAGATTTTTTTATCATATCTCACATATTTATAACCCGATTTCAAAAAATTATATTTTAAATAAAAGCTCTTTTTAAGCCATGTAAAAAATGTTATATGCAGTTTTTTAATTTAAGCAAAGACTGAAAGTTTGCATGCTATACGCAAAGGGTTCCTGAGTTATTAAATAAAAATCAAATTTCTGGAACCCCCTTACGAGTAGTTTTTTTGACGTAAGTTTATAGGAACTTCTTATTTATATTTTGACCTCTGGAACACATCCTTTAAATACATATGTAGTTCCATTTCCTTGTGAAACACCCTGTATGTAAATTTTAACTGAAATAAATTAAAACATAGACTAATATTTAAAAAGTACGCTATGAAAATTATATAGTAGAAATCTTTGCATGATAACTGTAAACAAACACTTTTTTTCTGAATTTTATTTTCACATAGACTATTGTTTTTAGATAAAAATCAAAGAGATAACAATTATAACAATACAAATATTTTTTAGGTTAATAATAATTCATAATAATTATTATTCGTTATTATTACTTATTTTCTGAAAATGATTAATTTGGTTTTCCGAAATGGCGCGTGGTTCCATTCTGAAAAAATCAGGGATATACAAGGAAAAAATCAAGGAAAAGCTGTTTTTTTTTGAAAATCAGATATTTTTTTGAAAATGAGGGCTTATTTTTTGAAAAGCATGCTGATGGTTTTACCATTTTAGGTACGAATTATGCAAGAACATATTTTTTCATTTTTTTTCGTTTTACGAAAAAATGTTTTTTTTCTCACAGCAATATTTGTCTCGGTGTGTTACAAAAAACCTTAGAAACGGGGCTTTCGGGATTGCATGCGTGCATAAAAACAGCCCATCCACCAACGAATTAAAAATCGTAATGGTTGATTAATTTTACTTCATCCCCCTACAAACTAAAATGATTTTACCATTTTATAAACTGCATACGAAATAAAACAGCATAAGTTAACTTGTAATAATGCGGGTAGACTCGTGTGACTTTCATACAGAATCTTTTAATAATAATGTACTCTCGTCACAAGGACCTTGCTCGTGGTTTACAATATGGAGATACCAACGAACTAATAACTCTTCTCTCTAGAATGGGCATTTCATTCGTTAAAACTGACAAAAACGTAGGCAACATAAACATTCGTCTGTCTTACTCGCATATCTTTGTTCTAACAGAGACAACAATACCAGTTACTGGTAATTGTTATTGTTCAGGCCTGAATATACCTACTATTTGTTTACAAACAAACTGAGATGTTGGCGATACTCTATTTTAACGGTATGCGTATTCTAGAAAGAAGAGTTATTAGTTCGTTTGGAGATACCTAACTATGTATTTGACTTTTCTGTGTTTTACGATAGTCAAAAATAACTAGTATACTAATAATAATAATAGTATAATATTATTGTCGGTTTAAAAGAGGAGAATGACAAAATCTTTTAGTGTTTTTATTTAACTTTTTGAGAATTTGCAAACTTTTCACGGATAATAATTATTATAATAACAATTATTATAATCTAATAAGTATAATCTACTATATCTTGCATATTTATAATGGAAAGTAAAAAAATATTCAAAGTTAAATATAGGTTAGATTTATGTTACATTCTAACGTTAGAAAAATGTTAGAATTTAGTCAGGTAACTAACGTTATATTTATGTAGATTTTACAGTTAGATATATATATATATATAATATTTTATAACGTTTTTGTATAACGTTAGAGATTAAGCATAAAAATGTCACTAATCTAATGTTATGTTAAGTTAGATTTTTGCACTTTTCTACCAGGAATGGTATACCATTCCTATAATCCGTATCGGGACTGACAATATAATGATCTTAATAACTAACCAAGGCCCTTTTTACCATAAACACCATGTACAATTATAATTGTCTCAATTGGTCCACGCACTCATCTAGAATTAATGGTCGCGTGTCCCACATAGGATTTTATTTTAACAGTTTGATTTGTACACAAACGATATGAGATGTTGTATCATTAATAGGCTCCATTAGAGAGGTACGTGAAAGGGATTCATAAAATATTTATCTGTTACGTACACTAGGAAAATAGTCGAAAATTCGAGGGGTATACCCAACAAACTAATAACTCTTCTCACTAGAATAGGCATTTCATTTATAAAAACTGAAAAAAACGTAGCCAAAATATACATTTGTCTGTCTTACTCTCACAGCTTTGTTCTAACAGAGAAAACAATAACAGTTATTGTTATTGTTCAGGCCTGAATATACCTACTATTTGTTTACAAACAAACCGAGATGTTGGCGATACTTTATATTAACGGTATGCGTATTCTAGAGAGAAGAGTTGTTAGTTCGTTGGGTATACCCCAACAAACTAATAACTCTTCTCTCTAGAATAGGCATTTCATTTGTAAAAACTGACAAAAACGTAGCCAACATATACATTTGTCTGTCTTACTCGGACAGCTTTGTTCTAACAGAGGCAACAATAACAGTTACTGGTAATTGTTATTGTTCAGGCCTGAATATACCTACTATTTGTTTGCAAACAAACCGAGATGTTGGCGATACTTTATATTAACGGGATGTGTATTCTAGAGAGAAGAGTTATTAGTTCGTTGGGTATACCCCGGTTTATAAACCGCTGACAAAAAAATGTATACCTGAATTTCTTCTAGGAGGTAATTCCATAAAATTACCTCACAATTTCCTTTAGGATTACTTCGACATACCTTGAAAATTACCAAAATTACACTGCCCAGTAAAAAAGCTTTCCCATTTTTCACATCTGCGAGTGAGATGGATTTTTTATTATCAGACTCACTTTCAGCAACCTTTAAAACCCCCAATATACCAATTTTCACGGAGAAATAAGAAGAGCGTTTATGATTTCGAAAATCGGGATTTTTTGACACACCGTAACCAACAATTATCTTCAAGAATTCCTGTAATACGAATATATTTACCAACACTTAATACCTAAAATCGTGACTGTATATTTTTTGTTAAATTGGTATCGGTTGAATAACCTTATTATATAACCCGATGGCTAGATAACTTCAATTACCAAATATAATTATATTTTAAGTTTATTTAAATTGGTATTTACAAAAGTTCAAAGAATTACCTACACCATCCTACCAACAGATTTCTTCGAATTTTTAAATTAAAAAGTTTTAAGCCAAAATGTGTAGGTACTTTTATGATTTTTTTAATACCGGAAAATACGATTTTCCGAAAATTACTATTTTTTTTTCGTAGTTGCTGTTTAAAACAAGCCGTGAAGATTAGATATTATTTACCATTCGCAGTGGATGAATTGATGAATTGCTTTTTCCTAAATAACGCAAATTAAAACTATTTAAAACGCAAAATAAAATATCAAAAAATATAAAAAAAAGTTCCTATAAAGGTTGGTCCGGAAATAAGCCTTAAGGGTGCTAGGGCCCTTTAAAATTGTAATAAAAATAGGGTTTTTAATTAATAACTCTGGTACCCTTTAAGCTAGAGCGACAAGCATGTATACTAGTATTAATAAGGGCAATAAGTTTATGTTAATTTATTTTTTTGAATTTATCCAGAGGCGTGCCTAGACGGACAAAAATGTGAGGCTTAACACATTTTTGCCTCAAACTTTTTTATGTGTATGTTTTTTGGATTTTTTGTAAATAATATAGATTCATTGAGTAAAAATACATAACAAATGTCATATAGTGTAACACTGTAGGAGCTACCGTTTTCAAAAATAATGCAATTAAGAGAAAGTAATATTTTGTGCCACCAAAAACGTTACTTTTTAAAAGGCTATTACTCCGTTAATATTAAATTTAGGTGAGGAATACTTTTTTGCTCAGTTTTAAATGAAAAATCACCCTGCAGCATTAAAATTTTATTGATGCTCTTATTTGTTCCCCATTCAATATGTAATTTTCGAAGGACCGTAGCTCCCTTAGGGTTCATTTCCAGACCAACCTTTATAGGAACTTTTTTTTATATTTTTGGATGTAGAATCACCTCTTAAATTTTGGCATGCCAGTTATTGATCACCCTCTATAATACGCGCTGTGAATAGTACCTATAAAAGTCGTCCCAAATGAAAACAAGCCGTGAAGATATTTTAAGCTTCGCTTTTTATAATCTATATTACTCCTTGCAGTTGCGTTGCGTTGCGTATTTTGTGCGGTGGAACCCTACCAATTTCACTTTATTTCTGTAATTACTATGGTACCCATGACTGGTATGAAAAAAGATAAATGTACTTGTAGATCTTGTAAAGTACCTGTATTACCCTACTATAAAAATGTCCTACATGTACAAAACCCCAGAGGTCTGTAGGGTCGTTTACAAAAGATAAGGGTCAAAAGCCTGCCTTTGCCAAACAATAAAAATTTAAAATTTGGGTTTGCCCTGCTAAAACACTGTATAAATAAGGATGGTTTGGGAAGAATTCAATAATTTTTCAAAATTCTTAACGTTGACGAAAGAACTTTTTACAGTTACTAACATCAATAACATGTAATTTAAACATGTTATATAAGTAAATAATTTCACGGTAATTTAGCCTTAATGGGACACTTTCCCGGGCGAGTCCATTATTGAAAACTTCCCCAAACAGTTCTAGGTAAAATTCAGTGCTAAAAGTTCACCTTCCAGCAAACAGATGTCGCTACTATTAAAAACGAATACAAAACAAAAGTTCTAGCCTTTGTGAACAGATGGCTTTTTTAATAAACAGTTTACATGTAATCTGAGTGCAACAATTTTAGTACTGAATACATATTATTACCTAATATGTTTAACTGCATAAAATATAATTAAATTAGGGTTAAAATAAATAAGGCAAATATAAATATTTTTTATTGCTTATATTGGCTACTCTGATTACTTTGTCTTTCTTACGTTGGCTAAACTGTTAAAAACTGTTAGAAAGAGATAGCACTGTAGAACCAATTTTGACGGTCTTTGTCGTCAAGAACATATCATATTTTGACCTCCTCCCCTAAGGATTTTATAGGATAATTCCCTCCTTCCAGGGCTGGCGTGAGGCAGGGGTGTGGGGGACCTTAGGACATTAGCGCCTTAGGAAACTGAGCTAGAGCTCTGGATATGTAGATCTCAGACTAAAGACACTGGATCTGTAGACTAGTTCATAGTTCAACAAAGAATGTTTTACCATCATTGAAAACAGTCCAAAATAAATTTTCGTTTGGACTTTTTGCGAAATGATGTAAATGAAATGCGCCGCAAACAATTTTTTTTTCGAGTTTTTCAAGTTTAAATACAAACATTTGTTGATTTTTAATCCTTTAACGAACAGAGATCTAAAATTTTCGATGTTTGTAAACTTAAAAGAAATACATAAAAATACGTCAAATACTTGAAATAAAAAATTATAAGTCATTGAATTTTGTTCAAAGCATTTACAGAAGAAACTTATAATAATGTTCAACAATAAAACATTTTTGCGTTTGTTAAGGTCCAAAAAATTTAAAATCTTTGAAAACTGAGTAAGAAAAGGACTCAATAGGGATACTTGGTTTGGACACAGCATAAACGATTTCTTGATAAGTTTCTTTTTTTTTGTATATTCTGCCCCTTTGCCGTATTGCAAGGTACATGCGGCGGGGGCGTATTATAAAACACTTCTCGATACCCACTCCCACAACTCAAGCCTTAACGTATATTCTTTTGTTTCATCAAGAAAGTTGCAAGGCTTGCTAGATAGGCTAAACTGCTTTATTTATACTCTTCACTACTGTCGAGGTGGAAAATAGTTATTTATGGTACTAGTGGGTAAAGTAATAATATTGCCCATGAGAAAATTAACCAGCCAATCAGGTTAATTTTCGAGAGGGCAATATCGGTTTACCCATGAGTGCCATACAAGGTTTTATCCAATAAATAGCTTAGGAATTCATATTTTTATTAAAAAATTTAATGACATTTAAAAGAAAATAATTTGACAAGTGACAGTTGAGTGGGTAAAATAAATAATTATCCACTCAATAAAGTAAAAGCCACGCGGGGGTTATTATTAAGTTTATCTATTTAAAATAAAGCTGGTAATTGTCCTATTATCTGTATGTATTGGATAAATATTATAAATGGTTTTAAAGTTTCCAAAATCGCAAACATTTTTGATAGCTCACAAGCAACCGTTTATAATATTTATTATCCTTCTCAGTCTCAAAAGTAAAAAGCATTGACAAAAACTGTACATTTAAGTTTTTAAACGAAATGTATTAGATTATATTCGTGTTTATCATGACAAAAGTAATTCAGCCATCTTGCTTTAAGCATTAAGAATGACATTTTAATCGGTGGCGCCATCTAGCGGAAATTGTGATTTAAATTGCAGACCAGTAATAATTAGTTTATTGGTTTCTATTTTTCATTACCGGTCAGGTCCAGGCGTGGAAAACAGTGGGACAAGAAATCACGTACTTCCCAAACTTTATTAATACATACACGGTGTATTTGAAATAGCGTCGGAAATTTTAACAGATGATTCTACATACATGATAAAATATGACAAAAAGTTCCTATAAACATATGTCTAAAAATGCGTGATAAGGGAGCTACGCCCCTTTGAAATTGGCTAAAAAAGTCGGTTTTTATTTAATAACTCAGGAACCCTTTGAGATATATTAACGAGGTTTCGCACGTGAATTAATCCTAATAAGGCCCATCTTTTTATGTCATTTTTACGTACTTATTTAAACCAGGGGTGTGCGAAACGGGGAGGCCTTATCAGTTTTTTGTCCCAAACTTTTTTCTGTGTAACTTTTTTGCAATTTTATTTTTGAAATATGATTCCTCAGGTCAAAATACATAAAAAAGGTACTCTTGTTCTAATACTGTAGGATTAGCCGTTTTCGAGAAAAACTCATTTGAAGGTGAAATTTTACGGTTCGAGGACGAAAAATTAAATACTAAAATGTCGAAAACCAAAATTTTAATGATGCAGTGTTATTCTACATCAAAAACTAAGAAAAAAAGTTTTCATACATGTAGGTCGAAAAAACGCTTTTAAAGCTACCATGGCCCTTAAAAAATGGTGCATATTTAGGAGACCATAGCTCCATTAGAATTGATTTTTGGAAGTACCTGTATATGAGGTTTTTTTCTTAGTTTTTAATGTACATTCGCCCTGCATTATTAAAATTTTGGTTTTCAACATTTTAGTATTTAATTTTTCGTCCTCGAATCGTGAAATTTTACCTTCAAATGAATTTTTCTCGAAAACGGTTAATCCTACAGTATTACAACAAGAGTACCTTTTTTATGTATTTTGACCTGAGGAATCATATTTCAAAAATAAAATTGCAAAAAAGTTACACAGAAAAAAGTTTGGGACGAAAAACTGATAAGCCCCCCCCCGTTTCGCACACGCCTGGTTGAAATAAGTACATGAAAATAACACACAAAAACGGGCCTTGGTAGGATTAGTTGATGTGCAAAACCTCGTTGATATAACTCAAAGGGTTCCTGAGTTATTGAATAAACACCGATTTTTTTAGCCACTTTCAAAGGGGCGTAGCTCCCTTATGACGTATTTTTAGACATATGTTTATAGGAACTTTTTGTCATATTTTATGATGTAGAATCATCTGTTAAAATTTCCGACGCTATTTCAAATACACCGTGTATAATGTATGTATTACAGTTGCGAATAAAAATATTTATAAAAAATAGAAGGGAAAGTCCGAGGAGCTACAAAATTTCAGAAAACATTAGTTTGATTCATATTTATACCAATTTTGATAAACATCCATCTATAAACAAAAAAGTTATAGGGGCTCCACTTTTCAAAAGTTTATAAAAATATATCGAGATAAAACACAATATACTATTCCCTACGAAGACTATACTAAGGAATGCGAAGCATTACATATCTTCACGGTTTGTTTTCGTCCAGATAAAAAAATGCCACTATAAATATTATATTTATACGTATACTGCTTGACTTGCAAAATCTTTTAGATTGATCTGACCATGCAATTTGGTTTCATTAATTTTATTACCCGTGGATAGCTATAGGTTCTCTTTGATCTTAGAGCAGAATAGCTAAAAATCAGTTTTTACCATGCATATAGGTACACAGTTACATAACCATAAAATTTTTTAAGGTCCGAGTGTACCATAGACCTTCAAATTCGATAAAATTTTCGTCTACGGCGCCTGAACTGTACGTTTTTGGTGATATTTTTAAAACTGTTGTAAAATTAAAACAAATCATTAAATTTGTAAAAAATTTTGCCAGCAGTGCTAGGGGTTTCTTTAGTTTTTTAATAAATTTAACTTAAGCGTAAAATTTATAAAGATTTTCGCCTGCGGCGCTAAGGATTTATTACGTTTTTAGTTTAGTTTTATATTGTACAAGTAAAAATCGTAAAAAATTGCATGCGGCGCCAGAGCTTTCTTGCATTCTTGTGAAATTTTAAATTTTAAAATTAAAATAGACATAAGATTTGTAAAAAAATGCCTGTGGTATTTAAGATTTTAAAAATTAAGCGTGAAATTTATGAATATTGTTGCCTGCGGCGTTAGAGCTTTCTTAAGATTTTGTGAAATTTTCAATGGCGATTTCTCTCCGTTAGACAGGGACAAAAGTTCTACCCAAAAAGAATAGAAGACATACATACACTCCCACTTCCACCCAACCAAACAAATTCTGTATTTGTTCTTTGTTGAACAAATACAATATTTACTTGGCAGGGCGAAAAGTGTAACTATATTATTTTTATTAAAGAAATTACTGGCGCCATCTAAATTTTAGTAGAATTATCTTATTCTACAGATTAGCTATGTTCGTTCGTGCCGCTCAGTGCTACACTTTCCGGCCAACCAAATAAATACTGTATTTGTTGTATGAAAAACAAATACAGTGTTTATTTGGTTGACTGGAAAGTGTAGCACAAATGAGATAGAGATAGGGTAGACGTCTTTTGTTTCATAATTCTAGTTGTAGAGAGCTCCACTGACATATTGTTTGTGGGCCTGTGTAATGATCTATTCAGTAAAAGCAGTTATTATAATAAAAACATTATTAATTAGCAACGATTTGCTGCACTCGATTAATTTTAAATTTTAAGTAGCTGAAACAATAAATTTTGTTAATTTTATGCGTCCGACAGAAAAATCCTTAGTTTTTCGATATGGAAATGATAACCAAAAATTAAAAAAAAATAATAAAGGGAGAATGATGTATAGTTCAAGTAATATTTTTTTCTACGACTGCTTTAGAATGTAAGCAAATACACACACTTTTCAAACACAGAATGAATCCATTCTAGCACTAGGTACGGTATGAATATTCCGTATCAAGTGTTAGAACGAGCACATGTAGTGCCATCTCTTGTTCATAAAAGTAAAGAAAACTGTAGCAAAATTAGCAAAAAAATATATATTTTACCATGAAATATTGAATAATTTAATGCAGTTTAAAGTTTTGGGTTAAAATTACATAAAGTTTATTAGTGTTTCTTAATATTTGACCAGTTTTTTATCAATTTAGTTCAAAAAATTATAACTGCTCCATCTATTGTTAAATATTTAAACCTGATATCTGTCACAACAATCCGACATAACCTTCAATTTTTGCATAATAATTTTTAAATATGTGCTAAAATTAAATAATTTTTTTTAAGTACTTATTTGATAAAATTATTAAATAACATTGATTTATTTAAAAATATGTGTTTTGTTGCATTTACAATGTCGAACCACAAAAAACATTGTTTTTAACCTTGTTTAAAGCCATACAGTGTTTCATATTTGCAGTCGAAGAAAAAGTATAGTCCACAACACGTATGGAATAATCATTCCGCGCTCGCGTGACCGTCATACTCGCCTTCCGGCTCGTATGACAAACTTTCCGCTCTCGCGGAATGTTATCTATTCCATACTAGTTATACAATATACTATTCTTGTGGTCCAGTGTTATTAGATTTTTAATTTGAAAATAAAACCTATTTTAAAGTTAAAAAAATAAGCAATTATAATATACGTATATAATTATATAATCAACAACAATGAGCTGCACTATTTTCTTCCGGACTTTCCGATCTTTATTACTTTATAACGGTAAACCTGAATAAAGAAACTTATAGTCTCAGAGCTGGTGACCATTTTTATTTCATTATTTGTTCCCAGCTGCATTTTATATATGTCTTAAAGTACATTCAAATTAAGCTCCTTGCAAATCGCCAGGTCCTGGACCGGGTTCCTTTGGATGCTAAAAACCTCGAAAAGGTGGTGAAATGGGGTCCCCGAAAAATATATTTTTAACTTACCGAGTAAAACAAATTACATTTATCCAATACATACAGATAATAAGACAATTACCAGCTTTATTTTAAATAGATAAACTCAATAATAACCCCCGCGTGGCTTTTACTTTATTGAGTGGATAATTATTTATTTCACCCACTCAACTGTCACTTGTCTAATTATTTTCTTGTAAATGTCATTAAAATTTTTAATAAAAATATGAATTCCTAAGTTATTTATTGGATAAAACCTTGTATGGCACTCATGGGTAAACCGATATTGCCCTCTCGAAAATTAACCTGCTTGGCTGACGCCAGGTTAATTTTCTCATGGGCAATATCTTACTTTACCCACTAGTACCATAAATAACTATTATTACATTTAGATTAGTCTATTTTCACAGTTTTAAACAATTATTCAGTAGGCTAAGAATTAAAAAAACACTTTAAAAGCTTTATCTGACATATATCAACACTAAAAACTCTTTTTAATTTTCATTTAATCAAAATTTCATTACATAAATTTTCATTTTTTAAAAAAATTAGGTAGAGGAAAGTCGCCTAATTTCGGATACCATTTACAATGTATTCAATATTTAATACTCGGTATTACTTTTTGATATTTTTTTTATATAACCAGATACAACTTATTATAGCGAACCATGATTTATTATAAAAGCAATTTTATTACAGTTTATTTTTTCCAAAAAACACGGTTAAAAAAAATCAGCGCATTTTTGTGCATTTGAAAAAGGGCTCCTAATTTCGGACATATCCGAAAAAAATTTTTCAAGAGTAGATCTGGATCCCATTGCTTATGTTTCTTGTTATTCCTTCACATTTGAGACGTAATTTAATCAATAAGCGATTTTCTACGAAATACTATAGGAACTATAATTTTAGATTCCCAATTTCGAATATCTTAGTATCTTAGGTAATTTTCGTTTTTTCAAAATTGTTTATCTTAGTTTGTTGTATCATTATAAAAATAATAATTAATGGTTGATTATCCTTAATAATAATTACCTTGCGGATATCCGAAATTGGGAATCAAATGCACAAAAATGGTCTATCCGAAATTAGGCAACTTTCTGCTTTTTAGATTAGAAATTTGTAGAATGTTTACGTTTTCAAATTGCTTAATTATGAATAGTGGATCAACTTAACTAACATCATAACTTACCCAAGACAGAATCACGAACTTTTATAAAGATTATTTATAAAATAAACAAGCATAATAATGCAACTGAGCACAAAACTGCCATTTGCAATATAAACGATTTGTGCTGCCATTTAAAGGGGAGAAGCTCTACCGTTATCATATTACAGGACGGATTTAGTTTGACTTTTGGCTTCACATAAAAGTAGGTTTCTGTTTACCTTTGCAGACAGTATCTTAAATACACTACTATCCGAAATTTGGAAACCATCCGAAATTAGGCGCATTTCCTCTATCACATATTTTAAAGGCACTTTTTAAAGACTGTTCTTACCCCTTGGCCCCAGAATTATTGTGTATAACTATGAAAATAGCTTAATCTGAATGTAATAAATGTAATGAATATGACTTGGCAAGTTAAAAATAGATTTTTTGGTAGCTCATCATCATAGCTTTTGGAGCTTCTAGCAACTAAAGGAACCCGATTCGGAGTCTAGCAATTTGAAAATAGCTTAATCTGAATGTACTTTAAGACATATACAAAATATAGCCGGGAGCAAATAATTAAATAAAAATGGTCACCAGCTCTGCGACCATTAAAACAATAAATGGAAATAAAAAAAGATATAGACAGGCACTTATAAATTCAGATTATCATTTAGTTTTACAAAAAATTTACATATTTTGTTATTAAATTTAATTTATAAAGTTATCTCTGCATAGAGGTCTTTATAATTTTTCTCAAACCAATAATATGCGCTACAGAATTCTCGAGGGGCTGACCGCGAGGAAATCTTTTGTACAAGCCAAAGGAACTCTGAGGAACTCTGGAGGAACTCCGGAGGAACTCTTTGCAAAAAGGAACTCTTTTGTACAAATTTCAGACGCGGTCAGAAAGAATTATTATTTATTACCCATGCGGATTAACGTTTTTATTTTCAAACTAGATGAGCCGTTACAAACACCTTATCAAAACATCTTAGCGCCATTTTTTTTTGAAGGGGCGCTGAGTTTGGTAGAACCGTCAGGGACAAAGCTTTTTTTCTTGAAGGTAATTTTGGGGCGGCAAGTTTGGTAGAAACCGTATTTGAAGGGGCGCCAAGTTTGGTAGTAAGTGTCAGGGACAAAGCTTTTTTTCATTAAAGGTTATTTTGGGCACCAACTTATTTTTTTGTAGGGGCGCCAAGTTTTGGTTAAAACTGTCAGGGACAAAGCTTTTTTCATGAGGGTATTTTTTGGGCGCCAATTACTTTTTTTTTTGTAGGGGCGCTAAGTTTGGTTGAAACCGTCAGGGACAAAGCTTTTTTTTTAGGGTGCCTTATTGGCAGTAGTGCTTGCATGCATAGCAGTAATTTCTACCGCTTGTTTGCCAGACATGAACCCTTAAGGAACACAGGGGGAACTCCCAAGGAACTCTGGAGGAACTCCGAAGGAACTCTTTGCCCCTCGAAAATTCTTAAATTACATGTGACTTTTT
Organism: Brachypterus glaber; assembly: GCA_958510825.1. Taxonomy (NCBI): domain Eukaryota; kingdom Metazoa; phylum Arthropoda; class Insecta; order Coleoptera; family Kateretidae; genus Brachypterus; species Brachypterus glaber. The sequence continues at coordinate 4,903,994 of OY294052.1, forward strand.
TCTTGCCTGGCCCAGGTCCTAGACGAGGGGTATTTTCAGTAAAGGTAGGTTAGCTTTAACCTCGAAAAAAGTCTAGGGGCGGCTCACGAAATAACAAAAGACATTCATCGTATTTATCCAAATACTATTATAATTTCTCCAAAGGGGGGACACATTTTTTTAGCCGGATCTCAGCCCCCTTTGGCTAGTATGGACTTTTTCCTATACATCCTTTTATAATTCATTGCGATGTAAAAACCTCTAATTTTTAAAAGTTCTTTATTTCATTTAATAAATAGCCCCCCTAGGGGCTGCCAAAAATTGCCGTTGCGCACAGTATTTCATGTACACTTGGCGGGGTATTGGTTAAAGTTTTCAACTAGCAATAATCGCACCTCGGATTTGCCTCATTGGTTACGATAATGCCTCTGCGCAAAGCTGACGATATTCAATTTTTCAATCGTACTTATCCACTTTTTCTGTTTATCTACTGGTAAGATTTAATTCTTATTCTAAATATTGGAAATTTACCTACCTCTTTTACCTTTAGGTAGTCTACATAATGCAGGTAATTTGCTTTGATGAACCCACAGGCAAACCTATGAATTCTGGGAATTCTTAGGTCATTATTATTTAAAAAAATGGTCCAAATGGTTAAAAGCCTTTCCAAAATTATCAATATTTTATTATCTTGTAAGAACTCAAATTTTAGTTGTCACTATGAATTATTGTTTTTTTTTGCTGTTTAAAAACAGACCCCTTTGCAAGTTCTGTCAGCAACTTAAGAGATAATACTTACATTTTAAGCGTTCAAGATTAATCATGAACCAATTTCAGAAAATTTGACCAACAAAAAATAAAAAAAATCTGATTAAGTTTTATTGACAAGTTTTTCCAGATTTTATCTTAAAAAAAAACAAAAATTAAACATCAAATGACCTCAAACTATTTTTATTTTAAAAAATGCAAACTTATTATGAGTTAATGGGCTGTCCACTCCTTTTACCTAAGGATTTCCTAGAATTTGGGTTGGTCTAAAGTCTACACAATTTACCTTCCGCATTTTGCATCGCCAATAAATAGATTTGTCATGTAAAATTACATCCTACCAGTAGAGGAACAGAAAAAGTGGATAAGTACGATTGAAAAATTGAATATCGTCAGCTTTGCGCAGAGGCATTATCGTAATCAATGAGGTAAATCCGAGGTGCGATTATTGCTAGTTGAAAACTTTAACCAATACCCCGCCAAGTGCACATGAAATACTGTGCGCAACGGCAATTTTTGGCAGCCCCTAGGGGGGCTATTTATTAATTGAAAGACAATTTGACTAGTCTAGTCTATAGAAATATTCAGAAAATTCTTGTTTTTTTTCTGTTAACAGAATTAGTTTTTACACTTGAAAAAACTAATTTATATGAGGAACAAGTTTACATTTGCTTACTATAGAACAACTTGTAAAGTTTAAAATGTAAACGGGATTTCGAGATTTTTGAATTTTTTGACTAGATTTCTGAAAAATCGTTTTTCAGTTTCGCGCGGACAAGAAAACGTGACATAGGACGGACAGACAGACATCTATTTTTAAAAGCTGAATTGCATATAACGCACATTTATTTGAAGTTATAACAGAATGCTAGGGGCTCTTCACTAATTCTGATAACAAATTAAGACAAGATTGAATTTGGATAATCTTTACAGCAAATTTTGAAGAAAGTTTTCAAGTTCTATGGTGTTTTCTTACATTGGTACTAAAATTTTTGATTTTGGACACTTTTTTCGGGGTCCGAAGTAAACGTAATGCCTATATTACTCTGCGGTGAAGCTCAGGGCCGTGGTTATGAGGGGGGGGGGGGGGGGGCGGTTGGTGCCGCCCCTCATAACCACGGCCCCCCCAGCTCCCCCAGCCTCCCCCTAGTTACGCCTATGGTTTAAAAATATAAAAGTTGCATTTTTAGCAGTAGTGGAAACGTTTTTTTTATTTTAGTCATCAACTTTTTCGTCGGGGGAATAAAAGTTGTAATTTTAGCAGTAGTGGATCTTGAAATTCGAAAAAATTGTGATTTTCGACATTCGCCCCCCCCCCTCACCAATCTTCTTCGCTACGGCCCTGGTGAAGCAACACGGAATATAATCAAAATCACAATTATTATGCAGTATTACAATGTAAGAAGCAGCTCATCTGTAAAATAAATTATGAAATCTTTAGTGTGCAAAATTATGGAAAGTGGATTGAAAAGAACGTTGCATTTACAATATAATGAATATTGCATATTACTTTATTAAATTGCAAAAACTAAGACAAAATCGCCTTTAAAGCCGTAACGGTTACAGTTACGGCGTAACTCCCTTGGGATCGTTTTTGAAAGTAGGTACAAGTGGAGAAGGATTTTCTTGATTTAGTCAGTCACAGCCAAACTAAATCATTGATTTTTTTAGTGCTTTGGTTCGCAAAACGGGAAATTTTACCTTTAAATACTTTTTTTTCTCTCGAAAACGGTTAATACTACGGTATTAAAACGATACCAGGGTCGTAAAAATGCTATCTAGGAGTTTTAAGGGTTTTTTTCTTTCGAAAAATTGTACCTATCTCGTTTTAGGCTTGATTTCAATATTTTCAACCATTTTTTTGTTGGTAAAAAAAAATGTCTGTCCTATAAATGTATCGTTTTGTTAGTAGCTGAATTTTTATAACTAACAAGTTTGAAAATTTTGCCCAGTCTGTTATTTTGCAAATTCGCTTTTGGTTGTGTGCCTGTACACTTAAATTTCAACGGTCAGTGAAGAATGTGGTGGAACAACCTTGAAAAAGTCCGATCGTCTGTAGTGTAAGCCCTATGCTGCCCTGATTAGCGCAAAAGCCGTAGTCGCTCAAATGGCGTAAACTTAATCAAGGGTACATTTCCTCAAAAAACGCTCTGCATTTACGAACATATTCTAATTTTAGGAAAAAACCAATCCCTAAAACCACCATACACATTAACACCCTAAATCATCCCTTAGTGCCTATATTATAATATAGGGGCTCAGATATATCTAAATACAATACCAGCCCAAAATATTCATGTAAACGACCTTTTGTAAAAAACTGAACCACTAAGATAAAAAGCGCCACCTCCCAATCATGCCTGAGATGGGAAATTCCACTGTTCAGTTGGGAAAATCCACTGTATTGTTGGTAAAATTAAGTAAATTTAGTGGTAGATTTCGGGAATTGATAGAACAGTTGGGAAAATTTAGGGATATAGTTGGGAATTTAGCCAGTAGTTGGGAAAATTGGTGTACTTATCGCAGGGATAAATAAAATAAGTTTTTGGGAGTGAGGACCTTTTTTTGCACGGCTTGGGAGTTAAAAAAATTCTCAATTTTAGGTTGGGAAAAATATGGTCCGCCTCCCCCCATAAAAGCGCTTTGGACCACCCCTGCGTGCGACCTTCAATTAGAAACAGAATAAATTTTATAAAACCAAAGAACTTTTACCTCAAGAATAAAGTTTTTACATTTTTAATTTAAGTATAATGATTTGAATTCATGATAAGGTGGAAATTACGCAACATCGCTACTAGGTAGCCCGAAAGTCGACTAGCGACATCTACATTTTACACCACAAAGCTGTATCGCGTTTCTGTTAGTAAATAAACAAACAAAAAGATGACACCTTCATAAACATTGGTCTGAAATTACTTCTTGAGGTAAAAGTTCTTTGTATAAAACCATGCAAGCGAAAATCTAAATGTTGATAATTTTCAAAATACGACTTTTCCGCGTAACAGTGCAGTATTTATGAGTTCCAGCGAACCCAAACATCTCTAAGATTTACGTATAAATTTGCATAATATCTGGTCCACGACATTTATTAACAATTAAATAAATATTGATTAGTTACCGTAACGGACGCCTGTTTAGACGGCTTGGATTCGCTTCATGAAACAAGTACACTGAGAATTTGTTAACCATAAGGAAAAAACTACTTGAAACGTTGCAAGCACCCTGTCAAAACATCGGCACTATTGTACACTAGAGCCATCTAGTTTGTAAATTTCAAACTAGGTGTTTTGTTTGATTTTAAATTCTGTATCTTCAAAACATTATATTCTAGCAAAAAAACTGTATATAACATTTTTTATAGGGCTTAAAAAGAGCTTTTATTTCAAATATAATTTTTTGAAATCGGGTTATAAATATGTGAGATATGCTAAAAAAAACCTTTTACTGCTTTAAACGCCAATATCTCGAAAACAATGAGTTTTAGGAAAACGTTGTTTATAACATTTTTTGACCAATTTAAAATTATCTTTTATATAAGTGCTAAATTAACCAAATACAATAATAATTGCCTTAATTATAAACAAAAAACGCTAAAAATAGGAGTTTTAGCCTATTTTTACCCCCTTACCCCCAATCGTTTACCCCCAAATGTAATCAGCTCTTCGGAATACGATAAGAAACAATATGCAAAAAAACCGCAAGTCAATATCTCCTTTAGAAATGGAGTTAGACAGTTTACACCCAGACAAACACACGGACGCAAAATTTTTTTTTATTGATTTCGACGAAGATTTCAATACATCGGCACTCTTAGTAGCACTAAGTGCCGATGTAATGATATCTAAAAACTTCAAATGATCTTAAAATGATATTAAAAACCCTAGTGCCACAGGCGATTTTTTTTTTAAATTCTTAAACAGTATTAATACTGAAAATTTCAGAAAAATGCAAGAAAGCTGCTCTAACGCCGCAGGTAAACGCAAACGTATTTTTTTACGCTTAAGATACAGTCTCAAATAAAAAAAAAACGTAGTAGGGCCGAGTGCCACAGGCGAAATTTTTTACAAACTTGATGGTCTAGTTTCATTTTTTAAGAGTTTTATTATTCTAAATTTCACAAAAATTCAAAAAAGCCCTAGCGCCGCAGGCGATTTTTTTTTAAGAATTTCACGCTAAAGTTTTACAATCTTAAATAAACACGTAAATTTTTTACGAACTTTTTTGTTATTCAAAATTTCACAAAAATGCGAGAAACCTCCAAAAAGTCCAAATTTTTTACGAATTTAAAGGTCCATTGTCCACTTGAACGTAATATATAACTTAAATTGCGATATTAACAAGAAATTTTTATTCCTACATAATGGTAAAGCTTATGGCCTTTTGGTTTGTCCTATCCCTTGCGACCTTCAACTTACTCTGGAAACACTCTGGAAACAGAGTCAGAGTGAAAACATTCTGCTGCCAACGTGTTTCCAGAGTGGTTTTGTGCCATTTTGTCAGAGTTGAATCAGAGTGGTTCCAGGCTTGATTCACAGTAGATCCAAAGTGGGTTTGGACTTTTTTTTTTAAATCAGAGCGTTTTCAGAGTGTTTTCGTTTGGACTTAAAAAAAAAAAAAAAAAAAAAAAAAAAAAAGTCCAAACGAAAACACTCTGAAAACGCTCTGATTTTACTCTAGGAACGTTATGGATAAAGGGCACAAATACACTCTGGAAATACTCTGGTAACAGCATGATTACAAAATGTTATTAGAATGTTTCCAGAGTTTTTTCAGCGTGATTGTAAAGTCGCAAGGGATGCCCTTTGGCATATGATCTGTGGCCTACGTAAGAAAATCCCAACAAAAATCGTGACAAAATCGTGATAAATTGTGAGGAAAATCCCAACAAAAACCGTGATTATTTTATCATAGGGGGGCAATTAACCCCCATTTGGTTTGGAATACCAGCTTGAAACCAGAATAGATACCCTGGCGTATACTTCTTTATAGTAAACATATTATGAAATTTTCATGATGAAAAATTATTTACACAGCAACGACTACGAAACAAATGCTGTTTTCTAGTCTTGAATAATATCCTTTTTCCTGCAAGAAATAAATACTGTGACCTACGTTACACTTGACCTCACACAAATATTATACGCACCAAAACGGCTCAAACTACGAGCATACCAGTGGCGTAACTACTATGTAGCAAGTGTGTGCAATACACACAAGCCGACGCACTATGTTGTCAAAGAGAAAAACAGTGTTTATTTTTTTGTGGATTAAGTTTTAAATGGTTTACTGTAGTGTACGTTTTTCCCGATTTGTAATATTTAGTTTTTGTTTTTTGGGGCATAGGGCTTCAAATTTGACTAAAGTTGATTTTCTAATTTAGGTAATGTAACGTTTCGACGATCGATATTCGTTGTTTTCAAACAGAGAATTAATGACTAATATTTGGCTTTAATTGTCTGTTTGAAAACAACGAAAATCGATCGTTGAAACGTTTTAGTAAATTAGAAAATCAACTTTAGTCAGATTGATCTAAAGTCTTAAGACTAAGTGTCCCATTAAAATATTTTTTTTGCAAGGTATAACTAAATATTTATTTTATTTATATGGGTGGAATGACATTTGAGATATAATAAAATATAAAAAAATAATATGAACATATACTACACAGGTCAACATGGTTTAGTTGTTGGACAGCTAAGGGTCATTTCCGAAGTAATTTGCTGCGTAGGATCCGAATCCGGGGTCAGAATTGGCCCATCACGTCAGGATTTTGTGATATTTGAGGTTATGTACCCGAGAAAAGGCGTTTTTTCCTACTTTTGAGGTTATGTACAGGGTGCAAAAAATTGTTGTGGTCTGTCTCTCCAGTTAAATCATTTAGTAACACTCTTACCCTTTAATTTAAGAGTTCAAGAGATCAATCACGATTTTTTTTCGCAAAGTTATGACTATACGAAAAATCGCTTGAGTCGACATCATCAAATCGGAACGTAAATGAGTAGCCGACCAACGTAAATGAAGAGTGATGTTGAGTGAATTTTTATCGCCAACAATTATATAATTATATAATGTAAACTAGAAACATTTTTCAATATTTAAATGTTTTTTGCAAATCTTAATCCGCCATTTTGAATACGCCATATTGGAAATGCAAATTTTAATTTTCCGACTTTATATTCGTTCTCAGCGACTTCAAAAACCCCAAAGTGAAAATTTTCAAGAGAAATTACACAATAAAAAATTATTGTCTCAATGGCTTTTAAAATGCAAATGCTAATGACGTCGAAGGGATATATTTCGTAACTTCGAATAGTCATATCTTTTCGAAAAAAAATCGTAATTGATCTTTTGAACTCTTAAATTAAAGGGTAAGAGTGGTAATTAATGATGCAACTGGAGAGACAGACCACAAAAAATTTTTGCACCCTGTGCATAACCTCAAAAGTAGGAAAAAACGCCTTTTCTCGGGTACATAACCTCAAATATCACAAAATCCTGACGTGATGGGCCAATTCTGACCCCGGATTCAGATTCTACGCAGCAAACTACTTGGGAAATGACCCTCAGCTTTCCAACAACTGACATGACCCGGTATTTGTAGACCTTTGCTATTTGTACTAAATAAATCTAATTAATTATTTCATCAATTTTATAAGAAATGTTAAAAACAAAAACACCTCAAACAAAACAAATTTTGCCTAATATCTAATAAACTTTGAACTATATTGTATTGAAACAATAAAAAATATTATGGTTAGATTTAAAATTTTAACAAATAATTGGCATTATCTACATATAGAGATAATTAAAAGTACTAAACACTGCACCTTCGCAAAAATAGTAAATTTGGCATTAAAAACAAAATTGTATGATTTTTTTAAAAACATGTTGAAGAAAATTTCTATTTCTTTAACTAAGGACACTAGATCTGTGGCGCTACATGAACGCTAAGAGACAAATGAAAAACGCCGTTGCCATACTTTGTTTACTCACATAATCTACTGCAAAACGTTAATACCGAAATTGAATTTTATTCGTAACATGTTATTATGCATTAGGTATACTGGAAACTTTTCTGTTTCTGTTCACAAATTACACTTCTTTAACGCAGATAACCACTATTGCAAAACATTCTAAATATTATTTCGACGTCAAAAAATAATTCGATTTATCAAAAAACGGCATCTATAAATGTCGAGTTTTGGACACCGCCCTATTTTATTAAAAGCAGTAGATTATGTGAGTAAACAAACTATGGCAACGGCGTTTTTCATTTGTCTTTTAGCGTTACTGTAGGAAACTTAACTAGAGTTTACAGATTTAGTGTCCTTATACTTAAACTCCTCAAATTTATCTTGAAAAAATAAAAATAAATGTTTGAATAGAAAATTTTATAAGCTTTAAATTCCGTCCGAATAATCAGGTGACTTAAAATTTTTTGTACCAATAAGAATACAGGACAGCTACGTGTACGTCGGACGTATACATAGCCACTTCGTTAAAAAAAATCCCCCTCGCCTCTGCCTCCGTTGTGCCCCCTAATAATATCAAATATATACCAAAAAAATATTTGGCTTATGTTATTTTAGTGTTCCAAATTTGAAGTTGATATTTTAAGCCGTTACCAAAAGTTAAAGGGGCGGACTTTTGACACGCACTGTATGCAGATTATAGGTTTTTTAAGTAAATATGCCGATATTATCTGCAGATAATAATAATAATTCGTGACCGAAAATTTACAATTTGGGCGAAGGCGTAGTGTTCGGTACTTTTAGGTCACGGTGTATAAGTGCCATAAATATAAAATTAACAATTTATTTATTCTAGATTAATAAACAGAATCTATATTATAGATTTCATAGAAATAATAAATTATTTAATACCTATCATTATAGAAAGTTAAAGCGTATCTTAAAGAAGCGTTGTGAAAATACATAGATTTAAATTCTAATTTTGAGAGCAATGATATTGTAATTCCACAGAAGCCAACGAACTAATAACTCTTCTCTCTAGAATAGGTATTTCATTTGTAAAAACTGACAAAAACGTAGCCAACATATACATTTGTCTGTCTTACTCACACAGCTTTGTTCTAACAGAGATAACAATAACAGTTACTGGTAATTGTTATTGTTCAGGCCTGAATATACCTATTATTTGTTTACAAACAAGTCGAGATGTTGGCGATACTTTATATTAACGGTATGCGTATTTTAGAGAAAAGAGTTGTTAGTTCGTTGACAGAAGCATAACATAAAAAGTTTCCATGTTCAGCCGCATGATGAGAACAAAAATAGAGTACTGAATGTAAATTTACAATGCAAAATTTTGAAATTTTTAAAAGACCTGTGCACTAGATACATTATCGAAAAGACGTCATAATTTAATTTAAAAATTGTTAAAAGCAAGCATTAAAAAAAAAACAGAAGTTGATGAAACAAGTTATATTGAAATTTTTTTATATTACCTGAAAATGAGAAATATCCCCTGGTTGAAAATAGAACTTGACCTAACGTTGGGTGAATGTGGTTTGAATGTTAGATGCCTCGGGTTAAAGTGTAACGTTACTATAACGTTTATTTAAACGTTATTCTAACGTTAGGCAACTAACGTTAGAAATCGGGACATTTATACATTAAAAACGCGTTAAAAAGACGTAAATCTAACGTTAAATTTCTACTAAGGACATGCTGAACATGTAAACAGTTTATGTAAAATAAATTTGATATGTATAAATATCATAAGTATATAAAATATTGACTAGAATATATTTAAGAGACTGGGCTGCAAAGGAAAATAACAGATATTTTTTTTTATTTAGAGAGAGCGTTTTCACGGCATTCCTGAAGGATTACTGAGATGAAGTAGCTCTACAGAAAAATCTGATTATGGATCATTTACAGCTAAATCCAGAAAACTTGTTTTTGGTAAATAATGGTAAATAATCTTCTGCAAAATAATTTTGACAATAAATTGCATATATTCTTGAAGGATTCCGGAAAAATATAGCAATTTACTTTAAAGATATTCGGAATCAGGTAAAAAAATACTATCCGAATCGTTCAACAAAATATGCAATTTATTGTCACAATTATTCTGCAGAAGATTATTTACCGTTATTTACCAAAAACAAGTTTTCTGGATTTAGCTGTAAATGGTTCTGTAATGTGTAGACCTTCTGCTACTATGATCCTTAATCAGATTTTTCTGTAGAGCTACTTGATCTTATTAATTCTTCAGAAATGCTGTGTTTTATAAATATCGTTTCTCAAAATACGTAGAGAAGTTAATTATTTTTATGCGAAAATATAATACAAAATAATAAAATAACATATGTTAAGTCATATGACTTTTAAAAATATACTTGTAATAAAACGCAAAAAATGAGATCCTAAAATCAAGATGGAGGCCAAATCTGAAGGTTTTGGCCAAAAATACTAATTTTACGCGAAAGAGCGTCCAAAGATCTATTATATATCTATAATAGGTATGCAAATTTTCAGAGTTTTCTGATAGATTAGGATCATTTGCATTTTACCAATGTTGGACTGACATAAATGAAATTTATATGACCCTCGATAATAAAAACGAGTTATATTTAGTGAGAGAATATAATATGTGTGAGCAGCGATAATACCACACTGACAAAACAATGTCGTCAATAGAAACCATTATATTCTCGCAAAAATATGCATATGTGTATGTGTATGTATAATTACTTTAAGTAAATCAGTAATATAGAAATATAAGATAAAAAAATAATTAATTATTAATTATAAGTAGGTATAGGGTCGGTTGAGCTAGTCCCCTCCACTTTCCAGTTAGGCCACGCCCCCCGTTTCTGTGTAAATACACAATGGCGGCTTCCGGCGGCGGGTAATTCAAAAATAAAAAAAAACAGTTTTAACAAGGCGGTTTTTTAAACTTTTGAATTTCTGCCATTTTGAATTTACATCAATCAGGAGCGGGTAGCGTGGCCTAAATGGAAAGTGGAGGGGACTGGCTCAACCGACCCTATACCTACTATTATATCCGTTGAAAAAATGAACCTTTGATGAACCTTATAGATATTTTTTTTTTCGCAAAAATACCAGCGATGATTTCTGTGGGATAGGCCGTAACGGCACATACTGTGACTGTAACGTAGAAAGTTACAGTTACCTTTTTACCACACAGGTTTATTGAAAGGTTTGGATCTTATGATTTTTTGCCGGTTAAACTGCGAGTAGCTTTTTTTAATTTCTTTGGAAATGTTTGAGATTTAAAAATTTTCTGTCTGAGACAAAGTAACCTTAACTTTGAACTAATTAGTCGAAAACATTGATTTTCAACCAAAATTTTTGTAATAAATACTAAAATTTACAAAAAAAAAAAATCTAAATTAAAATGGAATATGATATATAAAAAATAAAAAATAAATAAATTAGCATGGTTCGTAGTTATCTCTGAAGGGAGCTATTTAAGATACTATTAAAAAAAAACTTTTAGATCAAGTCACGCCCTGTTGCCAAATTTCAATGTGAACACAAATTTGGGAATATTATTAACAAATGGCATAAAAAAGAACAGGCGAGTCCAATCGAATTGGATTTTTTCCTGGCACCCTAGTACCTAATTTATACGACGTTTTTATTTGCTTACCAACTTCAAAAAGTATTTTCAGTCGGAAATTTATTTATACGTTTGTAGCAGTCCCAGTTTCTGCAGCCTTTGATCATTTTCTTCCCCTTTTTCATCCGCTTTCTTCTTCAGAATCCTCATTTTCCAACTCATTATTCAAACAGTCCAACTCCTTTTGCAAATCCGTCAGCTGCTTCCTCAATTTTAAAGCTTTACTCCTCAAGTCTTTGTCCGTTTGTATAATATACTGTATTTTGTTCATGACTTTTTTATTTTGAGTTTGATCGATTGTGTACCGTAAATATAGTTCCCTCCATAACACCAAACTGACTGGGGCTACACTGGGCCAAATCGCGTTTTTGTTTGGTTCGTATAGTGGGTTAAGAACTGAATTTATCACGTCGGGTCGATTCAGATACGACCACAAACTTGTTGTCTTTTTTTGAAGGTACATTGACGCTCTGTCGTTCTCAGAATTGCCCAGAAACGTTCCTGTAAGTAAAATTATAGAATAAAAGACAAATAATAATAGTAATAATAATACTATTATTGAATAGGAGTTGGGTAGTAGGAGGAGGTGATCAAATGATAGGTTCGGATCCTACCGACTGCGCCATATTGAATGTCGTTAAGAGTTGGGTAGTAGGAGGTTAATCAATGACTAGATTTATTGGCACGGAACTCTGGTTACCTCTGATTAGTTAGTGCTCGATTTAAACTTATTTTTTGTCACATATTTTGAAGTTCATTCTATCACGGTTTGCTGTTATTCACTTCTTGGAAAACAATTTGTTTAATTATAACGTACATATCAATTTAAAACAAAAACTCAATAAAATATCGGGCGAAACGTTTTTTAATCGAAAAAAAAAGGGTCACGTGAAAGGGTGGCAACATTAGGACCATGGCAATAATTGGCTCAACTACCTTATATTTTTTTGTAAAAAATGAACTTACCAAATTGACTGGAGTATGAGTGCTCAAAAAGCATGATAAGCATTTGAGTGGTATACTCAAAACTGCATGGAAACTGATAATGTAATTGGTGAATACAGTCAAGGAGTAAGAGGAACGTAGGTTGATATCCTTTGGACCGGGAGCCTGAATAGCAAAATTTTGAATGTCTTAGTTGGAAGGGATGACCAGCTTGTAACCATTCCCTTTCTACCAGTGCTTGCAAACCTGATAAAGATAAAAAACACAATTTTATAAAGAACTGATGTTAAAAACCAAAATTTCATTGGTTCAGAGTTATTCTATATCAAAAACTAAGAAAAAAGTTTCTTTACATGTAGGACCAAAAACCGCTTTTAAAGCTACTTTCAGGCCTATTCACATGTACCATTGAAATTTTATTCATTATTGATAAAAATTACAATACCATGAAGTTTTAACACAGTTGAGGTAAATGACCTTGAAATTTTGGTCGATATTGCCACAAACTTCAACCTCAATCAGGCCTATTCACATGTACCATTGAAATCTTATCAATATTGACAAAAATTACAATCCCATGCAGTTTGAATACAGTTGACTTAAATGACCTTGCAATTTTCGTCAATATTGCCACAAATCTCAATATCAATGGAACATGTGAATAGGCCTGAATGGAACATGAGAATCTGTATGGCCCTTTAAAAATGGTGCATTTTTAGGAGACCATAGCTCCTTTGAGTTTGATTTTAGGAAGTACATGCATCAAAAATTTTTTTCTTAGTTTTTGATGTACATGATGTACCCTGCATCATTGAAATGTTGGTTTTTAACATTTTTGGTCCTCGAAACGTGAAATTTCAACTTTAAATGTATTTTTCTTTAAAACAGTTAATTCTACGGTATTATAACAAGTTTAACATGTTTAAAATATAATCCACCTTTCACGTTGCTGACGGGTAAAAACACACAAGCTTTTAAAAATTTTAAATGGAATTGAAAATTCTCTCGGATTTTAGAATTCCCTTTTTTGTACCTCTCACAGTTCTTGAATCCGGATTTAAAATAACTTGCGCTAGGGAAGTTACGAGCAAAGTAGAATCCAATCCACTTGAACCATGAACTAAAACGGATGCGCCATCTTTGTCCAAGCATTGAGCTACCAAGCAAGCTGCGTTTAATGAGTTCTGTATGTGAGTTAACCAGTTACTGCTTTCAAGTCGAGACATCCACTTGTCCGATGAGCAATTTGTATCATTACAAGCTAAAAAAATGGATTAAATAACACTATAAGAACATAATAACTATTATACTTGCTAATGTTCAACAGCAACAACTTCCTAGAAATTTAACGTTAGATAAACGTTTTTTCTAACACGTATTCAATGTAAAAATCTCCCGATTTATAACGTTAGTATTCCTAACGTTAGTTGCCTAACGTTAGAATCACAAACAGCAACAACTTTAGTTAGTAGAAATTTAACGTTAGATAAACGTTTTTTCTAACGCGTATTCAATGTAAAAACGTTAGTTGCATAACGTTAGAATCACGTTTATCTAGTAGTAGTAGTATTATGGTGGGGAGGCGTTAAGCCTAACAACTAGGCCGGTATGGCCCTTTTTGCCAACCCCAAATTACGTTTATCTACGTTCGGTAAAACTTCTAACGTTAGGTTAACGTTAGACCCTAACGTTAGGCATCTAACAATTATCTAACGTCGTTCTAACTTTATTTTTCACTAGGGTTAGTTTTTCTTTCTTTATTCAGTTATCGCTAGTGAAAGCATTTCCAAAAACATGCTGGTTACGCTTAGATCCTAACGTTAGGAATCTAACAATTATCAAACGTCGTTCTAACGTTATTTTCCACTAGGGTTAGTTTTTCTTTCTTTATTCAGTTATCGCTAGTGAAAGCATTTCCAAAAACATGCTGGTTTCGCTTAGATTTAAGAAAAAACTAATAATAATAAATTATAACTCCTATAACTAGTACTGTTACTATACAGTGCGATTATAAAGTGCCGAACAGTTTGAAAAGAAAATATTCTTCGTTTGAAGCCACGCCTCTGTTAAAGTTGTGCGCGACAAGCCCATGTGATTGCTATGTACAACAGCTCGGTGGCCAGTAAAACGCACACAGCTTTCTGGCATTTTACTCATCGCTAATGCCAGTTTTGCATTAAAAAGTGTTCGGCACTTTAAAATCGCACGGTATATAGAAACAAGTATTTATAATAAAAATAAAAAAAGACAAAAGGGTTATAAAAAAGTTTGGATCCAGCATTTACTGTATTTTTGGAATGTATTTTTTACTCCTTTTTTTGCTAAATTAATAGAAAGCAAAATCTTGTTTGGAGCTGCATGATTATTTAAGCAAATAAATAAATAAAATATTATATGATAAAATGTTAAAACAAAGTTGATATAATTAATTTATCTATAGAATTCTCCCACGCATTTTTTTTTTCATTTTTAGATAACATAAGCTTTAATTTTATATAGTATATTTTTATTTTCCCACTGCAAATATTTTTATCCAAACAAAGGTAGCTTTATCTTCTATAATACAAAAGAGAAAAAACTATGTTTGTATGGTTGTTCGGTTTTGTTTAGACACTTCCAGAATAGCTAGAAACTTGAAATTTGTGTATCCACCACGACCCCAGAAAAAACCGGATCTTGACCTCCGAACCCCTTACCCCCTCCCAACTGGGGAAAACTATAAGAAACACTTCTAGAATAGCTAGACACTTTAAATTTGGTACGTGCAATCCACGTTGTGCACGTTCCCCCAAGACAAAAAAATAAGAAAATATTGAAAAAAAAACTACAAATAGACCACCCTAACCCCTTAATTAGGGGAAAATTATTAAACAAGGTTAGTAAAGAGAGAACTAATTTTATTTTTTAAATAATCCTTTAAATAATTCGTGCGCAGAACGGACTTCAAGGCTAGTAGCATAAGTTTAAGAAAAAGAAAAAACTGCAGGTTTAATACAATCGTATTTGATTGGTTTTGTTTTTCAAAATGATTTATGTTAGATAATTTCTTTTAAATATTTTTGTAAGCTGAAAAAAAAAATCAAATAAAAATTCGAAACCATACCCTCAATCAATTTTGCTAGATGATCTAAAACTGAACCATCACATTTTGAAATTTTATCCAAAGGTTTGAAGACCTTTTTCCATTGGTTGTAATAACCATCAGGTTCTGTACCGCCTCCTTTCCCTTTACAATGACTAGCATAACTTGAAGTTCTTGTATCAATAATATATCCTAAAAAAAATCTGAAGTAAACTTTTAACAATTCAGGGTGGTCACCACAAATTGGAAAAATACATTTTTGCTTAATTACGGCTATGGCTCGTCGATATTATAGAAAAGATTATTTTTTTCTCTTTACAATGATAGAGGAAATGCGCCTAATTTCGGATGGTTTCCAAATTTCGGATAGTAGTGTATTTAAGATACTGTCTGCAAAGGTAAACAGAAACCTACTTTTATGTGAAGCCAAAAGTCAAACTAAATCCGTCCTGTAATATGATAACGGTAGAGCTTCTCCCCTTTAAATGGCAGCACAAATCGTTTATATTGCAAATGGCAGTTTTGTGCTCAGTTGCATTATTATGCTTGTTTATTTTATTAATAATCGTTATAAAAGTTCGTGATTCTGTCTTGGGTAAGTTATGATGTTAGTTAAGTTGTTCCACTATTCATAATTAAGCAATTTGAAAACGTAAACATTCTACAAATTTCTAATCTAAAAAGCAGAAAGTTGCCTAATTTCGGATAGACCATTTTTGTGCATTTGATTCCCAATTTCGGATATCCGCAAGGTAATTATTATTCAGGATAACCTACCATTAATTATTATTTTTATAATGATACAACAAACTAAGATAAACAATTTTGAAAAAACGAAAATTACCTAAGATACTAAGATATTCGAAATTGGGAATCTAAAATTATAGTTCCTATAGTATTTCGTAGAAAATCGCTTAATGATTAAATTACGTCTTAAATGCGAAGGAATAACAAGAAACATAAGCAATGGGATCCAGAACTACTCTTGAAAAAATTTTTTCGGATATGTCCGAAATTAGTAGCCCTTTTTCAAATGCACAAAAATGCGCTGATTTTTTTTAACCGTGTTTTTTGGAAAAAATAAACTGTAATAAAATTGATTTTATAATAAATCATGGTTCGCTATAATAAGTTGTATCTGGTTATATAAAAAAAATATCAAAAAGTAATACCGAGTATTAAATATTGAATACATTGTAAATGGTATCCGAAATTAGGCGACTTTCCTCTACCAAAAAGTTAATATTTATTTTTATAATTTAAATTAAAAGAAATTCGTAAAAATAATAATAAGCCCGCACGCACGCTTATGTCGGCGGTGTTTACTTTGCAGCATGATCCTTTTTATCCTTTGTTGATCATATAAACAAAACAACTTCAGCAGCTTTTAAATAATTAGGTTTTATCTTTCGTAACTCTGAGGGTATTCAAAATACTCACACATTTACAGTGCTATATAATGCACTTGTTAGGTCCAAGTTGGACTATGGTGCAGTTATTTGGAACCCTATACATGAAATTCACAGAAACAGCATTGAGAAGGTTCAGAAAAGGTTTTTAAGGTATCTGTACCTAAAAACATATAATGAGTACCCTGGCGCTTAATACTCCTATCAAAAGTTTACTGCAGAGATTTGGTTTTGTAAATATGGCTTCACACCGTTTTTATTATAGTGTAGCGTTTTTGTATAAATTACTTCATTCAATATTATTGACTGTCCATACTTATTAAATAAACTCAAATTTCACGTTCCATCCGTTAGTACTAGGAATAGAACTTTATTTTACCTAAAAACACCTCGTACCAATATTCTAATGTTTTCGCCTTTATATATCATGCGTTCCAATTACGAACGCATTGGAAGTGTTCTAGATTTATTTTTTACAAATATTAATTCCTTAAGATCTGTTTGTTATGCTGTAGAATTATAAATCATATTTTCTCATATAATTAAGTATTAATATTTTATGCAAATCTTGTTTTTTTCTTTCTTTTTTATATAAGTCTCTATTGTATTTATATTACTTCATAGTTTATTATAACAACTTTGTAAAAGGGACGTATGTCCTGTTAAGTTGTAAAATAAATAAATAAAATAAAATAAATAAATAAAATAAAGGAACTAGTCAGTACGGGCCAGCAATACGCGTATATTATTTTACAAACTTAAATTATTTTAAAGATATTATGAAAATAAATATTAAATTTTTTGGTATCATAGTGATATCGGCGAGCCATAGAGGTAATAAAGCAAAAGTTTAGTTTTCTTGTAAAACCATAAGTAATTTTTTTTATATAAATTGCATTTTTCTACCGATATTTAATCCAAAAGAGATTTATCGACTTTTCATATAAAACAAATCTGAAACAAAATTTTATTTAAAAAATGACAAAAGCTGTCAAAATTTAGCAAAAACTTGGAATTTTAAACCAAAGACCATGCATCACAAAACCAACTATTTGGGGGTATGACACATCTTACCCCCCAAAATTTAATAAAATTTTAATACATCCAAAAATAAAAAGCTTGCTTATACCTTTTTTACATGGTCCCAAAACGGAATTTAAAATTTTTTCATCAGATCTAGATCTTCTATTATTATTACTTAACATTGGCTGACTACTTCGTAACAAAATTGTACCATTGTCATGCCTATAGCTTAAAATTGGAAATCTACCTCCATCTCTAAAACTAGCTGCAGCTACAATTACCTAAAATCAAGATCTACCTAGTAAGCATTTAAAAGTGTAAGTTTATAACTATACTACTTCATTATTTTTTTGGGTTCTATTAATTCATAAATCATTTACTTTTGAGCGACCTAAGAGAGAAAAAAGTATTTTTATGACAAAAAAAAAATGTTTTTCAGATTTTGATGTAAGATACATTTCAAAAAAGTCCAAATTTTCGATGGCCATCTGTCCATCTGTCTGTTCATCCATCCAGAGGCATACAGGTCATACCTTTAAACAGATCAAAGCCCAACCTTAAACTGAAGGTTTTTAGGGTAGTTTACTCATGAACAAAAATCGAAAATTTCGATTTTCTTGGAAATGGCTTTAACAAATTTTTAAAATAATAGTAAATTACAAATATAACAACATGCTCCTACTAGTTTTCCCTGGAAAAATAGCATAGGGGCAAAAAATATTCTTTTCTTAAATTTTGGGGAAGGGAAATTAAAATTTATATGACGTTTACTTTTTCATAATCTTCAATAGTATTTTTGACTGCATTTATACTTACCTCATCATCTATCGACTTTGGGACAACCAAAGTATGACTATAACTGGGACATACTGTATAGTTTTTATTAACATGGGATACTCTCCATTCATCACTAGCTATTAACTTTGCGAACTCTATCTCTGGTTCAAATAACGTATAGCCATCTTCCAGAATATTATACATAGGTCGGTAAAAAAATGGATATAATGAATCAGGCTTATCCAGATTGGAAAGTCGTTCTATGGATGCAGTTATATTATGAAATTCATCTGAACTTGCTATATCTAAAGATAGAATACGAAAATCCTTACATTTCAGTATTATTGATCCACCGTTTTGATTTGAATTACCACCTGTTTGCTTTTTCTCGACTGAGTCAATACATTGATGTAAGAGCTATAAAATAAGAGGATTTATATCTAATTTATTTAATGAAAGCTAAATAATAAATATTTACCCATAGTTCTTGTACATCTTCCTTTCTAGAAGACAAAATTAAGTGATGTCCAGTAACAACTAATGTTCCATCTATAGGATCTTGAAAGGGACTATGCAGAATAACTCCATCTACTTTTGGAGTTGCTATATGTTCAAAAAACTCCATTTTTATAAAAGAAAAGACCTAAAACCATAATTTACCAAATAATTTTAGGTTATGTTGAACTAGAAAAACTTTTCTTACCAATATTTGTGAATTTTCACGATTTTCTCAGAACCTTAATCATATTTAATTGAACTTTTCATATGTTTACATTTTATTAACTTCATTTTCATGTTTTAATCATTTTATTTAAAAAACAAGGCTGAAAAATGTACAGATTCCACAAACAACTTTTTTCAGAAAGTGGGTGAAGTAATTTATAATAAAAATATATTCAACTAATATAAATATGAATATAAACAAATTATTTTATTGATAAGAGAATAAAATAAGAGCATGGAAAGAGATAAGAATAATCATATTAAACTTTTATAACAAAAAAATATATTGATCCAATTTTACAACTTATTGTTTATAAACAAATTAAATATTATAATGTAAAACGTTGTATAATATTAAAATGGTTTGTAGAATGAAAATAATAAGATAATTATATTTGTATACATTTTTTTCAGTTTAAGCCAAAATTCAAAATATGTTTTACTGGTTGCAAAACTCAAAAAAGTTCCTGTTTTTAGGCAACAAACAATACATTAGTCATATGAAATTGAGATTGCACGGGTTCTATGCAAACTTTCCGGCCTTTTTTTATTAATTTTGTTTTTTTAATATTTTTATCATTTTATAAACATTTTTCTGAAAAATGAAAAAAAAAAAACGCCAGTCGGGTAGAAAATAAAAAAACTATGTAGGTACTTTGAGAAATAAAACTTTATTTTTATAAATTACAACAAAAAGGGTCTAAAATTAAAAACGAGTCATTAAGAAGTCAAAATATTAGATTTGCTTATAAACGTTCAAGTACCTATGTGGTATACCAGACATAAAAAATACCTAACTAGTAGAGGTCGGATCGTGGTATTCAATTACCGCGGGCTCGCAAAAAATATGATGATCAAGACTTTTCGCCGAAATTAAAAAAATATATTTTTTGCGCAGTGCTTTGGAAACAACGAAGAAATTAAATTAACGGAGGTTAGGTTTGAAACTGTAAATATTGGCCATGTGACGATGATTACGTTTACACGTAGCGCTAACTACCGGTATTTATAAATTCTCTTTCTGTCAAGTTGTTTTAGAGAAAGAGAGAATGATACAGAAGTTATAAATACCGGTAGTTAGCGATATGTGTAAACGTAGTCATTTCCAAATACGCGCATGCGTGAGCTCGGCATTAAGATTATCAAAATTTGAGGAGCAGCTAATGGAGCTCTCTACAACTAGAATTATGAAACAAAAGACGTCTACCCTATCTCTATTTCATTTGTGCTACACTTTCCAGCCAACCAAATGAATACTGTATTTGTTTTTCATACAAAAAATACAGTATTTATTTGGTTGGCCGGAAAGTGTAGCACTGAGCGGCACGAACGAACATAGCTAATGTGAATCTGTAGAATAAGATAATTCTACTAAAATTTAGATGGCGCCAGTAATTTCTTTAATAAAAATAATATAGTTACACTTTTCGCCCGGCCAAGTAAATATTGTATTTGTTCAACAAAGAACAAATACAGAATTTGTTTGGTTGGGTGGAAGTGGGAGTGTATGTATTTCTTCTATCCTTTTTGGGTAGAACTTTTGTCCCTGTCTAATCTAACGGGAGAAATCGCCATTGTAGATCTAAATGCCGAGCCCACGCATGCGCGCATTGACAATATTTACAGTTTCAAACCTAACCTCCGTTAATTTAATTGCTTCATTGTTTCCAAAGCACTCTGCGCAAAAATTATATTTTTTTAATTTCCCTCAAAATATAAGACTTGATCATCTCGTGTTATACATCATCGCAATCAGAAAAAAAGTGTGTTTATAAATGTAAAAATCCAAAATGGCGCCCATAAGAAAAAAAAACGAACTTATTTGTTGTAACTCTTGCATCTAAAATGCCATGGAAAATATGATAACAGTTTTAGATTCCTTGCAAAAAAGTACCTCAACAATGTTTCAGTTAAAAACGTCTAGCTTTGTCGGTTTTCGCTCAAAAAAATAAAAACGAAACTCACGATTTTGATTTTTTTTGCGATAATTAAAAAACACAAAAAGATAGGTCAATTTTTCTTTCAGATTATTGATCAGCATAAAAATGCGCAACTTTTTACTGATTTAATCTTGTATGTCTTATAATAACCGAGATGCTCATGCTTGAGGTCGAAAAACGAACACCCTGTATGTTTACAAACAGATATTTCAAATTGGTGGTCAAGTTAGTAAAATATGGCTTAGAGTAATTATTAGGTAATATATATATATTTTTTAATTGTAAATTTTCGGGGGTAAATGAATACCAAAAGTCCCACCTCTGCTAATAAATTATACTTAATTATTATAAAAAAACATTTATTATTATATCACATTTTTTTATCATTTTTAATTTTTTGCAAGAAAATAATTTCAGTTACCCAATTATTATATGGACTAGACAAACATGTTTTTAAATAAATCGGAAAACGATTTATTTCTTAATTTAAATGTAACAGACTGCCTTGTAAAAAATTAACCCTATATTGCACCTTGTTCCCATTTAGACCCCTGTATTCTTTAATAACCAAAATACAAACTTTATGGGCACCTAGTTTTCACTTGTTCAAATAGAACCAATGATCTAAGAATATTCTCTAATTGTTATATTGGGAATATTCTTAGAACAAACTTTTAGATATGCTATGATTATGCTTAAAACTTGCGCCTGAAATGCATAATCTATGCATATGCATGACATATCCTTAAAATTTTCTCATATCATTCTTCTAATGCATATTCTATGAAATTTCTGTTAAGAATGTTCTTAGAAATTATGCTATGCATATTCTAAGAATGTTCTGATAGAAGGTTTATTTGAATTTGCCGGTGTTCTGCAATACATTTTTGACATGTTGGAGTTGTAATTCTACAGTAGCTGATAAAAAATTATACATTTAATTGTTTTTGGTGATTCCAATCGTGTATTATTTGATTATAATTATAGACCTAAGTCTAGTGATTGGTGATTTTATTAAGTCCAGTGTTTGTAAGCTATGTAAGATTGTATTGTAAGCATAGAAAGGCATGTACCTGTATACAAACAAACTAATGCATTAAAATGTTAATATTCCTGAATTTTAAATGTTGTCTATTATATAATAGTTTAAGACATTTTTTTGTACCACACAATGTCATTATTACACATTACACTATTCTGGATATTTACTACTTTAGATTTGACAGATCATAAATTAGGTTAGATAGTTTTGCAAGTTATAAGAAGATGCTCAGAATATTCTGCAAGATTTTTTTTAGAATGATTATAGAAGCTTTCGCATGATTAAAACGGTATCCATTGAATGTCTTAAAATCTTCTAAGAACGTTCTAAGTAAAACATCGCATATTCTTAGAATCATACAACATTCCCAATATTTATTTTAAGAATATTCTTATTACTGTTTTGTGCTATGTGGGTGGTAACCCTGGTCTTCAACAGCTAATCATCTCATGCACTTTTGAAATTAGCTGGAATCGAATTTTTGTTAGTGTGTTAGTTTTATGTTTTTTTTCTTTATTTGCACAATGATTCCGGATGGGTTTGAAAAAAAAGTATCAAAATTTTTGAAATAAGAGAAAAAATATCAATATTTTTACGAATTATGCAGGTCAAAAGACGTATAATAATTTTTACATCGGCACTTAGTGCTACTAAGAGTGCCGATGTATTGAGATCTTCGCCGAAAAGTCAAAATCTTTGACCACGTTTTTTTCACATTTCTCGACGTTTTAGACCATTCGAAATCAGTAAAAAAAATTGCGTCCGTCTGTCTGTCTGTAAACTCGCTAACTAAATTTCTACATGAGATATCGACTTTTTTTGCATATTGTTTCTTATCGTATTCCGAAGAGCTGATTAGATTTTGGGGGTAAACGATTGGGTTACTCCTATTTTTAGCGTTTTTTGTTTATAATTAAGGCAATTATTATTGTATTTGGTTAATTTAGCACTTATATAAAAGATAATTTTAAATTGGTCAAAAAATGTTATAAACAACGTTTTCCTAAAACGCATTGTTTTCGAGATATTGGCGTTTAAAGCAGTAAAAGGTTTTTTTAGCATATCTCACATATTTATAACCCGATTTCAAAAAATTATATTTTAAATAAAAGCTCTTTTTAAGCCCTATAAAAAATGTTATATACACTTTTTTGCTAGAATATAATGTTTTAAAGATACAGAATTTAAAATCAAACAAAAAACCTAGTTTGAAATTTGCAAACTAGATGGCTCTAGTGTACAATAGTGCCGATGTTTTGACAGGGATCTTGCAACGTTTCATTTAGTTTTTGTTGCAAAATAAAATTATGTGCAATATAGGGTTAAATTTTAAGTTAAGTTATATTTTTCGTCAAAATTGTATTCTCCCTATTGAAACGTGCTAACCCATTAAGGATCGACCCATGAATTTGTTGAATAATATTGAAATATTTATCAGATATTACTATTAGTCCAAAAAAGTAATTTTTACTAAAAAAATTCAAAAATATTTGACGTTTTCGCTTGTTAAACGAGATTAGTAGTAAAATGTAAATAATTTACTGGCTAGAAATTAAAAACCATAATTTTTGCATATGCTAAGCCATAAATAAACATTTTGGAAACTACATGCAGTTTAAAATACTCCTTACAAAAATTCGTAAATCCGTATAAATATTTAGAGTCCTTAATGAGTTAAAATCGTACAAAAAGAACCACAGGCAATTTTTTATTTTTACAATTTAAAGGAGACAACACCCGTTATTGTTTATTTTTTTTTTAATTCTCTTGCAAAATCAGCCATCTTCCATTTTCGTCCCTTGTTGGGTAGTGTAACTATGTTAAAAAAAATTAAATAAAAAGTTTTTAAAGCTACATTTGCTTTGATTGCTTTCAGGTACTATAAGGCTAAAGGTTCATACTTGAATATTATCGAAAACTGTTGGGCCCCCAAACTTTTGGCCAACCACTCGTTTTTCAGTACTGCCAACTTTACACTGTCCACGTTGAATTTCGCGTAAAGATTTGTGTGAATTGCTCGTCCCATGCCCTCTATCATTATCAGGTCCGCATCCGCCATTAATTTACACAGGTCTGCAAAAAAACACCTTTGAAATAAATAACGCGGCCAATCAAAATTTTTATGAAAAAAAAATATTGCAGCCAACAATATAATATTTTTTATCCAATACATACAGATAATGAGACAATTACCAGCTTTATTTTAAATAGATAAACTCAATAATAACCCCCGCGTGGCTTTTACTTTATTGAGTAGATTATTATTTATTTTACCCACTCAACTGTCACTTGTCAAATTATTTTCTTGTAAATGTCATTAAAATTTTTAATAAAAATATGAATTTCTAAGCTATTTATTGGATAAAACCTTGTATGGCACTCATGGGTAAACCGATATTGCCCTCTCGAAAATTTCTCATGGGCAATATCTTACTTTACCCACTAGTACCATAAATAACTATTTCTATTGTCCTAGGTTCATTAAAATCAAAAACGAAAAAAATTAAAAACAAATTTCTTTTTTTTTTAATAACTTTTCTCACTACCAACTAGGTAAGATGACGTTACTTAATCAAAAAGTTCTGCCTTATAAAATTATTTTTATAAAAAAAATTAACTTGGGTTAGAGGTTAAAGTTCTATGGACTGGTTTAAAGAAGAAAAATGGTCTGGGCGCAAAATAAAAATTTACCTGGTGATAAGTGCATCATGTCTAAACATGGTCCTTTTTGACCATTCGGAATTGTCACTAATCGTCCATTTTTTATCGCTTCCGTTAGAACGGCACATTTTTCTGCCGCCTTACAAACGTAACGGTTTAAATCTTGATACGTAACGTCGTTTAGTGCCGGCAATGTGTTGGCAGTTAATATAACTTTAGTTTTTTGCCGCAGAAGTTCTCTCGCTAAGGGCAGAATGCCCAGAATAAAATCCATGCCCGCATTGTCCACAAAGATGACTGCTGTTTTGTATGGACCCACCTAAAATTTAATACAAAATACTAAATTATTATAATACTATACTCCGTCCAGTTATGCAAGATAGTAAGGGACGCGGCCCGTTTTACACCATAAATAGCATAATTATGCATAAATCGTAGTGTATCAAAAACAGATGTCGGTACTGTTTTCCTGGAAAGGGCCTATCCAAAGACTCGCATAACAAGCATAGTACATAAGAATGCGATGCCAGGATTGGCTTGATGTGTCGTCATGTATCTTGTAATGGTTGTTATACGAGCCTCTGGATAGGCCTTAAGTTGTAATTGTAACCTAAAAGTTTGACGTTTTCCTTGTGTTCAATATAATTTACGTTAGTACAATACGTAGAATATGCTAATTTAGTGTGAGTGTATGAAGAATAAACCAAAAAAGTACCTTTTTCAATACTATACAAAATAACATTAAGTATAACCATTTTTTTTATGTAACTTTCTTTTCTTTTATTAGCTTTAACGACCGTCAATCATTGTCATAGACGAAAAAGTCACAATATTTTATGTTAAAAGGTACGAGTTTTTAACCAATGATGTAGCTTAAAAATCTCGGGAATTTTAAACTACTATCTTGCATAATTGGTAGGACTATATTATAAAGGATTAATTTTTGCTTTAAGGGGTCCTTCCACCTTCAAATTTTAAAAATAATCTTTTTTTTTGAACATTTTTTTCTATATAGAAAGAAAAAAGATATCTTTGTGAAATTTTGTAGGTATGTTTATGTATATTCAAAGAATATAAAAAAATTAAATGTGTGAAGTGCCATATTTTGGTCATAAAAAAAACGAGATATTGTTCAATATTGAAGTCGCTATAGCCCGAACTAGAAGATTTTTTTTTGGCCAAAAAATAAAGAAATGGCGGTCGTTTTTCAAACAATTTCAATTTTTTTTAAAGAAAAACGTCAGCCATTTTGTTATTTTTTGGCCAAACACTTTTCTTCTAGTTCGGGCTACAGCGACTTCAATACTGAATAATAACCCGTTTTTATTTTATTTTTCAGTCGATACAAACGGCCTGAATCATGGCGACCACATTTTTTTGATGTCTTTTTTTCATCAAGTTTTTATGGCCAAAAAATGGCACTTTAAAAATATAAAATTTATTTTTTTGTAATCTTTGAATATAAATAAATATACCTACAAAATTTCACAATGATATATTTTTTGTGTTTTTGTATAAAAAAATGTTAAAAAAAAGATTATTTGTAAAATTTAAAGGTAGAAAGACCCCTTAAAAGAAATTTGTCCAGGACAACAAGATCTATAACATAATATGTTATATTATCCGAATTTCATACAATTTGGCCGTAGGCCAAATTTAAGCATTTTCAACGTCAATAATGTATTCTTTAACTTAATTATCATGGCTTTGTTGTTTTTAAATTTTCGTAAATATGTTTATTTACAATAAAGTAAATAACATTTAAAAATATTTAAAAATAAATAATATTTATACTTAATACATTATAATGCACTTTTTTGAACTAATCAATTCTGTACATACATGATGACTGATAACTTATACAAATTACAATTATTTGAATTAGGTACTTCGTATTGGAATAATTAATTAGAGTTTTTATAAGTCATAAGTCATCACGGATATTGATGAAACTTGACATCTAAGCTAATAAAATTCTTTATCCACGGCCGTGATTAATAGGCCTATTAATCACGGGTCTGTAAAAATAAACCGTTTAAACTTGAAAACAGCCGTGGATAAAGTATAGTATTCTACTCGTGTATAATAGCTATTAATCATTCGGGTGATTAGGCCACTGGCCTGTCGGCTCGTGTCCCAAAATTCACCCTCATTGTTTATAGCAATTATTATACGCTCATTGAATAACATACTATTTTTCCTACTAGCGTTAGAACATACCATTATTTATTATGTTTTCAGACTGTGAAATCAATTTTCTTCACCTATAGCAATAATAATTTTTTTCTCTCCTAGTAGGAGTAAATTTTATGAACAATTGATTTCTGTCACTTTAGATGTTTCAGTTCTTTGTGCAATTTTTACTAATTAAACCCAAGAAAATAGCATAAAATAACTTTTTATTTATTAAATATAATTAATTATAATTATTATTAATTAATACCATCAATAATTAGCTAAATATTCTGAAAAAAATTAAAAAAACTAATTTTTTAAACGTCAGTTCAAAGTACCTATTTATTTGGGAAAATGTTATGATCAAGGCTACTTGATTTTTATGAAAATCTCAAGAAATTTCATTTCTGTTAATAATTTATTTTATTATTTAAATATAAATAGTTAAATAGTGCTAGTAGTGAAAAAACTAATATATTAACTACGGTAGAGAAGACTATTATAGCCTCGCACTGTTAAATCCCTCGCTGCTATGCAGCTCGGGATTTAATACGCTCGGCTATAAAAAATGTATTCTCTAACTTGGTATATAATTATTAATTAATTACTATTATTTTACCATATATTTTTTTATGTTTTTTTTGAGGGGGTTAAAAAAGTGCTGAAAGTGGAAATTTTCGTCAACATCTCTTAAAAAAAACAATACTTTTTGTTAAATGATTAATTTCATGATAAATAAACGTTAATTATACTTTTAAACTAATTTTAAATGATATAAATGAAAATTAAAAAAAAATCTAACAAAATCACATTCCAAACCCTTCAATTTCAAGATTCAATTTCAAGATTAAAAATGATATGGTCAAAAAGAAAATTTAATAAGCTTTAAAATGATGTATCACACCACCCCCTTTTCATTTTAAAAAATGTCCCCCCTTGCCCTTGCCTTTTCGCGTGCCCACTCACATACTGTTTTAAACACTAACCTTTAATTTGTCTATCCACAGATCAAGATCATCATGAAACCAGGGCCTCTTCTGAATCGTATCAAGGGCGTCGTTAAATCCAAAATCATTGGAATGTTCCAAAATGTCTGAGACAGCTCTCGAACCCCAGTCGAAAATATTTCCGGCCAAAACTCCCTTCGCCAAATCCAACCATTTTTCTTCGAAATTTTTATTGGAGTCGATAGTGCTGATTCTGTTACTGAATTCCAGTAAAGCGGCCTCGCTTTCTTTTTCCTTCTGGCTGAACCAGGCGTCTTTAAAGCTATTAGCTCGCAAGTTGTCTTCGTTTATTTCCAACAGAGTTCGCACACTTAATGGTTCTAAGAGGCTAAAATGAAAAACATGATACTACTACCCATATAGCACACAATATTTCCCGGATATCCTCTCAATGTCCTTTTATTGTCGCATGTCCCGGGAAATTAGTCGTATATCCCAAGAATATACCAAAAGGTATGTCCCGAGGATATCCTACGCGTATAACCCAAGGATATACGGTATGTCTTTCATACATCCCAAGGACTTTCCGAGGGGATGTCCTTTCGGAATATCCCTGGGATATACGGCCAGTATGCCCCCGGAAAATACCCCTCGGGACGTCCCTGGGACACACGAAGGACATTTGGGATGTACGAGGTATATCCATGGGATATACGGGTTCGGAAGTCGCTCGACTTCCCGTTTAGTAACAAAAGTATATCCTGGGGAAGTCGCAAATTCCCGTTTAGTAACAAAAGCATATCCTGGGGATATCCATCGTAAAACGTGTGCTATATGGGTTGAGTTATCGTGTTCACAAAAATCGTGAGAGCGGACATTAAAAAAAAGTTGCTTATTTTTTCACGAAACAACTTTATATCCAAGAATTTTTTGTCTAGGACGATTTTTGAAATTTTTTAAAAATCCGAAACTACCGTATATTATTCTAGCGCAGGTGCTTTTTCAGATAGAGGAAAGAGAGGTAGGTGCCCCTTTTTGCCTAAAATTTTCGGACTAAAAACAAAAATTTAATTTTCTTTCTCTCTGAAATTAAACTGATGACTAGAAAATACGGTCACCAGTCCTTGAATCTTGTCAAGACTCTTGAAAAAGTTGCAGACTCCTCACAAAAAATGCCAGCAGGTCAATCTGAGGGAAAAAGGGATCCCTTTTCAGGTATCCACTTATATTTTATTATTTGAAATCAGTTTTAAATCTGTTACAAATGTATGAGTTTTATTTATGTCCACCTCCAAAATTAAGATTAATCTTCATTCAAAAAAACGCAACTTTGGTGATTTACATAATTTTACATTGGCGGATTTATTTTTTTTGTTTCACTTCCGGTTACGATAAAATCGAAAACAAAAAAAAGTTAAAAAATAAAGAATCAATTTTTTATACATAGAATTATCGGCTGAATTCAAAAATGTAAAAAATTACAGGATGTTCCGGCGAAACCAGAGGTGACACAAAAAAATAAATCCGCCATTTAATAGTCAAAAACTATATAAATCACCAAAGCTTCGTTTTTATCAAATTAATTTTAACTAAGAGATTAATCTTAATTTTTGGGGTGTACATAAATAAAAACCACCACGTAATACTGGGCCAGTATATAGCGCACTAGTACTTTAGAAAACTCGCCGCAAGCGGCTTGTTTTCTTAACTTGTACTCGTGCGCTAAAAACGTATGTTATGAAACTAGTACTTTAATATACTATTTGAATTTTCTTTGCAAAAAACCGTTGCAAACTTCAGCTTCATATATTATGTGGATCATTTCTTGACATAAAGACTTATTTATTTATTTTTATTTTATAAAGTGTGATAAATTTTAGATAATATTTTTAAAATTGAGAAAACAAAACAAATATTTTTAAAAATATAAATGATGATATACTTGGTTTTATGCCAATATAATTTTTTGTTTTTGTTGCTGTTATCATATTAATACAAATTTGTATACATACAAATATGCTTTTCAAAATCATTTAAAATAAAGACAAAAGACTATATAAAGTTTAGGCTTAAAAAAAAAGAATCAGTGAAATCCATCAAGTAGCTTTCTAAATTTTAAAAATAGAACTCGCGTACCGAAATTTAAGAGGTGATTCTACATCCAAAAATATGAAAAAAAGTTTCTATAAAGGTTGGTCCGGAAATAAGCCTTAAGGGAGCTACGGCCCTTCGAAGATGACGTATTGAATGAGGAACAAAAAAAAGCACCAATAAAATTTTAATGCTGCAGGGTGATTCTTCATTTAAAACTGAGCAAAAAAGTATTATACCAAAACACCTAAATTTAATATTAAAGGAGTAATAGCCTTTTAAAAAGTAACGTTTTTGGTGGCACAAAATGTTACTTCCTCTTAATTGTATTTTTTTTTGACGTTGCTCCTACAGTGTTACACTATATGATATTTTATATGTATTTTTACTCTAGAAATCTATATTTTTTACAACAAATCCAAAAAACATACACATAGAAAAGTTTGGGGCAAAAATGTTAAAAGCCTCATATATTTTGTCCGTCTGGGCACGCCTCTGGATAAATTAAAAAAATAAATTAACATAAACTTATTGCCCTTATTAATACTAGTATACATGCAAAAGCTCGCCACTCTAGCTTAAACGGTACCCGAGTTATTAATTAAAAACCTTATTTTTATTACAATTTTAAAGGGCCCTAGATCCCTTAGGGCTCATTTCCGGACCAACCTTTATAGGAACTTTTTTTATATTTTTGGATCTAGAATCACCTCTTAAATTTTGGCATGCCAGTTATGGATCACCCTGTATGAAAAATTAGTGCCAAGGAATGAATTCTATATTTATTGAAATAAAGGCAAGACAGTGAGCAAAAAAAAACAGAATATTATAATAAGCATATTATATTATATTATAATAAGTGTCCTAATTGCTCTCTATAGTTGGAAAAATCACAGTGGAAAAAATTAGTTCAAAATTTTGCAAATTATTTTTGTTTTGTCATTATTTAAAATAATCATCCATCCTGTTTAAGAAGTTGTACAAATCACTCAGTAAAATGTTTGCCTTATGTGATACCATATGGCAGCCATGTGATCAAAGTGACTGTTTCTAAGGTTCAAAAGTTATATTTTTAGAGTTTTTTGAAAACAGATGAAGCTGCAGTCCTATGAAAAAATAATGATGAAAACTGGTTCCAATACATATCAAAACTGTATAAAATCTTATGAAAACTTATGAGTTCCCTTAAAATCTTATGAAATCCCATATAACTTAATGAGTAAATTCATATGAAAAATCATAGGACTTTACAAATTTAAAAACCAATGTATTCTCATGAGAAAACATATGGTTTCCACAACAAACTAATAACTCTTCTCTCTAGAATACGCACACTGTTAAAATAAAGTATTGCCAACAACTCGGTTTGTTTGTAAACAAATAGTAGGTATATTCAGGCCTGAACAATAACAGTTACCAGTAACTGTTATTGTTGTCTCTGTTAGAACAAGGCTGTGCGAGTAAGACAGACAAATGTATATGTTGGCTACATTTTTGTCAGTTTTTACAAATGAAATGCCTATTCTAGAGAGAAGAGTTTGTTGGATTTTCATCATCACATCTGGGTTTTCAGATATTCCACATAAAATTTGATGAAAGTATTTTTTTCAGAATTTCTTGATAGGGAGAGCATCCCTTTTTCTAGTTTTGCATATTGTTTCAAATAATATAACAGATTTTTTCAAAATTTTACTTGTTTTATTTTAAAACCTTTATCGGAAATACCTACATACAATCAATGAGCAATAATAATACAAAAAACAATCACTTACCTAGGGTTTGAACCAAGACCTTCAACTAATTCGTGAAACTTATTAAAACATATTTCAGCATTTTGGGTAGCACAAGGATTTTCAGGATTTAAATCCCCTGCCTTTCCGATAAACTTCTTTACCATTTGATCAAGGCATTCCAACCAATAGGTCCTTTCGTTAACATTATTAATTAAATCAACAGTGTCAGGATTGTACAATTCAGGATTTTTCAATAAAGGGCAAACCATAGTTTTAGCATTTCCATTCATCTTTTGAAATAAATCTCAAACATTTGTAGACAATATATTTTTCACTGTTTAAGCTTACGTAGGTTTTTTAATCTCTATCGAAATCCTTTTGTTTGGAAACAGTATCATGTGGGTTTTATTTGTTTGTTTTGATATTTTTCGTATAGTTTTGTAGATTAGAGATAGTAAATGTTTAAATAATTTATACTCTTCTAAAAATAATTACACAATTTGTTAAAACTATTAAATAATTAAATACCTAACAATTTATATTGCACTAGTTCTACACAAACACAAACTTTTATAAAAATATTGGAAATCATCCAGATTTTTGACGTTTAAATTAGTGACGTTTGGTTGTTTAATGACGTTAGTTATAAATTTAAAATCCCTAGAACTTTGCAACGTTGCCGGGTTTACACATACAAATAAATACACAGAAAAAAATATATTTTAAGTTAAACATTCGTTTCATATTGTTAAACCATCGTTGCTGCAAAAGCTATTAAGTGTCATGAAATGGACTTTTTATTGAAAAAATATTGTTTTATTGGCAGCAATTTTACTTTCCGCGAATAAAAACTGTCAGTCTGCCCGGGACAATTTGTGACCGTTAACTCGAGAACGCCTTGAGCTAGACATGGGTGACGGGATGGTGGCGCAACCCCCCCCCTCAAACCACGCTCCAGTTCTGTAGTTGGAAAAATTTTAGAGGCAATAAGCTTTTTTTTAGTCAATAAATCTATACTTCGGAAATTTGGCTGTAAAGACTACAAGATAATTTATCTATGGATGAATATACATATAACTATATTACTTTTTTAATATAAAACAGTATTTTTCTATTTTTTAAGGTGTTGAAATGAAAAAGATAAAAGAATATTTTGTTTCATTGTTTATTTGACAGTCTGGTTTGCAAACACAACAAATAAAAAAGTTCAGTGATATAAAATCATAATCAGATACAGAATCTAATCAAAAAGACCGAATCCCATATCATCATCTTCTTCTTCTTCAGATTCCTCTTTCTTTTCCTCCTTCTTGGCTGGAGCGGCGGCGCCTGGAGCAGCAGCTGCAGCTGGAGCGGCAGCTACGAATTTGCTTGGATCCTGAAATAAAAAAAATAAAGGTTATATACATCAAAAATATTTTAATTCATTTTGCAAGTATATAGAAGGGTCAGTAGAAGGTTATATCAAGAAGAACTGCACACTGGTGGGTCCAGCTATTTCTAGCTCCAGTATGTTGACCAGTTCTTTCATAGCTGCTATCATCATGATTAATATTGGTTCATTAAAACAATAAATAAAAATAAAATACAAAAAAAATCAATTTCTTTTTTTGAAAAGTGAAAAACTTTATATTTTAAGAATAGTTTTTAACCCATTTTACCCTACTCTGATTGTTACCAAAAACAATCCCAGACATCTGGATTCTAGTACTAGGACTTTGGATAAGGAACAATGGTGCAAAATTTAACTTTCAAGCTCAAAGCGTTCTCTAGTTATCGCAGTCGCAAATATTTTTGAAAGACAGATTTTTTTTACAGAAATCAATAAAAAAGGAATAAAAATTCAAACGTCAAAACGAGCAAGAAAAAAAATTCAAAATTTTTTACTAATGTGGCACTTTTTCAGAGGAAGTAATAGGTTTGTTTTGTTTCTCAAAAATTGCAGTTATAAACTGGTTCGGAACATAAGCAGTTGCAATTGCACCAGATTCGAAGTGAAATGTTCACAAAACAAAAGAAAGTCCAAACCAAATTATGTTTTTTAAATGTAAACTTGTTTGACCCCTATCCCCTAAAAGCTTTTTAATTGTACAAAACAGTAATCAACGAAGAAAATTTTTCAATAATTTTGATTGTAATGTATCATTACATAGCCCACTTCTCATAATGCTTTACTAAAAAAAAAAAAAACAACTGGTCTTAAATGATCAAAACGAATTTAACCCATTAAAACTGAAAAAAAGATCCAAATTCAAAGTTTTAGTAATTAAATTTACCTTGATGAATTCCTTGATGGTCTGGGCTTCTTTGAAATCCACATCGGTGACCGCAGCAACAGCCAAAAGGTTCTTGAATCCATTGGCAATGCTGTGTGGAGCAGAAGCAAGAGTTGGGTATCCAATGTTCAAACAAACAGCAGCCAAGTTGGCAACCCCACACATGAAAGTGGCCCTAAGATCTTCAGGTTTGATATCCAAAATTTCTGGGGCAAATATGGTTCCAGAATCGTACACTTGTTCAACTTGTAAACCATATGAGAATGGAGAGATGTTTAACATGTTTAAAAGTGTAGCTTCTGAAGCTCCTACTTTGTCTCCAGTTTTTAAGATGTTTACATCGTTGATGATTTCAATTGTTCCCTTGGAAATCTTGGTCGGAATGCTCAAAGCTTGGAAGAAAGAGGTTTTTTCTGGTCCCAAACCGGTGTTTTGTGCGGGAATGACAACAGGTAATGGAGCAATCGCACCAGGACGAGCTGGAGCACGTACTTTGTTCTCTAATAGCTTGTCTCTTACTTCAACAAGGTCTCCACGGGTGAATACGAAGCCAACATTTCCTCTGATGTGAGGAAGAAGTTTTTCAAGGGCAGCATTTCTTTCGATGTGTCCCTTGATGGCTTTACGCATCATGGTGTTCTTTCCCATGAGTACCACAGCTGTGCCACGGAGAGAAATACGGATTTGTTGCATTTGCTTTGAACCGACATTGTCTGCGCCCACAATGAAACATTTGGGGTAATCATCAATCAATTGCTAAAAATAAAGACACACTTTTAGTCCTACTTTTAATGTTAAAATGTAAGTTTTTTTATAAAATATGGAATCAGTAAGTTTTGTCCACAAATTTCCTTCCAAAACCAGTGGGTTCAGCTATTTCTAGCTCTGGCAGGAGGCAGTTCAGAGACGAAAAATAAGTCATCATTATATACTCGAAAAAACACGTAAATTTCAGTTTATAGGTTATGTCCGAAAATTATATTTTTTTGGTACTTACAATGAGTTTGGTGAAGTAGTTAGACTTCCAGGTTGCCTTGTCCTCCCTACCCATCTTTGCTGTGGTTAGGGACTCGTGTAGAATTTAAGAACTGAAAAAAAATATAACCTATATAAATCGCATGATTTTCAAGTCTTAAAAAATGTATTTAAAATAAAAATATTCTTAAAATAGTCACTACAGTTTATAAAACACATATTGAGGAATAATTCTATGCAAAAATAATTTAAAAATATGTTAAGATGGTCGAAATAATTTAACATTAATTTTGAGAAATCACAACATACCTCGGCGAGAAAAACAGGCGCAATGAAAGAGGCTTCCGTTTTTTCCGTTCAGCAAACCATCGGTAGGTGGCGCCATCATGCAGATAGCGGATACGTTAAATTTGAAAAAGCGCGGCGGATATATTCGTGTGTAGTCACAGATGTGTGTAATTATCTCTGAATGATGCAATTGCGTTTAAACTAAAATATAATTAGTATCGTTTTTAGTTGATATCATAATCTACTTGAAAGTACTCCCACGATTTAAATCGATTTATATACGATTATGCTTTAGTAATTAAAAATAGCCTATATTTGGAAGAAAACAACCAAAAACCAATAAATAAAATAAAATATTTTGGCCAAAAAGCTCGAGTCACTATATCTAGCGGCGTCATCCGTCATAAGAAATGGAAGGCTTTTATTAAAAAAAAGTTTTTACCCTTCTTTGCCTACCCCACCCAGCAAACATTGGTTAGTTGGCCGTCCGTTGGCCAAACATTGGCGTGCCCTGCGGCCGCATACGACAGGCCAATGTTGACAAAACTGCAATGGACCTACATTGGCCGCCCGAAGGCCAACGATTTTTTTAAATTTTTAATAAATAAATTTATCATTGGCTTTAGGTTGGCCAACGTACGTTGGTTCATAAGACTGCGGCCTTAGATTGGCCAATGTACGGTTTTACGATCGAATTTATCATTGGCGTTAAAGCGGTCTCCGGGCAGCCAATGTAGGACCAATGTAGTTTTGCCAACATGCGGCATTAGCTAAAAAGCCGCCCTAGGGCGGCTGATGTCTCCTCAGTATATAGGCCCAATATGGGTTTGCCAATTGGCCGCCGTTAACGGGCGAACGAACCAATATTTGATGGGATTTTTTGGACTTTTTGGGCATGGTATAAAATACTCGATCGCTTCATAAAGAACTTGTCCACTAAAAAACTCACCGCTTCGCGAATCGTTTTACAAATCTGGAGACGTATTCTTGAATTTCGGGGAGTAGGACTACTGAACAACGGTTAGATATGACGCATAGTGTCGAAACCAATGTAGTACGATCACAACCTAAGACTCGACAAGTCTTAGATAGATAGAACGTTCTATCAGTCGTTCTACGTAGAGTACTGTAATAGGGTGCTGGTCCCAATTATAGCCAAAAATATTAATTATCTAAGGCATTAATTTAGAACCACACACTATTATTTGGAGGCGTATCAAATACAAATAGCTGTATAGTTGCTATTTGGGTAGCGTGCCACCAGTAATAATATTACATAATATTATCACAATATCATATATCATATGATAACAAATGTTAATATAAGAATCTAATTACTACTTAATACTTATCTGACTTTCTTAGATGTTTCTTCGATGTCTTCCAATATCACTAACTTTATATAGAAATGTGAAAGGTAAAAAACTTCAAATATATTTTAAATTAATTAAAATATATCTTGCCAATAAAACAAAAGGATTAAACAACAATGAAAAGAATTTAATTCAAAGAAAAATGAAAAGTTAAAAACAAATAAAAAACAACAAAATATTTTAATTTGAAATGAAAAAAATTATGAATAAATAGCATCTTTACCCTTCAGATATTTCTATACGCGCGACTCTAAATTTTACTTTAAATTTTCACATATTACGTTAATTCTACAACTTCCCTAAGACCCAACTTTACTAGACGACTACATATTTCCGAATCCCATTTTTGACCATAACATAAAAACAGGCAAAGATTTCCCTTCTCAGAGATGCCGATATACCAGTCATAAAACTATTAACGAAAATATCTGAGGAGTTTTCTGCCAAAAAGTTATATTATTATAAAAATAATATTAATTGAAAAATTACTTTAAATCACTGAAAATGAATTTAAATTTAATTAAGAGAAATGATTAAAAAAACTACTTCTACTTATTGATTGATATTGATTTTCATGACATTGCTTCGAAGTAGAAAAAACCATTTTTACAAACAATCCCTAACTATTGCCAGTATCTAAAACAACATCATTAAAGATATTCCCATATTTATTAATTAAGAAAACCGAATAAACCAATTAATTAGTCTAATAAAAATGTACACCCTTTTTATGTAAACGCCTCAATTACACAAAATGCAAGCTTCCCAAATACTAATAATATTAGCATCTGTAAAAACAAACAGCAAGAACAATGCTATGTCACGTTCAATAACCATTAAAATAAAAATATAAATACTCAATATATACAGGGTGACCACTCTGTTACAGTACTCCCCGGTTTTGAAGAATACGTCTCCAGGACGCGTGCTTTAATATCGCGTATCATGAAACTAGTATTTTAATATAGATACTACTGTAGTATCTATATTAAACCCTGTAACAGGGTTATTCTTTTAAAATGTACACTCCCCGTAACTTTAGAACGGGATGAGATATAAATTTAGAATTTGGAACGTATATATCACACAACAAAAACTGACCATTTGCAATATTTTTCAAATTTTTTTTTATTAGGTAAGGCGGCTCCAGGTTGATTTTTTTTTCTAATAGAGTGCTATTTTTTGATATTTATAATTATGGCGAAGGCGCTACCATTGATAAATTTAATTTTTCAAATTTTTGATATTTTTTGAGATTCCCCGAGGCCCGGGCCTCCGAGGGGGGCCCGGCGTTGATAGTGGTGCCTGGCGAAAATTTTCTGCCAGCGGTATAGTTTTTTTTTGCAAAAATGGGGGGTCCGGGAACAAAGTTTCCTCGGGGCCCGGGCTGGCTCTATCCGGCCCTGATTACACATTCAAATCTATCTAACATTCAAATATTTGTTCATTAATGATAAATATCTATAAATATATATTTTATATTAGCCCTTGCGACCTTCAACTTACTCTGGAAACACTCTGGAAACAGAGTCAGAGTGAAAACATTCTGCTGCCAACGTGTTTCCAGAGTGGTTTTGTGCCATTTTGTCAGAGTTGAATCAGAGTGGTTCCAGGCTTGATTCACAGTAGATCCAAAGTGGGTTTGGACTTTTTTTTTTTTTTAAATCAGAGCGTTTTCAGAGTGTTTTCGTTTGGACTTTTTTATAAAAAAAGTCCAAACGAAAACACACTGAAAACGCTATGGGAACGTTATGGATAAAGGGCACAAATACAATCTGGAAATACTCTGGTAACAGCATGATTACAAAATGTTATTAGAATGTTTCCAGAGTTTTTTCAGCGTGATTGTAAAGTCGCAAAGGAGGTATTTATAATTTTTATAATAGATTTTAACAGAATATCACCCCTCAAAAGTAAAATTTGTAGTCTGTACGTAAGTCTGGCACCCTGCAGCTGCGCAGCGAGCTGTACTACAACTAAAAATGGAAATGGAAAAATATTTTTAGATAATAAAAATAATGTTTAAAAATAATATGATTGCTAAAATATATTAAGATTTATTTATATGAATAAATTTGCCTCTAGATGACATTTTATTAAAATTCAGTACTACCATGGTATAGTAATATAACACAAAGAAATTTTCTAGTAGGCCACGGTTCCCCTGAAATTCATTTTAAACGTACTTCTAACAAATTTCCAACTTATAAATCTAACGTAAGGTTTTGGTTAGACTAACGTTTGTAGCTAACGTTAGAAAATACTTAGGTTGGTGCCAATTTCACCATTCCCTAAATTAATTACTAACAATTATTTTTTAATTATTTTATTATTGTTTGCTGTGAAATTGGCAAATTTTTATTTTTTACTTTTTAGAGACATAGAAGTCGGTTCATTTTTTTTTGCGAAAAGTTTTTATTTTTTACTTTTCAGAGACACATAACTTGTAGATTTTTAACGTCATCTAAGCCAAATTATAGTTGTGACGTCATTATCTTAAAGATAAATTTCTAAAAAATAAAAGTAATTTTTATTTTAGCGCCCAAGAGTCCAACCAACCTTATTTTAAACGGAATACTAAAGAAAATCTTGTTAAACTTTAAGCGTTAAGTAATAATCAAACAAAGCCTTTTGGTAAAATCACAACATTTATCATTTTCTCTTGGTATTTTAATATTACAGGTCCAGAGAATCAAGTTTAGCGGCATTTAAAATATTTTCAGTGTGCCGTAATATTTAAGTGACCCCTTAACCAAGTTATCCGGCTTATCCGAGTTATCCGATATTTCTCCAAAATTTGGCTAGTAGTAGAACCAAATTAAGCCGTTTTTAAGTGAAATTGCGTTAACATGATTATAAATCTACGGCTTACCCGGCATTATCTGAGCGTCAAATTAAAACGGAACCACTTTATGAATGCCCTCTTTAAGTTGCAAAAAGTTTCATCAAATTCCGTTCATTTGTTCCAAAGTTATGCGGGAAAAAACATTTTTTTTACAAAGTCACACGTCGAATTGATAACCTCCTCCTTTTTGGAAGTCGGTTAAAAAGTGAGACATATTTTTTAACGACCCTTAATACAATTTTCTATAGTTTGAAAAACGTTACTTTAACGTTAAATTTTTACTGGGATGCCTTCTTTTTCTATAGCATTCTATACGAATCTATGCGACGCACTGCATAAATCAATCTTAAAAATAATAAAAAATAATCCTATTGTTTGCCTTTTGGTCTGATAATTTTAATTTCTTATTAGTTTTCTTTATAATTTCAATATTAAGAAATTAAGACAAAAATTAAAAAGTCCGTCTTTAGAAGTTTATTGGAATGGAAATATTTTTATTATTGTTAAAAGAAAAATTCTAAATGAAACTAATTTGTTTCGCTCAAATTGTACACACAAAAAAAGAATATATTAATTCAACAAGAATGATCTAGTAGAAATTTAATGTTAGATAAACTTTTTTCTCAAGCGTTTTTAGTATATAAATGTCCCGAATTCTAACGTTAGAATTCCTAAAGTTAGGTGTCTAACGTTAAAGTAACTTTTATCTAACGTTTGTTAAAACTGCTAACGTTAAATAGACTTTATTTTAACGTTAGACCGTAACATTAGTTGTAAACGTACCATACATTCAAATTATTTCAACAAGTTTCAGTGTAAAATTTACCTTTTAGACTCAATTTTAATGCATCTATGTGCAAAGCTTTGCACTGGTTCTAGATTAATTGGTAAACTGTAATAGTTTAAACGCTATTTATTAATTTTTGGTTATTTTTAACAACTATTGAAAGCAGGGTTTGCTCCAGCCAGAAACGACGCTACGGCGCCTAACGTATTAAAACAACTTGGTTTGTGTAACTGATGTTAAACCTGTTGCGAGGAATACGTCTCCCAATGCAAGAAAGTGGAGGGTGAAAACTAGGGGCAGCTTTCACTTAAACACACGCTTACCACTCGTAAAATGTTCTTACCACTGTTTAATCTTTCCTTATTTTCTTATAATTAATAACAAGTTTATTTTATATTATTGAGTTTTCTTATTTTGTTGTCGCTAAGCATGTATGTAGCATGTATAAATTTGTTGTCTTAAAAGCCTAAAAGATAAGTTTTCATTTGAATTAAGATATTATTTTTATCAGTGTAGCTTTAAAAGAAATTAAAGGCTCTTCATTAGTTGTAATTAAAAATAAGCTGAAAACGAAAAAGAAGTCAACGAAGCTACGCGTAGGTAACGAGATATGCAGTGTTTGCTGTTCGTTAAAAATCTTTGTTCGTAATTTTATTTGAGTTTGAACTTTAATAGAGCTAATTTAATTTTATATGATAAAAAATTGTCTCTTTTAGGACTGAATATCGGGTCTTTCAAGAATTATATATGCTATACACTAGGGAATTTAAAAAAACACGTTTTTTTTTGAAAGTTTTGAGTCCCCTTCATGTCATGAAAAATACCATAACATAATTCTGTGCCAAATTTTAGCTCAAAAAAATATAAATTATATATTTTTTAAGTCAATATTTTTTAATCTAATTTATCAGGTATACCATCTAATGCAAAATGCCTAAAAACAAATCGATGCCAAATTTCAACTAAAAAAAATTGGTAATTTGAAAATAAAAAAAATAACAATTTTATCGTAACTTCTTACTGGTTTTACCAAAATTTTGAAAGCAGGCATTTTGGCTGAAATTTTCATTGTGCATAAGTATACCTAACGATAAGCATATACATGTACATGTAATTATATGTGATATGTAGTTTTTATGTGCACGTACATATAATGTGTGAATTTAAAATAAAATGCGTACAATTTGTTGTTGTAAATCGAACAACTGCACTCGTTTGTAAATACCGAACCCGTTTACTTGTTTGTTGTTGTATTATATGCAATATATAGTGGATGGCGCATATACAACTATTTATTGTTGTATTCTATAACCTAATTACGCTATTGATTACGATAGTGTATCATCAGTGTACCATTTTCAGTTTATTTTTACTAACATACGACTTTCCTAAGGGAAATTAAAAATGTACAATAATATTATTAAATCAAAGATCAATCGAGAATCGAATAGACGAGCTGATTTCAGCGGCTATAATTTGAATTACTGATGGGTAAAATTAATATTCTAAATTCGTAACATGTAATAGGTTTGTTATACTCCTCGCTGCCTTAAACCAGAGGAGTACCCAGGAAACCAGATGAAGTTCCCGACGTACAGTTGGTACCAACAAAACTGGAAAAGTGGGGTTAAGTAAAATTTCATGTTTTTCATAAAATTTAGTTGTGTGAATGTGGATTATTTAAATGGGGTTTGAAAAATAAGGTTAGTTTAACCATGTCAAAAATCACATGTTATTCTATGCATTTTTGTTTAGTAAATACTATTTGGATTTTGAAGCGTATCTCTATTGTTAATTACTGTATTTCTGCTCTAAAATATCCCTATTCTAAAATGTCTATTATTAAATCCCCTTATCAATATATTTTGTATCTAATAAACTTGTTTTAAATACCTTTATTTTTAAAAAAACACTACTAGTATATTGGTCTCCTACAACCAGGTATTCCTCATAGTTCCTTAATTTAAAAATTATAATTATGGGTTTTACACCAGTATTCTTCGAGTATTCT
The DNA here is from genome assembly GCA_958510825.1 of Brachypterus glaber. Lineage (NCBI taxonomy): Eukaryota > Metazoa > Arthropoda > Insecta > Coleoptera > Kateretidae > Brachypterus > Brachypterus glaber. Next base: position 4,946,455 of record OY294052.1, read on the forward strand.
TGTTTTTCTGCTTTATCTCTCCGATTTTTAAAAAAATACACCAACATTTTTTGACTTTGACATTGATGTGGCAATAACAATATTGACACTAAATTTATTAACAAGTAAAGAAATATTTGTCAAATGAAAGATAGTTCACAATGTATTTTTTTTTATAACCCCACATTTCCAGTTTTGTTGAAATTAACTGTACATACGACGCATATCAGGCCCTATGAACCACAGGAAAGAACTGTTGCATTACTATTGATAAAGGTGACCTTTTTGCCCCAAACTTTTAACTGTAGACTGTTTCACATTTTTCCAATAAAATATTAGTCTATAATTACGAGAAAATTGCAAATAATGAGGCAGCTTCACATTCTAAGCATAAAAAATTAGAACCAAAAAATGCACCAATAAAAATTTCAATACTGCAGGGTGATTCTACATCAAAAACTGTGAGCCCGGACCCCCAATTATCCAAAAAAAGCTTTACCCCTGTCAGAAATTTTATACAGTGCGTGCATTAAGTCTGGAATCACCCGAATAACTTTTTAGTTACAAGTAAAATACAAAAATCCTCGGACAGGTCGATTTATATTTTTAATTCTGCAAATTTTGGTCTAAAAAAAGTTATCAAAATTGGCACCCCCTTGCACCCTCTCCCCCCAACTTTTTTTTTCAAATAGCAACCTACCCCTTGTGATACATCATTGGAAAGGTAATTTAATAAGCTTTCCAACAGTGTATGATAAAGCCTAATTTGTTAAAGGGTCTATGAAAAAACTCATGTTTTATTTAAACATTGTTTGTGTGAAATATTACGCATAATATGGTAATTGTTGCCCTATTTCCTACTTGGCACCTTCCTGAGAATCTAAATAAGGTTGTTTTAAACTTATTGTAATATTTTATACCCTGTTGAAAAATGCAATTTTTTTTCTGACCAATTTTATGTTTACTATTTAATCGATTTTAATCCCGTTTTTTTACTGTCCACTATCAAAGAGCTGAAGGACATCAATTTGAACATTTATAGTGAACTAAAGTTATACTTTACATTTCTTTATAATAAACTAAATTGTGCATTTTATCATTAGCCCTTTACCAAATTAGGCTTTATTATACACCGTTGGAAAGCTTATTAAATTACCTTTCCAACGAAGTGTCACAAGGGGTAGGTTGCTATTTGAAAAAAAAAAGTTGGGCGGTGACGGTGCAAGGGGGTGCAAATTTTAATAACTTTTATTACACCATAATTTGCAAAATTAAAAATAAAAATCGACCTATCCGAGGGTTTTTGTGTTTTACTTGTAACTAAAAAGTTAATCGGGTGATTCCAGACTTAATGCACGCACTGTATAACTCGCCCCTGAAGAAAGCTTTACGCCTGGCAAAAAAATTTCGCAAGAACTTTTATAAAAGCTTCCCCCCTTCCCTAAATCCTGCCCTGGCGAAGAGTATACTAGAGAATGCGAAGCATAATATATCTTCACGGCTTGTTAAGTTATCAAATGACCAAGCGTGAATCTAATCAGCACTGTAATCGAAATTTACATATTAATATAAACTTTTTTTCGTTTGTTTAATATAATTGCTTTAGGCCTTGTCGATAGTTTAAATATATTTGCATAATTGGAAGATATTTACCATGTGATTTGATTGATTGACGTTACATTCTGTTGACTTGGTAATTTAACAAATTATTGCCATGTTAACAATAAAATTAGAAAAATGGAATATATACTTTTACAAGTCGATGTGCATACAGGGTTATTCTTTTAAATGGTACATCCACCGTAACTTTTGAACGGGATGAGATATAACTTTATATTTGGAATATGCATATCACACAACAAAAACTATCATTTGTCATATTTTTTAAATTTTTTATTCGGTAAAAATTCATGAAGCGTCGAATGTTGAATATTTATTAACCTTATAGTGCCCTCTAAATGATTTCCCAGTAAAACGCGAGGTTGCGGATATCCTGAAGAATTCTTAAAAAGGGGTACATTGTGACTTTTCAGCGCAACCACTATACAACTTTTATAAAACGTTTTTCTTTGATAACAATGTATAAAAAAGGCTAAATTGTGATTTCTCAACGCAACTACCATGAAACTTTTATAAAAGGTTTATCTACGATATCGCGTATGTATATATTATAAATCCCTATAGTAAAACTTAAAAAAACGTATAATTGCGAAGTGTAAAAGAAGTATTATAAATACGGTTTTGTAGAATTCCTGGCGTGGCGAACATTCGTAATTCTTCAGCCCTTCTTGTAGAAGTTTTGTCAAAAATGGCCAAATTTTGCGTTACGTAATAATGGAGCTCTCTACAACTAGAATTATGAAACAAAAGACGTCTACCCTATTTCTATCTCATTTGTGCTACACTTTCCAGCCAACCAAATAAATACTGTATTTGTTTTTCATACAACAAATACAGTATTTATTTGGTTTGCCGGAAAGTGTAGCACTAAGCGGCACGAACGAACATAGCTAATGTGGATCTGTAGAATAAGATAATTCTACTAAAATTTAGATGGCGCCAGTAATTTCTTCAATAAAAATAATACTCTTCGCCCGGCCAAGTAAATATTGTATTTGTTCAACAAAGAACAAATACATAATTTGTTTGGTTGGGTGGAAGTGTATGTATGTCTTCTATCCTTTTTGGGTAGAGCTTTTGTCCCTGCCTAATCTAACAGGAGAAATCGCCATTGAACGTTCCCAAACACCGTGTATAAAATTAATCGCCTGCGACGCTAGAGCTTACGTTGTATTAACACAATCAAGATAAAGAATTTTTGAAAGAACGTAACCATGATTCTGTGTATCTATTTCAAATAAATAAATAAATAAATAGTTTGAATTTTGACAGTGTTCTTGTCTGTGATGGCTGTGCGAGACACTGGATGGGGCATCTAATTAGTTAAAAGTTGTCAAATTAGTTAAAATATGGCCACCATTAAAGCATAACAGAACCTTGCATAAGAACATAAAACATAAGAATGCGATGCCGTGATTGGCTTACAAGATACATGGCGGCCCATCAAGCCAATCACGGCATCGTATTGTTATGTTATATGTTCTTATGAGAGCCTGTGAGTAGGCACTTAAACAAAATTTAGAAAAGCACCAAAACTATTTGTAACTGAATTCCGTTAGTTGAAACTGTAAAAGTTTTAATAGGATTAAATCGGGAATACCTTATACGAAAATATTCAGGGGTATACAGTAATCTTCTTATTTTAACTTTATTGAGTTTACAAACCTGTGTAGCATGCGACCATTATGGCACTGGAGTAAACTTAGATTAAATGAAAGTTTTTAAAATTAAACAAGCCGTGAAGATGTGTAATGCTTCGCATACTATAGTATACCCTGATAGCAAAAACATTCTAAAAATATTCTAAGAAGTTTCTAGGAATATTTTTTCCTTCTTAGAATGTTCTAAGAATATTCTTAAAATATGTCAATGTCACTTCGTATAAGTTAAAATATTTAATTTTTAATTTTTACAAAATTAAACTAAATGGTAATTATGGTAAAGTCTTTTTTGAAAACGAGCATGAATTGATTTGAAGAGATATTTGAAAATATGATCAGAAATCCTGATAAAAAATTTGTTGTGATGCACTACTAAAATGTCCTTGTTAAATTATTATTTGTCAGAATTAATGGATAGACCCTAACACAAGCATAAAGCTTATTTGGGGCTCTCCATGACTATGTGTAACTTTTTTAAAATAAATAATAATAATAATCAAACTTATCTAAGGGTCCTAATTGGGCCCCTAAGTCTGTAATTTTTGTATAAGTGAAAAATTTAGGGGCTAGAAATACTGTATTATACTCTTCTAGTCGTAAACGCGCTGTAACGAGTATATTAAGAACGTTCTAAGTTTGTTGAGTTATAAAACGGCATTTCACTGCAAATTTCTTAAGATTAAAGTAATTAAAAATCTTGCCTTTGAATAAAAATATGCGTTGTTCAGGTTGTAGAAATATGAAAACAATTTAAGGTGATCTTATGGAAAAAGTAATGAAGCTAACGAGAAATATAAGATATTTTTTTCACTATAAGCTGATGTTTTTAAATTGTTTCTTTAATTACATACACCGTGAAAAATGGGGGTAAAATTACAATGTAATATTGAGAATAAAAAGTAAAATTCATATAAAATTTGTATATTTTATGTTCCACGTCCACGTCCCCTACTTATCTTGAAAACTCGCTTGAAAAGTTGTATATTTCATTGATCCAAAACAAATGTATATTTTATGGATTCAAAATACAAAAATTATATATTTCAAGGATTCAAAATAAAAAAGTTGTATATTTCACACGAAAAGGTGAGGACTTTTTTTTTTAGTCGTTAAGACTAACCGATCAACATATGGCGTTTGGATGTTTTTCAACTTTTACGTATGTATGTAATTACTAATTACTAATTAGCTTATTTCTAAGTGATTGTAAATAAACATGTTTTACGGTGTACTCAGGCGCAACGTTTGAAAACCTTTTGATTCGGTAAAAAATAAAATTGATGATATTTAATAAATACTTTAATTCCCATTTCATAACCAGTTATACAACTAGAAATTGCGCGTAACTTAGATTCTCCCATGAGAAATCTTGTTTACTGGTATATTCTATATAACCTGCATTATTGGTTAGTACAGTTGGATCCGAAAAAAAAATTAAGATAGAAAATCTAGTTGTGTAAATTAAATAATTGTTTACAAACAATGCAGTTGTCAATGTTGACAATATTTGTCAAAATTATTTATAAAGTACATAATCAATAAAGGATTTAATTAAATTAAGTACATAATTAGAAATGCATCAATTAAATTATTAAGAAAGCTCAAGGTATTGGGTTATTGGAAGCAGGATGTGAACATGTAGACTTGGCAAAGTTTAATAATTCGGAGAATTTTATTACACGGAAAGAAATTAGTGGGCTCTGCGCTATACATTATAAGATATTTGGTAACAGTGGCAAATTATAGTGATTTAAGCTATAGATTATAAGGGACACAATAACTAATAATGTTAAAAATAAATTGGAAACGATTATATATATTACAGACACGATTATATTTATTACAGGCACTATTATAAATTTACAGAAATTTTATTATATTATAAAAATTATTAGCACGGACAATAATTAAATCTATTTAAGCTATAAATGCCATACTATTTGTTATATTTTATTATTCACTAAACAATTAAAGTATTTCATATAAATTTTTACACTGACTGCCATAATTGTAAGAGAAAGCCTTGTATTTATATAATAAGCGATTATAATTTGCTTGGTATGTGTGTTATAGCGCTCCTAGCTATAATTTTTTTTTTCCGTGTAAGACTGAAGAAAAAATGGATACAACAGGAAACAGTTAAAATGCGTGCAGGCTCGGGAAGAAGGAAGCGAAAATTTACTTAATTATTTAAGAGAACACCCTTTACGAGACGCGGTGCAGGCTATAAACGATACAAAATTTGCTGGGTCCCCCACCGCCTGCTGCCGCATCGATAATTCCGAAATTTTGTATGCAGCAAAAAAAAACCTTTTTCAACCGAAAAACATAATTTTCATAAATTATATATTTCATTACTAAGGAGTTCAAAGTTTTATTTCCCATAAGATTTACTAAATATTGCTTTTAAATGTTTTATATGATTAAATATTCTAAATGTTTTTTCAGTTTACTATTTATTAGGCACTTTTTAATACCTAACTTTATGGACAGTTGCTGGTGAGATATTTTTATTTTTTCCTTTTGATTCTAAAACATCGCCGATTTTGATGATTTTTTTTGAAAAAAATAATTATAGAAGAAAGTAAGGTTTTATTTCCAGCATTGTTTGTTGCTAAATTGATTGATCTTATATAGTTTACGTTCTTCATCAAAGAGATATAGAAAATATATATATAAATATGTTTATTTTATCACAAAAAGTCCAAATTGTGGAATAAATAAAGGTCAAAAGTACCGTGTTATTGCCTAAGCAAATAAATACTCATTTTCTATTATTGTATTTTCCTTTATCGAATAGTGGGTGAAATGTATGTACCTAATAAGTTTTTATTTCGTAGACTATTCGACGAATATATAGTAATGGCAAAGCAAATTATTTTGAATCGCAAGATAAGTCTTCCGTATACATGAAGTTAATCAATTTTTATCGCTGTTAAATTTTAGCAAAAGCCTGCTTTGATTTAATCATATGTTATATCCCGAGACCTAATATTTAAATGGATAAACTTCAAGTAGGGGAACGTTCAAGTATTACGTAACGCAAATTGTACCAAAATTCATACACTTCATACCATTGTTCTAGCGTTATTATATATTATAGACATTTAATATTTTGGCTACCCCCATAATAGGGGGTGTGTTAGGGGTGGTAGCCAAAATATGAAATCCCTACAGCCTTGAATAACGCGAGAACCAAGGTATGAAGTGTATTAATTTTGGTACATTTTGCGTTACGTAATACTTGAACGTTCCCTAGCTGTGTTTTTGTTAATTTTGCTTAGAAAATGTTTGAAACTTAATAATTCATTATTAAGTTCAAAACATTTGCTTAAAAGCAAAATTACCAAAGATAAAGCTGCTTGTAGTTTAGACTGTTTAAATCTTTAGGGGGAGGGTTATATTTTAAGATCATTTACAAGTGCAAATTATAGAGGAAAGTCGCCTAATTTCGGATACCATTTACAATGTATTCAATATTTAATACTCGGTATTACTTTTTGATATTTTTTTTTTTTATATAACCAGATACAACTTATTATAGCGAACCATGATTTATTATAAAAGCAATTTTATTACAGTTTATTTTTTCTAAAAAACACGGTTAAAAAAAATCAGCGCATTTTTGTGCATTCGAAAAAGGGCTCCTAATTTCGGACATATCCGAAAAAATTTTTTCAAGAGTAGATCTGGATCCCATTGCTTATGTTTCTTATTATTCCTTCACATTTAAGACGTAATTTAATCATTAAGCGATTTTCTACGAAATACTATAGGAACTATAATTTTAGATTCCCAATTTCGAATATCTTAGTATCTTAGGTAATTTTCGTTTTTTCAAAATTGTTTATCTTAGTTTGTTGTATCATTATAAAAATAATAATTAATGGTTGGTTATGCTGAATAATAATTACCTTGCGGATATCCGAAATTGGGAATCAAATGCACAAAAATGGTCTATCCGAAATTAGGCAACTTTCTGCTTTTTAGATTAGAAATTTGTAGAATGTTTACGTTTTCAAATTGCTTAATTATGAATAGTGGATCAACTTAACTAACATCATAACTTACCCAAGACAGAATCACGAACTTTTATAACGATTATTTATAAAATAAACAAGCATAATAATGCAACTGAGCACAAAACTGCCATTTGCAATATAAACGATTTGTGCTGCCATTTAAAGGGGAGAAGCTCTACCGTTATCATATTACAGGACGGATTTAGTTTGACTTTTGGCTTCACATAAAAGTAGGTTTCTGTTTACCTTTGCAGACAGTATCTTAAATACACTACTATCCGAAATTTGGAAACCATCCGAAATTAGGCGCATTTCCTCTACTATTAAAAAAAAAATTAAAAAGTGATTATTGCATTAGTGCAAGGTGATTATTGATTATTAGACTAGTGCAATATTCACCTATAACTTGCACTTGTGAAATAATCAATGTTAAACGTTTCTTGTTTGTCTGTTTTAAAGTGTCCCTAGATTGGTCTATGAGAGAAATAACCACTAATAAAAAATTAATAGGCCGGACTTTTGATATTTATTTACCGAGGACCTGTTAAATTTACAATATTTTACATACAGGGTGTCTCAGAAGGTCAAAAACTTTTTTTTTAAATTCCTTATTCAAAAATAAGAAAAAAGTTCCTATAAAGGTTTGTCCAGAAATGAGTCCTAAGAGACCTACGACTCTCCTAAGGGACAATCTCAAAATAGTTTTTATTTAATATCTCTGGATCCCTATGAACCACAGCAACGAATTTTTGCACATGCCTTAACATTGATAAAGGCTATCATTTTATGTAATCTTTACTTGATAGTTTTAACCAGGGACGTGCTGAATATGGGGCGATGTCACTTTTTTGCCCCAAACTTTTTATCCACAGATATTTTTACATTTTCTTAAGAAAATATAATTCTAGTACAAAGGTACCACCAAAAAAAAAGTGAAGTATACTATTTGAAAAACAAGTTGTGTGTAGTACATGAGTGGGGATAAGCTCTAAAATGGTAATTAAAAACTTTTTTTATACTTTTTTCTATTTTGCGACTCTTATAAGCTCATAATCACACGCACTTTGCGTGTTCTTATAGGCCCATAAGAGGTCTGTACTTTTTGTTCTTTTGGGTTGGCAACAGACCTGGCCTATCGCTTGACGTTGTGTCAATGTCGCTTTAAAGTTGAATTTTCTACAAAATTTTGTGTTAAGGTTATTTTTACCATGTTAAAATTGTGGCTTGGTTAATTGCAGTAAAAAAGAGAAGAGATGACTATAAAATATATAAAAATATCATTTGTTCTTAGAATTTTAAACATGGTGTAAACTGTAATGCCAATCCAAAAAAAACCCTAAATCAGTCATCAATTTAAATGTAAGTTTTTTTAAATTTTAGAGCAAAATAGAAAAAATTGTATAAAGCACTCGTTTCATAACACGTTTTTAGCGCACGAGTACAAGTTTAGAAAACGAGCCGCTTGCGGCGAGTTGTTATGAAACTAGTACTTTAATATACTAATTTTCTAATAGCTAAGATATTGCGTGGTACGAAAAACTTGGGACAGGCGGTATAATTGGAAAAGAAATTTAAAATATATAAATAATCTCCCTAAGGTAATTAAAATAGACTCAATTGTGTCTCTTTTGGTTCTATATAAATTACAAACTGACTTAATCTGAAGATTTGTTCATCTAAAGGTGGTTAAGTATCATTTCTACTCATTTAACAATTTTCGCAATATCTGGGCGGCTCAAAGTTCATTAAGTGGCTTAAATGTTATAAGTTTTGATACTAGGTCGAGATACTTATACTTCTAAATACAGGGAGATACAAATAGTCTCTAAGCAGGGTATATCTTAACATCACAAAGGGTGTATTTACATGCCGACGCAGTTTAAATACACACTGTAAAAAAAATACTGGGAAAGCAAACAATACTATTCTCTATAATAGAGGTTTACAACACAAAAATACAAAAAAAAAAACGAAAGCAATGAAAAACTTTTTTTTAATTATTTTTTTTACCAGGGTTCAATGTATTAATACGTTAAACCTCGGTATTTTGGGCTTGTGGCCGCAATTTTTTATTGCGGGATTTTTGTACGTCCGACGTACAAGCTAAGTGTACATCCTGCATTTTTATTGGCTCATTTTTAGGGTTTTACAGCTTTAATGGTATATTTTTCGTCAGAATTGTATTTTCCTTCCTAGAATAAAAAAATACCAAATAGGAAAAACTATCCTAAACCAATAAGTTTGGTTATGTTACGTCTGACTTTAAATAGACAGTTCTAAAACCAAAATTATTAAAAATTAAATATTACAATGAAAGCGCCTTCGCCATAATTTTAAATATCAAATAAACACTTTATTACAGTCGGAAAGCATTCTTATTTTTTATTTTTTCCCGGCTGTATTTTATATATGTCTTAAAGTACATTCAAATTAAGCTATTTTTAAATTGCTAGGCTCCGTATCCGGTTTCTTTGGGTGCTAGAAGCTCCAAAAGCTCTGGCAATGAGCTCCCAAAAAATCTATTTTTAACTTGCAGAGTCATATACAATACATTTATCCAATACATACAGATAATAAGACAATTACCAGCTTTATGTTAAATAGATAAACTCAATAATAACCCACGCGTGGCTTTTACTTTATTGAATGGATAATTATTTATTTTACCCACTCAACTGTCACTTGTCAAATTATTTTCTTGTAAATGTCATTAAAATTTTTAATAAAAATATGAATTCCTAAGATATTTATTGGATAAAACCTTGTATGGCACTCATGGGTAGACCGATATTGCCCTCTCGAAAATTAACCTGCTTGGCTGACGCCTCGCAGGTTAATTTTCTCATGGGCAATATCTTACTTTACCCACTAGTACCATAAATAAATATTATTACATTCAGTTTAAGCTATTTTCATAGCTATACACAATAATTCTGGGGCCAAAGGGTAAGAACAGTCTTTAAAAAGTGCCTTTGACATGTGATACTTAATTTATTAAAGAAATAAATTAGAATTAAATTAATTCTATTAATGAAATGACATTTTGATTAAATGAAAATTCTTTAGACTTTTTAAAGCTGACATATGTCAAATAACTTTTTAAACCCTTTTTCCCCCTTGGCCTACTAAATAATTGTGTAAAACTGAAAATAGACTAACCTAAATGTAATAAATGTAATGTGTTTGACTCGGTAAGTTAAAAATATATTTTTTGAGGACCTCATTTCACCACCTTTTTGGGGCTTCTAGTATCCAAAGGAACCCCACCCAGGACCTGGCAATTTGCAAATAACTTAATTTAACTGTGCTTTAAGACATATTATGTAAAATAGAGCTAGAAAAAAATAATGAAATAAAAATGTCACCAGATCTTAGCCTATTATTGGTAAAATGATATTTTTCTACTACCTTTATCCACAGCCCCCCATAACACCCCCCTATTAGAAGGGTAGCCAATAGGAATTATCTGTAGTACCACCTTTACAAGAGCAACAATAGATATATCGACCCTCCCATGCAACAAGGATGTAACTCAAGTTAGACCTATTTTGAGTTATTCTCATAAGTAAATCCCTTGAAAAAAGACACACATGGTGGTACTACTCAGATTTCTCCACAGGCCATTTTAACCAAAAGTTCACCTAAAAACACTAAAGTAAGAAATTCTAAACTTGAATATTATCAGAAACAAACAATAAATAAACAATAAATACTTATACATTTTAATAGAGAATTTTATAAGCTTTCAAATGATGTATTACGTGGCTACCTTTTCTACTTCAATCATTTCCCACCCTTAAATAACAAAAAAAAATATTTTAGAAATTTAGCTGTCGTGAAAAATGACAATATATGAGTTACGGCTTTGTTGCTTGGGGGTATCGATATAATGTATGAATTTTTCATAACTTGCGTTACTATTTAAAGTATGAGCCCTAATGGAGCTCTCTACAACTAGAATTATGAAACAAAAGACGTCTACCCTATCTCTATCTCATTTGTGCTACACTTTCCAGCCAACCAAATAAATACTGTATTTGTTTTTCATACAACAAATACAGTATTTATTTGGTTGGCCGGAAAGTGTAGCAGTGAGCGGTACGAACGATCATAGCTAATGTGAATCTGTAGAATAAGATAATTCTACTAAAATTTAGATGGCGCCAGTAATTTCTTTAATATAGTTACACTTTTCGCCCGGCCAAGTAAATATTGTATTTGTTCAACAAAGAACAAATACAGAATTTGTTTGGTTGGGTGGAAGTGGGAGTGTATGTATGTCTTCTATCCTTTTTGGGTAGAACTTTTGTCCCTGTCTAATCTAACGGGAGAAATCTCCATTCGGCTTATATTTATTGGTGTTTATTTTTAACAGTGTATGATTTCTTGTTAAGATTAACATCTCACAAGCAATGAATTTTGCATAATAAATATAATATTCGTATTGTCATTTAATAACGAATGATCCAATTTAAGGATGAAGGACAAAGTTGATTTTGATAGTTCTAATAGAAATGATGAATTATTCATTATAAATTTGTATACCTAGATCAAATTAGATTTAAATTAGGCTGACCATCAAAAACACAGTACCACCCCAGGAAGCCAGATGACGTCCCCGATGTACTATCGACGTCAGTTTTAGGTCATATTTATGACGTCATACATACGACGCATATTAGACGTCGACAAGACGTCAGGTTTTAGTAATCAAAATTGTATGGTGGTGTCACATATTGTTTTCTACCACTAAAAAATGTTTTAAATCAAATATATTGATTAAAGAGTGATGACTTTATACAGTCTTTTTCCGAAATTACGTAAACTGAACAGTACTGTTCAGTCGCTATAGCGACTATAGTTAGCCTGTTAATTTGATGTATATCATCGGATTAGTATGGATTTTTTCTACGACTGCTTTAGAATGTAAGGAAATACACACACTTTTCAAACACAGAATGAATCCATTCTAGCTCTAGATACGGTATGAATATTCCGTATCAAGTGTTAGAATGAGCACATGTAGTGCCATCTCTTGTTTATAAAAGTAAAGAAAACTGTAGCAAAATTGGCAAAAATATATAAATTTTACCATAAAATATTGAATAATTTAATGCAATTTAAAGTTTTGCGTTAAAATTACATAATGTTTATCAGTTTTATTTTTTGACCAGTTTTTTAACAATTTAGTTCAAAAAATTAAAACTGCTCCATCTATTGTTAAATATTTAAACCTGATATCTGTCACAACAATCTGACATAACCTTCAATTTACGCATTATAATTTGTAAATATTGTCTATTCCATACTAGTTATAGAATATACTATACCACTGACGGAAAATTGTAAGTTAGCTTTACTATTAAACTTGTTTTAAATTAAAACTTTTAAAAGTTAATTAATACTTTGTTTTTGCGTGGAAAGCAGATATAACCTGTTTTGTAAGTTAGTTATTGGTCAAAATTAATGCTAAGCCAATCTAATGGACAATTCATATCGCGTAAAACTTTATAAGCTTTATTTCCACGCAATGGCATTTAAATCGAATTCTGTAAAATACACTAGGGAAGTAACGCGACAATTTGCACAAGTTGCACCTTTCCGCACACATTTGCGTTTGGAAAGTTACATTTTTCCGCTCTAGTGCGGGAAAGTAGTGTCGTCTGTATTTTTATTGTTAATTACAGACAAAATAATGTAATTAAGATAAAGAAATATTAAGATATAATAAGTCCTATTACTAAAATTACTATTTTAAAAATACATTGTTTCTAAGAGTTGTTAATTTTGACAGTAAAATTCATGTAGTTTTATTGAATTTAGGATAATTCTATGAAGCGTCCTACTCCGTAACATTCGTACTCCTACTCCGTAACATCTCTACTCCACATCAACTTTACATAGCAATACTACTCCCCATTAACCCTACTTCGTTTTATATGCACTCGATTAGCCATTTGACATAATAGTTATTTATGGTACTAGTGGGTAAAGTAAGATATTGCCCATGAGAAAATTAACCTGCGAGGCGTCAGCGTCAAGCAGGTTAATTTTCGAGAGGGCAATATCGGTTTACCCATGAGTTCCATACAAGGTTTTATCCAATAAATAGCTTAGGAATTCATATTTTTATTAAAAGTTTTAATGACATTTACAAGAAAATAATTTGACAAGTGACAGTTGAGTGGGTAAAATAAATAATTATCCACTCAATAAAGTAAAAGCCACGCGGGGGTTATTATTGAGTTTATCTATTTAAAGTAAAGCTGGTAATTGTCTCATTATCTGTATGTATTGGATAAATCAATTTTTTGTTATTATGTTGTTAGTCATTGTCAAATATGCATATAGTTTATTAATTACTCATTTATTAGTAAGCCTTATGAGAAAGCAGACGAAAATACTATTAGAATAAGACATTTTCGATTATTTTACAATTTTACGTATAGACGAGCACTTTCTAGTAAGAAAATTATATGAAAGAACAAAGTTCTTGGTTCCACGAACCATTCATTTATCATTAAGTGGCTAATCGAGTGCATATTGTGCGGAGTAGGGCTATTAGGGAGTAGGGTTATTGGGGAGTAGGGTTGTTATAGAGTAGGATTGTTATAGAGTAGGAATGTTATGGAGTAGGGATGTTATAGAGTATTGATTTTATGAAGTAGGAAAGTTAGGAAGTAGGGACAATTTAAATCAACCTTAAATTACCCTAATACGGGGTTTTTGCTTAACAAGAAATAGTGCTCTATACATTTTTTTAATTTTTGGTCAAAATCACCCTTACGTCTCATAGAATCGACGTATAGAAACAGAATTGGCTTAATTTGAAGCTGATTTAAATTGTCGAACCACCACACTGTGAGTAGGGATGTTATAATACCATAAAACATAAGACTAATTAATCAAACAAATTAAACTGTTAAATGTCGTTACGAATAAATGTTTAATTCTATCAAAGATAATTCTCGCTTTTAAAACGAGAAGACACTTTTAATTCCAGTGTATTGACGGCCAAGAATTGGAAAGATTAATATCTATTCAAACAAAATTTAGCATTTAGTAAATTTAACAGCTACTTATTTGAATGAAATACACGACTTAGACTTTAGGTTGTTTTTTTTTAACAAGTGTTTTGTTACAAGCTGTTAATGAGAACTATTTAAATTCAACAAGAAGTTTTGAATACGAAATTTAAGAAACACTTTCTACCTTCTATTACAGTAGTAAAAACGGTATATATCCTTGGATGTAAAATAAACTTACAAAGATAAACAGAGCGGTCCAAAAGTCAGCCCCCCTCTTAACTTTTAAACGAGTTGAGATATCGACTTCAAATTTAGAACTCTTAAATAAGACAACCTATACTATCTTTTAGCATATATTTGATACTTTCAACTCTTAAAATGTGGGCAGGGGGAGATAGGGGACATTTTTTTAAACAGAAAGGATAGTCGTGTAATACATCATTTTAAAGCTTATGAAATTCTCCATTAAACTGTATATTTTTTAGTTTTTTTAAACATTTTTTTTTTGGGTTTAAAATATGGCTGAAATCGGTAAATTTGTCAAAATTTCTCTAAAAAATCAAACAGTTATTTAAAAATGACTAATTTTATGATGAAAAAACGTAAATTATACTTTTAAACTAATTTTAATTGACATAAATAAAAATTTACAAAAAAAAACTTTAAAAATCGCATTTTTTAGCACAAATAAAGTTACTTAAAAATTTGCAATTTTGGCAAAGTCGCCAACAATATATTATATCGAGGACTTCATAACATAGAGGCGTATACGCCTTTTTTTGTTTTTTTTTTTTATAGTTTTAGGTTTGTTTTAATACACCAAACCTAAAACCATCAAACTCTCAAAAACAAAAAAACAAAAATGGCGTATACGCCCCTATGTTATGAAGCCCTCGATATTAAACAAATATATTTTGGAGAATGAGCTGGGAGTTAAGCGCCGTTCATAACATAACTCTGTACGCTTAACCATAAACATAACTCTGTACGCTTGCGCACACGACAAATGACGGTACATCAAGCCAATCACGTCATCGTGTGTTATGTATTATGGTTAGTTATGGGAGGCCCTGAACGGCGCTTTAGTTAATATAAGGTATTTACAACGTAATGGACTATATCCTTCGGGCAAAAGTATAGTTTTACTTTGTAGCCATATTTAATTAAATATGTATGTGTAGGTACTCTACTTCATAAACAAGCGCATCTAAAGTTTAAACCAGTGGTTTTAAGCTTTTGCTATAAATGTTAAGATCTTTATAACAAAAACACTAGCTTTAATTACCATATTTTCTATTATTTTCATGCATATATGCATTTCAACTAACCATTTATCTGTCCGTGACATTTAAAAATACTAAATAAGCAAAAACAAGGTAAAATATTAAAGAACACGTGTAACGTAGGTAACTTTTTATAATCCTATAAATTATTGATGTGAAATGATAGCAATTCTATCGACCAAGTAAACCAACCTTACAATTATCAAGTCTTTACTAACTTTACTGAAATTTACCTTTTTCGTGACTGTAATATCAAAATAAACATAGAAAATGGGGAATTTTAAATTGGTTCTATTTATGTATATTTCTACACCGAGAAAATGCTATGTATTTAAGAACGTTATTCAGAAATAAGTTCGACAATTTTAAGGGATGATTCTACATTAAAAAATATGAAAAAAAGTTTCTATAAAGGTTGGTTCGGAACTGAGGCCTAAGAGAGACTCTCCTAAGGGGACATCTAAAAAGTAGTTTTTATTTAATATCTCTGGAACCCTATGAACCACAGTAAAAAAAATTGCACATGCTTTAGCCTTGATAAAGGTTATCATTTTATGTAATCTTTATTTGGTAATTTTAACCAGGGACGTGCAAAATGGGTCGGCGATGTCACTTTTTTGCTCTAAATTTTTTTATGTGTAATTTTTCCCAATTTTTCCCAATAAAATATTTTATCTTTAATTAAAATTACATAAAACATGTACTCTTTATGTTATACCGAGAAATTTGAAGTAAATGAGAAAATTTCACGTATTCAAAATAGGAATTAAAAAATTAGCCCAAATTTCAGTACTTCAGGGCTATAGCGATGGACATAAAAAAATCGTTTTTTAGGAATTTGTAATCCTTAAAACGGATAAATACATAAAATCTAAAGAACTTTATTTTTTCGCCAATACTTTTTTCTCTTCGAGGTAGCTCAAGATTAAAAACGCAAATTCGACTCATCCTAATGTAATTTATATGACTTGTTTTTGCTTTATCTCAATCGCTGGCTAAATCATATCCTTTTGTAAGGGATCCTAGAAAAAATCTACAAATTAAGACTACAAGTCTTGAAAATTAGGATATCACCGTTATAATGCATTAAAAGTATATCAGTGAATGTCAAGAGCAGATTCCCAACTAACCCTACGTTAAAAATGAGGAAAGGCATGTAATGCTTCGCATTCAATAGTATACAACCTTCAGTTAATAGTCGTAGTATCCAAACGAGTACACATAGCTTTCATTTTGACAAATGTCGTTTGACGTTTATAAAATTTTGAAATGTCAAAATTAAACACAGGTAATTCTTTAAAATATACATTTTTAAAGAGTCTAGACTGTAGATCGAACGAAAAATGTTGTTCGCAACTCGTTTGCGACAAGTCCTTAGTGCACTCGAATGATTTTTTGACTTCGCTTCGCGTCGTCAAAAAAACTTCATTCTCGTGCACTAAGGACTAAAGTCGCTTATTCGACATTTCAAACTTTTATAAACGTCAAACCACTTTTGTCAAAATCAAAGCTATGGGTACTCGTTTGGATAAATAAGTGCACATAGTTGTCATTTCATTCAAATATGCACTATGTACTCGTGCGATAGAAATATATCCTAACGAGGATATATATTTCCTGTACACTGGGTCGTACGAAATAGTATATTACGCACCGAGTGAACCTAGTTTTCAGTGAACGAGAGTGTGTTTTGTGTTTGATGTTCACTTTAGTTATTGGAGCATATACAACTATTTATTGTTGTATTCTATAACCTAATTATGCTGTTGATTACGATAGAGTTCTATCAGTGTAATATTTATTAAGAAAAGAAGGATTTAAAATTAAATCTATCGTTTATATTTCAGTTGATTATAATACTGCTTTCGAATCCGTTACGGTGTTTATTTTCCAAACATGGACACGTTCGCCAAAATAGTGTCTTATGTAACTTGTCTTTTAATTTAGTCTTCATCTCGATAAAATCGAAGAGTATTAAACCTAAAAAAACTAAAAAAAAGCGGTCAATGTCGTTATTTCATTGAGTTACCCCAGCCATTCTCAATTAACTTCCAAGAGAAAACATTTTAGTGAAAGCTTCAAAACTAACACTTCAATAAAGCGAAAAAAAAAAGGATACCTACATTAAGGTTTTACTTACAACAAGCGCTTAAGCGAAAATTTTCACTATATTCTGGTGGTTTAATTTGTAATTTGCCGAGACATTAATTTTCATTTTTTTTAAAGGTATCGTCCTTGATAAATGATGTCAAACTATGAGGGAGGTCCTCGAAGTTGTGACACTTTGCGACAAGGGGTGGGAGTGTATAATGTGATGTCACAAAATATTTTTGAAGTTAAATAATCATTCACGAGGTTCCAAGATTTTTAGAAGAAAGCAGTACCACTTCTTCTTTATCTTCAAATATGACCTTTTGGTCACTTACGGTTTAAACTATTATTCTTTTTGATCAGAGACAAGAATTATAATCAATTCAAATAAATACAAATTTCTTTTATAACATAACATCAAAACATATGGTTAACCGGTTAATCCGGATTCATCCACCAAAATAAATCACAAACCCAAAATTTCAACTGTAAAATCAATTACAATAATTAAAACGGTCTCAGAAATATTAATATTTTCATAACAAGCACATTTTAATATAAATTAGTCGTTGCTGAAGCTAAACTTACCGATTAACTAATTTCGCCGAGACCACATGTTACCTAGTTTACGAACACCAAAATAGTTCAAGGCGCTTGCAAAACAACTACGATATTTCAAAAACGCTTTAACCCAGAGACTTGAAATTTGGAAAAAAGATTTTCTGAGTAGTAAAAAAAAATTTTTTCGAATTTCGAGTCTCTATGTCAAAGCGTTCTTGAAATATCGTAGTGTAAAGTTGTTTTGCATCTTTACACGAACTATATGAACTTTTTCAACAACTTCCTTATTATTTCTTGTTATACAACTATTCTAAAAGTGGGATGATTTATTATGTTGAGACTTAATTAGTTAGTAATCCAGTTATATTTGAAATTAAGTTAAAAGGGTAATTGTTCCAGTTTAGGCATGATATATATGGAGCTTACGATGAAATTGTGTTGATCCATTAGATATGCGCCCGATTAAAGCACAAAATTATAAAAGAGTTTTTTTTTATTTGTTTTTTTTTCAAATATGAAATAGGAAATAGTTATTTACGGTACTAGTGGGTAAAGTAAGATATTGCCCATAAGAAAATTAACCTGCGAGGCGTCAGCCAAGCAGGTTAATTTTCGAAAGTTAGTTAGCAAAACCACCACTGGCGACAGCACTCTTTGACTTTGATGACAGCCATACTTCAAACTTGTTTGTTTATTATGTAAACAGGTTGTTGACTAGAGATTCTGTGCAAAAACCTTGTGTGAAATTAATTAAAAATGATTGAAGAAGAATATATGGTTTATACACCTACAAATCTCTCCGAAATTACAAATGCTACATTAGACAAGTTACCATCGAAATCGCGAAAAATGTACGATTTAGCCTACGAAAAAAATTTAAAATGAGCTAAGGAAGGTTTTAGTTTATTTCGAAAGGGTTTTATTGGCCTATTTTAATAAATAAAAACATACTTTATTACTGAATAAATTAAATTCAAAAATTAATATTTAAAAAAAATATAGGATGCTTGAAGAAAAAATATTATGTTTCCCTAGGAGGAAAAGCGCTTTTTTTTACTCGTCTGTGGTTTCCGGACTCCGCTTTGCGTCGTCTGTAAATTCTACAGACTAGTAAAACAAAGTTTCACTTTTCCTCTTAGTAAAACAACATACTATTTTCCTTAAATCATAAACTACAATTTATTTTATAGTACGTGCGATAAACTACATCATAATGAGTGTAAAAACAATCAATTGAATTATTTGACACGTGTAGATAAATAAATAAATAAATAAATTAATAAAATCGGACTTGGGTTTGATAACAAATATAACGCAGGAAAATTAAATTAAAATTGTGATCCCTCAGGAGATGTTTAATATAATTACCAAACTCTAAAAAATGTTGTGTTTAGTGAACAGGAAAAAAGCATAATCATAATATACATTGGTGTTTATTTAGGCAAGATAAGCACACATCAAACGATTTTGGAAATTTATATTTGATATTTAAAATTTTCTTTGCTACTTTAAGTATACAAAATATACAGAAAAACTCTGTATTACATAATTGCTTTCAGTGGGCATTAAAAAAGGGAATTTAATTATAATTAATTAAAAAAAAATAAATTCATTATTTATTTTTTTAGATGTAATTAGAATTTTAGACTTTTTAGTAGGTAGGTATATATTTAATACAGCTTTGTGGTGTAAAATGTAGATATCGCTAGTCGACTTTCAGGCTACCTAGTAGCGATGATGCGTAGTTTCCACCTTATCATGAATTATATATTAAAATACCGGGTATCTCTTTTTTCCTGTATTTAAGGAACTAAATCAAAGAACTTTTACCTCAAGAAGGGACATGATGAAATCTACCGTATGCTTTGTTTGAAGCGTGAACCAACTACGGTGAGGGGCTGGTGGGGAGTGACTATTGTTTACACTTAGTACTCGTAAAAAGAAATAAAGAATGTGTAAACTCACAGTCTAATGTCGTAAAATGACTGATAGGGGTATAGGGTTGCCGATTGGAAACATATACTTTGGATATTTTATTGTAAATTTTAAGAAACATTAGTTCTGTATGGGTTTTATATGAACTAGTAGTTTAATTTTAATACATTTAAATATACTATATTATTAAACATAATTACAGTATACACAATAAAGTTTTTTACATGTTTAATTTAAGTATAATGATTTGAATTCATGATAAGGTGGAAACTACGTAACATCGCTACTAGGTAGCCTGAAAGTCGACTAACGACATCTACATTTTTCACCACAAAGCTGTATCGCGTTTCTGTTAGTAAATAAACAAACAATAAGATGACACCTTCATAAACATTGGTCTGAAATTACTTTTTGAGGTAAAAGTTCTTTGATCTAAATTAACAGTGCAGTGCAGAAAAATCAACGGTAATTGTTGATAAAAATTGGAAAAAATGCAATATTTTTTAAATTTATTTAAGTTGGTAGTGGCGTGCCGCGCACAAATGAGATAGAGATAGGGTAGACGTCTTCTGTTTCATAATTGTACAGAGTACAGAGCTCTATTGCAAAGAGTAGAAAACGAAATGCACAGCATCTCTACAGATATCAATGTGCCTTCACAATTATGATAATTATATAATTATGGCACTATTTGTTAACGTACCTATACAAATGTGATAAATTTAGTAATTTAGTAGTTTGTAAATATAATTCACAAATTACTTCACAGATTATGCCGAACTTCGGCAGCCAAAGTATTGCATCCATGCTATTCTAATTAACAATTTATATAGTTCTCCGTATGAAAGAAAGTCTCCTACGTAAGGGGGAGGAATCATTCGCGCTCTCTTCTCTCCGTCAAGAGAGTTATAAGGCGTGCGTGCTTACAACGGGCCTCCCACTTGCACACACATTCCAAACATATTTCCCGTAGCCACAGATCCGTGCGTCAAACTATGGTAATCTTCTTTTTACCAAATGGTTATTTCAACCTCTAACGTAACATAACCTAACTCTTTGGTTTAAGTCAGGCTTTTGCCTGTTTTCGACGTTGCCATTTATCGAAAAGGCGGTATCTAATTTGTCGTATCAAAACATCAAGGTTTCATCTAACATTTTTTCAGGTTTTCACTTTTTTGTATTTTTGAATAGAGCTTTTTACTACCTTTTTACCTGTCCTTAAAACATAAAAATATTAAGCACATAGCCCATTTTATTTACAATACAATGTTCTATCTGCATTTTTTGAGATTTTTTTTAGTGCAAAGAGGTTCTAACTGATAATAAAGTTTGAAAATAATTTGAATTTCTTACTTAAAAATCAGGTACTCCGTCAATAAAAATTAACTTGTTACATCGATGTCTTCTTCTTCTTCCTTTATTTTGGCCTTTTCTCAGTGAGATAATTAGCCAGATCCCTCTTAGTTACTCAATTCACCAAGAGTGGTTCTTGTCTGGCTTTTCGTCATGCCCACTCCTGTTTTAAATATATAAAATTTCCAGTCTTCTGTAAGACCTTTTCTTTTTCTTTTCCTTCTTTCCTTTTCGTGTTTACTGTTGGTTGTGTTAGCTGTTGCCAAGGCAGTTTTTTCTAATTTGTAATTATATTTGCGCATGCGCTAGCATATAAAACATTTTGTACGTATAAAAACTTCTTCACGTGTTAGCTTGGTTTGTTGTATCATTATAATAATAATAATTAATGGTTGGTTATCCTGAATAACAATTACCTTCCCTTCACGTGTTAGTTGCTTCCAAATCAAAATTTTTCATCATTATAAATGATTAAAAAACATAAAATTCCCTTCTTACTCCAATATAATCACATGTTCGTCATTTTACTGCACATCTTCCATACAATCACTATAAAATATATAAAATCGATTCTGGGGCATATCTAAGATAGCAAATAAATAAATAAATAACTAATACTAAAAGACTTGATGCTAGAAAATTAAACGCGTTTAACGTATTACTAATTCCTGCCGAAAGTACATATTACTCGTTTCACGGATGAAAAGCAACCGCACATCGATGTCACTAATTCATAAATAGTTTGGACTCTCTGGATGGGCCCTTAGGTAGAATATACAGGAATATACAGGAAAACAGTACCGACATCTGTTAAATTTTTGATACACTACGATTTATGCTATCTTCTTATGCATTCATGCATGCAGATTTTCAACCGCTCTGTTGTGTAAAATGAGCCGCGTCCCTTACTATCATGCATGACTGGATGTATTATAGTGCCCTTACTTAACACGAGCGCAACTGTTTATTGCTTCTAATTAACATATTTGATTTTTCGTCCTTGTTTTAGGATAATCGGATATAAAAAGAGCAGACACGGATTTACAATATTATCCTAAAATGTCCGTAATTTCTGTTTACCCTACTCAACGTCACAAATCTAATGCTTTCCAATCTGATTATAACATTATCTATATTTTTTATAATTCATGATTTATTTTGATGGCTACTTCAAAAACATACATGTATATTTGAAACTTATACAGTATTAAGGCCTATCCAGAAGCTTGCACAAGAACATAAAACATAAGAATGCGATGCCGTGATTTGCTTGATGTGCCGCCATGTATCTTTGGATTATGTTTCAAAATTACAAAAATATATTTATGTTTAAAAAATGCAAAATTATAAATAATATTATGATTGTTGATTGTTGATTGTGAAAAAAATATTTTTAGGTTTTATTTATAAATATTGATCAAATATATCTTTATAGTATACTATTTTATTCATGCAGTTCCTTTTCAAAAAATAAATACAATCCAGAATTTTTTAAACCAAATTGCGGTAAATTTTGTAAAAATGTAATTTTAAAAAATAATAATTATAAATTACGTTATAATAGGTTTAATAGTGTGTTTTTAATTGTAATATGTTTTTTTTTTAATTTTTATATCATATTCGTACAAATTGTAATTTGCAAAAGTAATTAAGCAGAAAATTAGAGTGGAAAAAGCTTGAAAATTATCCGCAAAAAGTACAAAAATAAGCTAAGTAACTATCCATATTTATTTGCAAAATTTTAATTAATATATCTAGTTCTGTTTAAGGTAACTACCCTGGTAGAAAAGTACATAAATCTAACTTAACATAATATTAGATTAGTGACATTTTTATGTATAGTCTCAAACGTTATACAAAAACGTTATAAAATATATAAATCTAACCTTGAAAACTAACGTTTTAGAATCCTCTAGAACCTTCAGAATAAAAAAATATGTTTGAAAAATATCAAAAATTTAAAAAATAAATAATTTCAATGATAGCGCCGTCGCCATAATTGTAAATATCAAATAAAAATAGTAGTTTATTCTCTTATTAGGTTAGAAATATACTATTCCCACAATATTGCAGAAAATTACTTTTGCACACTACTTTTCACATTAGTGCGGTAAAATACAACTTTCCATACGTACATGTGTGTGTGTGTTCTTCTTGCCACACGCTTGTTACATATCACGTATTGCAGTATCACCAAAGATATACATAAAAAAAAAGAATTCCTTGAACCAAATACACGTGTCTTTCGATAGGTTCAAAGCTATATTCTTTTGTTTCAAAGCTATCGTTTCTTTAAACCAAAGGCAATCTCCTTGAATAAAGAGCGAGGATCTTTATTAAAAACACGTGTTCTTCATTTAAGAACATTGACTTTGGTTTAAAGAAATGCTAGCCTTGAAAGAAGAGAATATGACCTTGAACATTTAAAAAAACACGTGCCCTTGATTCAAGGAATCCTTTTTTTCTGTGTAAAGTATGTAAAAAAGAACTAATTGGATCTATCCGGTTCTTGCACATCACCCGCACAATTATTTTATTCAAACAAGTGTCCGAGATCGCTTCTTCTCCATTCAAAAAAGTCAAAAACCATCAGCGTCAAGGCAAATGGCGCATGACACGGCCTATAAAGAAGCTTCTTCGGCGGTGCCATGGCTCACACGCCGTGTACTCCTGACGCGAGCCTCCAAGTCCCGTGGCCCATTTAACCCTAACCACCACGCGTCGAATTGAGAGATTTAGACGCCGAACGGTACGCGATTTTCAACTGTTTTCCTTTAAAACAGCGTCTCTTCCGCCGAGTTTTTGCAGAAGCGAACTGCAAGCCAACCTGTTGAATTTGGAACGCTTGAAGATTTTACCTCGCGTGAGTTTTATGCAAAAGGTAGGTAATTCTTTTTTTTTCTTTTAATTGAGGCTTAAATATTTTTAAAAGTATAACGGGTACCTTTTTTAGAAGGGTGGAAAAATGAGGAATTTTTTTAAATAAGATATTAATTCACTTTTCCGGTATTTTTGGATTATATCCTTTTGTTTTTTCTTTGTAGCTTTATCGGATTGTTTTTCTGGCAGCACCATTATCAGAAATTTATTAAAAGAAAAATGAATTGAAATTAATTTTACCTATGATTGAAATTTTACTAGTGTCAAAATTTGACATCTAATTAAAAATGTAAAAATATATCAAAATTTATTAAAATTCCTACATCTCGGAAACTAATAGTCCTACGACAAAAATGTTCACATATGTTTTTGTAGGAAATTAAACATTATTTTCATTCATGCAAATTTGTCCTACTATAAATAATAAGTGAGATATCGATAAAAATTATAGTTTTTGTCCATTTGGCCCCCTCGCCCTACGCTAATGTTAACCATATTTAATGTGACGCAAACAGAAAATGTCCTGAATCCTTTGGTGAAAGAATTTTTCAAATCGGATATTCCTTTCAAAACTTATAAGCAGAGTTGATACTTTCATTACAATATCAGGGTCGGACAACAGGAATTTTAAATTATTTTTTATTTTTGGTGAGTTTCTTTAATACATACCTATGCCGAAAAAGATTATATGCCTGTATACAGATATATAATCTTATTCGGCATAGGTATGTATTAAACAAACTCACCGAAAATTAGAAATAATTAAAAATTCTTGTTGTCTGACCCTGTTATTGTAATGAAAGTATCAACTCTGCTTATAAGGTTTACATACAGACCGACAGACAGACAGTCAGGCAGACTTTTTTCAAAACCCACCTTTTTCACATTTTCTCGACGTTTCATGACATACTTATGCCGAAAATGCCCGAAAATGCATTTTTTTTTTTTAATTTTTAGGTTGATTTAAATAACGGGTGTTTCCACCCCTAAAAAAAATTCACCCAAAGGTGTAGATAGATTGAGATAAATTTACTTTGAAACGATTTAAACTGCTTCTGCGTTCGCCAAAAGTTACTACATCTAGAACGGGTATATCCAAAACCTGCAGATATATCCCAAGAAGCCCTCAAAAAACTCTTGGGCTTCTTCGGAAGCCTGAAGTTTGATGTGGATTAAATTATGAAGGGGATTCACAAACAGATCACATTGGTCGCAGTGACTTGAAAGGCATTATGTTGCCTCAAAACCCCATTTGTATTGTATTGTATTTAAAGTACTTCTACTTAAAAGGTTCTTTAACTGTGATAGGTTCTTTAACTGTGATAGGTAAATTATGTTTAATAATTGTTAAATATGTGAAAACCTTTAAAAAATAAACTATTCACTATTTTGCGTTCGAATGATTTATATGGACTTGATTGGCTGTTCTTGTATTCATATTTGTTACATACTTATTAATTTTTTCTAAAAAAAGTATAGGTTTTCCGGTTTTATAAACATTTATCTTAATTATTTTAGTAGACATGATACGGCAAAATAAATTAAAAATATTTTCCAATATTTATTAACAATATTTCAAACAAAAATTATTAAAAGCGGTTTTATCCTGAATATTTAGAATAATCCAGTTTGTTTAATTTGTGGGCCAAGTATCTAACTAAAATACAGGTTCTTTCGGGAGGAAAGGGAAACATTTAAATGATGTATAAGGACAGAAATTTTAAATTTTAAACAAAATTATAAAAACATTAATTTATTGTTCCATCAATATGCTTTCCAATCTCTTGGTACTGAAGAGGGCCAGCAGCCCTTCAGGAAACTATTATCAATCGATTGCATACGTCATAAGCTTTCATTTAAGACCAAAATTAAAATAGCACCATGCAAAACAGCGATTTTTTTGTTTTTATTTTTTTCAGTGAAGTAATATTTTTTTGCATATCACCCTATTTTATTGCAACAATATCATTTTTTTTGTATATCACTGAAGCATTTTTATGTTTATAACAGTTGTACACCCTCCCGTGACTTAAACCAGCGGCATACAGGGGTATGTTATTAAAAAAAAAACTAAAAAAATAATAAAATTTGCTATTTAAAATAAAAAAAATCTTAATATATTTTTTTTTTTTTAGTTTACAAAAGTAATTGATTATAAAACTAAATATAAAAACTAAATATAAAAACTATAAAAACTATAAAAACTAAATATAAAAAATTTCATTTAAGCCTGCCTCATCCTTTAAAGTGCCCAATACTGAGGCCGCATTCCCCCTTTGGATGGCCACGCTTATCCTCTGAGTGATGTAGCTTTTTGCGTTTTTGCATGAAATATTCTTACTTATTTCAGACACAAGCTTTTTGACTTCATCACCCCAAGGACCAAACGTTTCCACCGCAAAGGGTAAATAATACAGGGTGATCCATAACTGGCATGCCAAAATTTAAGAGGTGATTCTAGATCCAAAAATATAAAAAAGTTCCTATAAAGGTTGGTCCGGAAATGAGCCCTAAGGGATCTAGGGCCCTTTAAAATTGTAATAAAAATAAGGTTTTTAATTAATAACTCGGGTACCGTTTAAGCTAGAGCGGCGAGCTTTTGCATGTATACTAGTATTAATAAGGGCAATAAGTTTATGTTAATTTATTTTTTTAATTTATCCAGAGGCGTGCCCAGACGGACAAAATATATGAGGCTTAAAACATTTTTGCCCCAAACTTTTCTATGTGTATGTTTTTTGGATTTGTTGTAAAAAATATAGATTTCTAGAGTAAAAATACATATAAAATATCATATAGTGTAACACTGTAGGAGCAACCGTTATCAAAAAAAAATGCAATTAAGAGGAAGTAACATTTTGTGCCACCAAAAACGTTACTTTTTTAAAGGCTATTACTCCTTTAATATTAAATTTAGGTGTTTTGGTATATAATACTTTTTTGCTCAGTTTTAAATGAAGAATCACCCTGCAGCATTAAAATTTTATTGGTGCTTTTTTTTGTTCCCCATTCAATACGTCATCTTCGAAGGGCCGTAGCTCCCTTAGGGCTCATTTCCTGACCAACCTTTATAGAAACTTTTTTTCATATTTTTGGATGTAGAATCACCTCTTAAATTTCGGTACGCGAGTTCTGGAACACCCTGTATATTAATAACACTGAAAAATAAAAAATAAAAAAAATAGCTTTTATGCCCGGTGACTCATTTGAATATTGGTATTAAATGAAAGCTTTTGATTTAAGGAATCGATTGATACTAGTTTCCCGAAGGGCCATTTTTTTTCGCATATCGCATATCACAGTACGATGATTAGAAAATAGATTGATTGAATAATAAATTTAAAGGATGTACATTCAAAAACCCGTGCTTTTCATTCAAGGACACTGACTTTGTATTAAAAATTCTAGCTTTAAAACAAGAGAATATGGCTTTGAACATATCAAAAGGCACAAGTCCTTGGTTCAAGGATTGCTTTTTTTTCTGCATATTTAAAATTATTGAAATCCTTCATCTATCGGCAGTCCTGGAGGACCAGTAACGATATTGGATGGATATTATTATTCTATAACTATTTTATTTCAAAGTTGGCTAGACATTTAAAAAGTATAATACATTTATATTAAAATGTATTTAAATTGGTATTCGATAACAGTACACCTGGCGTATAATGGCATATAAATGCAACTGGAAAATATTCACGACTTTATAAATCCATTAACATGAAAACTGAAACTGCACACAAAAAAATGCTTGAATTGAACATAGTGTTCTCATAAAGAGTAAGATTATGTTACTCTCATTTTAAAAATTGTATGCCAAAAATAAGAATAGGTCTCTTAAAATAAGAATGGAATATTTTGATACTACTTTTTGTGTATGTGTGTGTTCAGGTTTAAATTAGGAATCAGATAACTTTACCTCACGTAAAGATTTTCCAGAGTCTCATTATCAATTCTCGATTTCCGAGAAAAAAAATTGGTTGATCTTGTCTTGACCGTTTCTTGACGATTAACATCTTGTCTCACCTCGCAAGTCTTGATTATCAAGACTCTAGACATTGTGCATGGTTTTTTGACCTTAGTATCACTCGTGGAAACATCGCGACAGTAAGCCAGACAATTTTTTATCATTGACAATGATTCTTTATTTTCATAACGTGTGTGTGGATACATTACTTAAAACTTTTAAATGTAAAGTGTATGAAATAAAAATAGTATATAGGAAAGACGCCTAATTTCGGATGGTTTCTTAATTTTGGATAGTAGTGTATTTAAGATACTATCTGCAGATGTAAACAGAAACCTACTTTTATGTGAAGCCAAAAGTCAAACGAAATCCGTCCTTTAATATGGTAACAGTAGAGCTCCCCTTTAAATGGCAGCACAAATCGTTTAAATTGAAAATGGCAAAATTAGGGCTCCTATAGTATTCGTAAAAAAATTGCTTGATGATTATATTCGAGATTAAATTACTTCTTATATGCAGAACAAAATGTCAAAAAGTAATACCGCCTATTTCATATTGAATACACTGTAAATGTTATCTGAAATAAGGCAACTTTCCCATATTATAAACCTAGTATGCTAACAAAGTCGATAACAATTAAGAGACAGAGTTTGCATACGTGGTGCATATAATATTTTTTATCCAATACATACAGATAATAAGACAATTACCAGCTTTATTTTAAATAGATAAACTCAATAATAACCCCCGCGTGGCTTTTACTTTATTGAGTGGATAATTATTTATTTTACCCACTCAACTGTCACTTGTCAAATTATTATCTTGTAAATGTCATTAAAATTTTTAATAAAAATATGAATTTCTAAGCTATTTATTGGATAAAACCTTGTATGGCACTCATGGGTAAACCGATATTGCCCTCTCGAAAATAACTATTTTCATACCATCTTAGTAAGTTAATCCTAATATGACATTTTTTTCCTTTATGTTCTTTTTCTACTCACATGAGGGATTTGCTTTAAATAAAACCATATTATATAAAAATTTTATTTCGTAATTTATTTAACACGGTAAAATTCCTTAAGGAGCAATTTAGACTTTAATAAAGAATTTATATGATTTTAATTATTTTTTCTAATTAAAGTGCACTTCATAAATAAATTAGCCTTTTTAATCGCTAACACGACCTTTTAACCTTAAGGTCTTAGAAAATTAAAAACTATTAAAGAAATTAAATAACAACACAAAACTAGGGATTAACATTTAAAACATAATTATGCATATTTTGAGAGTAAAAGTTTCATAGGGGGTTTAAATTGACACAATTTTTCAGGAGAACAATAGTAGTTTTCGTAAGGAGTAAGGACTTGTCGCAAACGAGTTGCGAACAACATTTTTCGTTCGATCTACAGTCTAGACTCTTTAAAAATGTATATTTTAAAGAATTACCTGTGTTTAATTTTGACATTTCAAACTTTTATAAACGTCAAACCACTATTGTCAAAATCAAAGCTATGTGTACTCGTTTGGATAAATGAGTGTGCATAGTTGTCATTTCATTCATATATGCACTATGGACTCGTGCGATAGAAATATATCCTAACGAGGATATATAGCAACGTCAAACCACTATTGTCAAAATCAAAGCTATGTGTACTCGTTTGGATAAATGAGTGTGCATAGTTGTCATTTCATTCATATATGCACTATGGACTCGTGCGATAGAAATATATCCTAACGAGGATATATAGCAAAAAAAAATAAAATTTTCAGCGATTTTAAATAAAAAACGCATTTCGTCAAAAATGGCAACTATTCCCTTTTGAAAATTGTACTCTTCATTTAAGTATGAAATATACATAACAAAAGGTTCTTAAAGTGAAACAATATTCCTTCGAAGTCCTTGCTATAACCACTAGTGGTTATGATTATATCAACAAGTATAATTTCATTAATTTTAAGGAGGTAATTTTGTCTTTAGGAAGGCTCATCAACCCATTTATTACACATTTAAACAGTTTCTGTAATAATAATATAATATTAGAAGACTGACATTCTAAGACAGTCGTAGAAAAATATACACAATTTATATAAGCTTGTATGCATACTTTATTTTTTATTCTGTATTAAAAGTTATGTTTCTTACAATTTTTTAATTTATTCTGGCGTCAGCTCCCAGGAAACCAAAAGACGTCTTTTTGACTTCAATTATTGGGCACTATCTGACCTACATGACGTCGAATTATAACGTCTTGCTGTCGTCCCAGTGACGTATAAGTCTCAGCCCAGGGACGTAACGTCATTAATGTACATTAATGACGTTACGTCCCCATCAGAAATGTGATGTTACAATAACGTGTTCAACATTAAATATCTCTCCAATTAATAGTTATTTATGGTATGAAAGAGAAAACTAGGATTTTGCCCATGAGAAAATTAACCCACAAGGCACGAGGCGGAGTGGGTTAATTTAAGAGAGGGCAATATTGTAATATGAGATCCTATGAAATTTTCTATGAAATCCTGTCATATTTGACATATTTGACGCCATGATCGTTAAAATCGGCCCAGTAATTTAGGCTTCACAGGGGAACAAACAAACGTGCATAAAAACATACATACATACACCAATATACAAACACTTAAGAAACATAGCCCTCCTTCCGTGTAAGGGAAAAATGAAACCTCTTCAGAATTTAATAAAAAACATTCTTGACTAAAAAAAGTTGATATAAGGGTAATTCTTGAAAAATTTGTAAACTTTAAAACCATCGTATAATGCTCCTCTATCTCTACATTCTGTGAAGATTATAATAAAGAAATTGTATTCATAACGTGCTGCATAATATGTATAAAATACATTGTATATACCTATTATATGTAAATCAAAACAGTGAAGCTTAGCCATTGAAAAAGCTATATATAGCAATATAAGCATTTTTTTTATATCGGCACTTAGTGCTACTAAGAGTGCCGATGTATTGAAATCTTCGCCGAAAAATCAAAATCTTTGACAACGTTTCTTTCACATTTCTCGACGTTTTAGACCATTCTGAGTCGAAATCAGTAAAATTTTTTTTTTTGCGTCTGTCTGTCTGTCTGGGTGTAAACTCTCTAACTCCATTTCTACATGAGATATCGACTTGTGGTTTTTTGTATATTGTTTCTTATCGTATTCCGAAGAGCTAATTAGATTTTGGGGGTAAACGATTGGGGGTAAGGGGGTAAAAATAGGGTAAAACTCCTATTTTTAGCGTTTTTTGTTTATAATTAAGACAATTATTATTGTATTTGGTTAATGGTTATATAAAATATAATTTTAAATTGGCCAAAAATTGTTATAAACAACGTTTTCCTAAAACGCATTGTTTTCGAGATATTGGCGTTTAAAGCAGTAAAAGGTTTTTTTAACATATCTCACATATTTATAACCCGATTTCAAAAAATTATATTTTAAATAAAAGCTCTTTTAAGCCCTATAAAAAATGTTATATACAGTTTTATGCTAGAATATAATGTTTTAAAGATACAGAATTTAAAATCAAACAAAACAACTAGTTTGAAATTTGCAAACTAGATGGCTCTAGTGTACAATAGTGCCGATGTTTTGACAGGGTGCTTGCAACGTTTCATCTAGTTTTTAATATATGAACGCAAAGACACGTTTGTTCCTAGAGACAAATTTAGAGCTATTCGGTCTGACCTCACCACAAAATGGTGCCTACCTCATATCAATTTACTATGAGACAAAAAGAAAAAAAAGATCCGGAATTTTTTCGGAGACCACTGTAGTCATATGTATTTGGAGGGGCTGATTCCGAATTTAAGGTGAAAAAAGCACATAATTTGATTAGTTTTGAGGATATTTCAAAAACTAATTAGATGAGGTGCTATTTTGATCTTAAATTCGGATTCAGCGCCTCTAAATACATAAGGGATCGTCCATAAAATACGTCACGAAAATTGACCAAAATTCATACACTGGTAGTGCGTTAGTTATACCTATTCTCGCGTTATTAAAGGATGCAGAGATTTCATATTTTGGCTACCCCCCAATAGGGGGGTGTTAGGGGGGTAGCCAAAATATAAAATCTCTACAGCCTTTAATAACGCTAGAAACGGGGTATGCAGTGTATGAATTTTGGTCAATTTGTGTGACGTATTTTATGGACGACCGCTTAGCTGTGAATTTACCTCTATACAAGACTAGCGAGGTTCGACTCTTTAGTTGCCAATAAAGGGCGTTTTGTTAAATACTTTTACATTGCAATAAATTTTATTTGGCTTAAGATTTTTTTGCTGATCATTTGGATCCCAGATTTAAAAATAGGGGAATTCGAAATATGAAATAAGAAATATAAATTGAATTACCTAAATTCATTTTACAATAATTTTGTTTGTTTTCTTTAAAGACTCGTATATAGTCTACGCCGCGCGTAAGCGCTAGAAGAGTATAACACGGTAATTTCGAAAATTTGCAAAATTGCCAAAAAACGTCCTAGACAAAAAATTATGGATAGAAATGTTTAAAAGTAAGTAAAGTTGAAAATGTTCATTTGTCCATCAGATAAACGCCAAATAAGAGGCTTTTTTGGGTGCTCTTATTTGAGGCTTAGCTCATTTTGTTTATATTTTAAATAATTTTATATTATTAATATGCATTAAATAAAATTAATTTATCCAATACATACAGATAATAAGACAATTATCAGCTTTATTTTAAATAGATAAACTCAATAATAACCCCTGCGTGGCTTTTACTTTATTGAGTGGATAATTATTTATTTTACCCACTCAACTGTCACTTGTCAAATTATTTTCTTGTAAATGTCATTAAAATTTTTAATAAAAATATGAATTCCTAAGCTATTTATTGGATAAAACCTTGTATGGCACTCATGGGTAAACCGATATTGCCCTCTCGAAAATTAACCTGCTTGGCTGACGCCTCGCAGGTTAATTTTCTCATGGGCAATATCTTACTTTACCCACTAGTACCATAAATAACTATTACCCTTAGAAAAGTTTGATTACTCATATTTTCAGGATTTTCCGGCTATACTAGAATAAAAAATTTAAAATAATAAAAAAAAGGTCCACCCTAATATCACATATCTTCACGGCTTGTTTTGAAATTTCTAAGGGTAGTGTAAATATTTACTTTATTTAAAAAAAATGTTTACGATGCGGGATGAAAATAAATATAAAAAAAGTTATTTGTTTGTGGTATAAGAAACAAATCAGGCAGGAATTTTAAGCCTGGAAAAGAGATACACAAAAAGAGGAATTTACCTTGATAAAAATATGGTTACTAAATAGAGAATGTTTGGAAACATACAGTGCTGTCCAAAAGTCACTCCCCTAACTTTTAAACGAGTTGAGATATCGACTTTGTTTAAAGCACGTAATAAAACAACATAAAATATCTTTATAAATATATTTGATATTTGTAACTTTTAAAATGTGGGTAGGGGTGATTTTTAAATAGAAAAAGGAATTATGTTATATATCATTTTAATGCTCAAAAAGTCCAAATGCTCTGTTTAACCATAAAAGTTTTGGGGTTTTAATCTTAACAATTAAAACCTTAAAGCATAAATATTTTCGTTAACTTTTTACGATCAAACCTAAATTTTGCATATAATTTTTTTTCTGTTAGTATATAAAATAAATTATTATTATTTCAAGATAGGTGTGGAATATTACATAAATAGTATATTATTTACCAAGTGAGAGAAGTTTAACATTTTTGACCTGCGTCAAATCTTCACTCACGTGGAAAATATAGTATTTTTTCACTACCAGTACAATTAATTTGCTATTTATTTATTTATTTTACTAAAATTTAATGAAAAAGCTTATAAATTTAAAATATCACACTGGCCGTTCGCGGCCATTAAAAAAACAAATGAATAACTTGACATTTCTGGCAGAAATTTTCTGGTGATCTGCTAAAATTATTAAGTTAGAAAGTGTTCCGTGCCTCAAAAATCAATATATGGGGCTGTACCTCTAGTAATCTATGATCCTTGGGTTGTATAATCTATGGTTGAATATGATGGACCAATGATATTCACTTTTCGAAGTGTTTTTTGTAAAACATGTTTTATAGGTACTAATTTAGTTAATATTTTTTAATTTATCATGCAATAAATAAATTTGGTGCTTAAAGACACTTGTAAATAGCAATGCGATTTAATAATTAAGTGAAAGGTCAGATGCCAAAACAGCTGAATAAAAATTCATTATTAAACATGGTGCAATTTCATTATTTTTAGAACCTCTGACGTCATAGGTAGAGAAATAATATTTCTACCAATGAAAAGAACAGTAATAAAGATGTGCTTTTAGGCTGGTGGTGAAAAAATAACTTAATAACTGCTTAAATTTTAACGGTTTTTGTAAGTTTATGAATTTATAAATAAAAAGTATATAGCTATTTAAGTGTATATGTTTAAGTAAAGAAAAAGTACCCTTAAATTTATTGTTATTTATTTTTTACGATAATTTTACTTTATTATGCCTAAATTTTAAAAGCTCTATTTTATTAAGTACATTTTGTTTTACTTAAAAACGTTAAATTTTAGTATTCCTTAAATAGAATCAAATTTCGGAAATGTTTAACTAAAACGTGGGTTAATTTATATTAAAATTTTACTGCAAGAATGATTTAAATTTATTATACCCTAATGTAAAAAGTTTATGCCTCCAAGTTAAGGGGCATTATTTCCTTCTCTCCTCGGTTGACTAAAAATAGTAATAGTAATAGTAATAGTAATAGTAATAGTAGTAATAGTAATTTATTCGTGATACTAGGTTTACACATGTCAAATTATACAAAAAAAATATTAAAATAGATTTGAAAATCAAAACATAAGCTAAAAAAAATAAATAGATAAAATGCATATTATACACAGCCAATATTTAAAATTTATACTCTAAAAATTCTTTGTACTGTTAAAGGCTCTACCAATTAAAAACTCTTTAATTTTAATCCTAAACTGCTTTAGGGGAAGGTTACTAAATTTCTTTGGCAATTTATTAAAAAAAGTTGGTCCGGAGTAGTTAAAACCAAGCTTACTACTCTCAAGTCTAAATTTTGGTAATCTGATATTTTTAGCTAAACGAGTACTATTTTCATGTATGTCAAGTTGCTGCGAGTAATTAGTAAGATTTTCTTTAACATAACACAGAGATACATAAATAAATAAAGACGGAACTGTTAATATTTTTAGTTCGGTAAATTTTGCCCTATAACTTAAATTGCACAATACTCTCACTAACCTTCTTTGTATGCTAAAAATTCTATTTATGCCGGAGGCACTTCCCCAGCCACCAGTCCGTAACTTACTTTGGACTCAAATAGGGCATGATACGCAGCTTTTAATACCTCAAAAGAAACCATCCTCACAAGTGATCGAAAAACAAATACGCTTTTTGATAAGGAACTCGCCAAAACATTAACTTGAGAGTTCCAATTTAGATCAGGGTCAAGGTGTAAACCAAGATATTTTATTTTTAATACTGCTGTCGACAAAATAATACTTTCCCCTATAGGACCACGTTCATTAAAATCAAAAACGAAAAAAAAAAATCAAAAAATGTTTCTTTTTTCGTAAAACGAAAAATAAAAAAAAATGTTTTTGAAAAAAATTGTTTTTACCCTATTTTACCTCCTTACCCCAATCCGATTTTGCCAAAAACAACCCCAGCCTAGAACTTTGGATAATCAACCTATGGTCCAAATTTGAAGCCTTTAGCCAGAAGCGTTCTTGAGTTATGGTGGTCACAATTTTCCCGAACACACAGACCGAAGGACAGACCGACCGACCGACCGACAGACAGATTTCTTTCTTGACGGAAATCATATTTTTGGGATATAAAACGTCCAGAAACGTAAAAAAAGGAATAATTTTTTTTAGACTTTCCTTAGGGAAAGTAAAAGGTCAGCTATTTTCTTCTATAATCAGTCAAAAAACAATAACCCAATAACCGTTTTTCTACAGGCCCTTGTTATAAAATCAATGGGGCCTCTTTAACTTTTTTTATGCGGACCCTTTCAATTCCTTTTTAGTGAGGACCCTATGCTAGAAAATAAATTTTCACGAAATCGCGCTAAAAAACAGGTGTTATGAAATTAGTACTTTAATATACTACTAATCATGATTTAAACTAGGTATTTAAATTTTTCCAATGACCTAGATATCCGCCCTTTCCATGAATCAAGTGAACCCCCTGCTTTGAGCCCCTAGGTCAAAGGGGCGCCGTCGAGGGGCCTTTTTTAAAAAATTGGTGACGACCTTTTGCTTTTTTTATAGGTCAGGCCAATGGTTTTGTTTAGTCGTCAAAATATTTTAGTGGTGATTTTTTTTGTTTTAAAAATTAAAAAAGTACTAACTTTTTTTAAAATACGGGCACCAAACCAAACGTTTGCTTCAGGCACCGAAATGCAAAGGCCGGCCCTGATGTGCTATAGTCTGTGTCTGAAATACAACGCAGTTACTAATTTGCAAAAGTGTAAAAGGCGAAGATCAATCAATTAGGGTGCGATTCGCGTAACTTCGCCTAAGGGGAATTCCTTATGCGAGAGCAGCATACTACGTTTTAGGTATTAGTCACTGCGTTGTATTTCAGCCATAAACTGTAGTTATCTTAAAGAAATGCTAGAATCGTTTTGTCCTATATTCGTGAAATGTATGAAACAAAAAATAATGTCTATAATCAAAATAAAAGCTGTTTATTTATTAAAACGACCCTAAGTTAATATCAATAACAGAAATAATACCACCAACTGTGATACAATATCCGGATAGAAATCACGGCCAGACTCTAGAGTGCAGGTATTTATTTTACTTGTTGTTCTTACACTTAATTGAAAGGGATTGATTACTCTTAGGACTTACGTTTTCGCCATTCCTGAAAGACTTGCAATAGTTCAAACGAAACAATTACATCGGCACTTAGAACATATTAGTACATATTAGTACTACTAAGAGTGCCGATGCATTGAAATCAAGGAACTTTTACCTCAAGAATGAACATGATGAAATCTACCGTTTGCTTTGTTTGAAGCGTGAACCAAATACGGTGAGGGGCTGGTGGGGAGTGACTATTGTTTACACTTAGTACGCGTAAAGAGAGAGAAAGAATGTGTAAACTCACAGTCTAATGTCGTAAACTTTGTCAAGCAATACGGTGTTGCCTGCTTTAGATATTTTATTGTAAATGTTAGAAATATTAGTTTTATTTGAGTTTCATATTAACTAGTAGTTTAATTTTAATAAATTTAATTATATTACATTATCAAAAATAATTATACTGTTGTAGTATAGTAGTTTTTTAACATTTTAATGTAGGTATAAAGATTTATCATAATGATAAAGTGAAAATTACGCAACATCGCTCTGGTCAACAGAAGGTCAAAACTAGCGATAGTTATGTTTACACCAGAAGCAGTATCGCGTACGTTTATGTAAACGAATAAACAAAAAGATGACACCTTCATAAACATTGGTCTAAAATAACTTCTTGAGGTAAAAGTTCTTTGATTGAAATCTTCGCCAAAAAGTCAAAATCTATGACCATGTTTTTTTTACATTTCTCGACCTTTTAGACGTTTCTGAAAAAATCAGTGAAACAAATTTTTGCGTCCGTCTGTATGTCTGTCTGTCTGGGTGTAAACTCCATTTCTAAAAAAGATATCGACAAGCGGTTTTTTGCATATTGTTTCTTATCATAATTCGAAGAGCTGATTAGATTTTGGGGGCAAACGATTGGGAGTAAGGGGGTAAAAATGGAGTAAAATTCTTATTTTAGCGTTTTTTGCAACTGTTCAGCTGGTTTTCTTTGGAAAAAGAATCTGCTACCACTCGGAATTTTTGGCGGATTATTGAGATGAAGTAGCTCTACAGAAAATTCTGACTATGGATCATGGTAGTAGAAGGTTTACACATAATATAACATAGCCAAACAAAAAAAAGGTCAGGATTTTTTTTGGTGACCATTGTATTTGTATGTATTTTGAGACGATGAATCCGAATTTGGGGTCAAATAGCAACTTATCTCATTAGTTTTGGTGATAACCTCAAAAAATAATCGGAGGAGGTGCTATTTTGACTTCAAATTCAGATTCAAAATACATAGGAAAATATTCCGAAAATATTCCGTACTTCTTTTTGTGTGGCTTATGCCAGAAAATTTGTTTTTGGTAAATATTTTTTGAGCTGATTCCAAAAATTAAAAAAAAATCAGTAATTAACATTCAATTTAGGTATTTGTAAATAAAGGTAATGTTTTGAGAACATTTTAAGTTTATTTTATACTTTTTTTAAATACATACCGAAAAAATATTATAAAGTTTTTTTTTATCGCATCGAGAATGTCACAAACGTTCAAATTTTCAAACAACTTTTTTAAAAGTTTAACCTTTTTCACTTATTCATAAATTAAATTCCTAGGGTGCTTCAGTAAAATTGTTACTTAAATGCTTTCAATAATAAAAAATAAAAGGAAAGAAAAATATTTTTTTCTTTAATGGTTTTCTTCCCAAAGTTGTTTAAAACATATCAAGTTCTGCTTTTTTAGGTAGAGGAAAGTCGCCTAATTTCGGATACCATTTACAATGTATTCAATATTTAATACTCGGTATTACTTTTTGATATAACCAGATACAACAATTTTATTACAGTTTATTTTTTCCAAGAAACACGGTTAAAAAAAATCAGCGCATTTTTGTGCATTTGAAAAAGGGCTCCTAATTTCGGACATATCCGAAAAATTTTTTTCAAGAGTAGATCTGGATCCCATTGCTTATGTTTCTTGTTATTCCTTCACATTTAAGACGTAAATTGATCATTAAGCGATTTTCTACGAAATACTATAGGAACTATAATTTTAGATTCCCAATTTCGAATATCTTAGTATCTTAGGTAATTTTCGTTTTTTCAAAATTGTTTATCCTAAGTTGTTGTATCATTATAAAAATAATAATTAATGGTTGGTTATCCTGAATAATAATTACCTTGCGGATATCCGAAATTGGGAATTAAATGCACAAAAATGGTCTATCCAAAATTAGGCAACTTTCTGCTTTTTAGATTAGAAATTTGTAGAATGTTTACGTTTTCAAATTGCTTAATTATGAATAGTGGATCAACTTAACTAACATCATAACTTACCCAAGACAGAATCAAGAACTTTTATAACGATTATTTATAAAATAAACAAGCATAATAATGCAACTGAGCACAAAACTGCCATTTGCAATATAAACGATTTATGCTGCCATTTAAAGGGGAGAAGCTCTACCGTTATCATATTACAGGACGGATTTAGTTTGACTTTTGGCTTCACATAAAAGTAGGTTTCTGTTTACCTTTGCAGACAGTATCTTAAATACACTACTATCCGAAATTTGGAAACCATCCGAAATTAGGCGCATTTACTCTATAAGTATGAATTTGGCTGTACTATTTGAAAAAAAATAATAATAACTTAACTTTAAAGCTTTTTCTAATACGAGTAGTAGTCTACAAAGGACTTTATGGACAACATTTTTAGTAAGCTTTTTTATTTGTGTTATATCAAACTTTTTAACTAAGGTTATTATAAATTTACCAGCCTGGGTTTCTGAAACTGATTTCTATAGTTATTTTTATTAGAGAGCCTCGCACACATATTTTTTATGTTACTTAATTTTTTTTAGGACATGTACCTATTTATAGCGTTTTGTAAACAGAGACAGGTAGATAAAAGTACCTGGACTTAAAATATAGTCCTCATAGTGTAAACTATGTCGCTCTTTTTAAAACACAATTAAAAAAAATAATGAAAAAATAAAATTAAAAGTTATGTTCTACAAATTTAAAAAATAGTATATTAAAGTACTAGTTTTATAACATAAGTTTTCAGCGCACGAGTTTTCTAAAGTACTAGTTCGCTAAAAACGTGTTATGAAACGAGTGCTTTATACAATTTCTATTTTGCTCTAAAATTAAAAAAAAACTTACATTTAAATTGATGACTGATTTAGGGACTTTTGTTTTGAATTGGCATTACAGTTTACACCATGTTTAAAATTCTAAAAATAAAGGATATTTTGATATATTTTATAGTCATGTCTTCTCTTTTTTACTGCAATTAACCAAGCCACAATTTTAACATGGTAAAAATAACCTAAGCACAAAATTTTGTAGAAAATTCAACTTTAAAGCGACATTGACATTTGCAGGGAAAACGTCAAGAGATAGGCCAGGTCTGTTGCCAACCCAAAAGAACAAAAAGTACAGACCTCTTATGGGCTTATAAGAACACGCAAAATGCGTGTGATTATGAGCTTATAAGAATCGCAAAATAGAAAAAGAAAATTAGAAGGTTAAGAATTTAGTAGGTAATTATTTCTTGTTTTTAATTAAAAAACAAATTAATGTATGTTTTTAAAAGTTTAATTATGATTAATAGTAATAATATCCATCTAGGTAGGTACTTACAGTACATTTACAGGAACACATAAAAATGCAATTGTGTTGCAATTGTGTTGGACTAGAATGTTTGTATTTCTATTAGAAAGTAGAAAATTCCTACATTTTTAATAAAAAAAACATAATGTTTAATTTTAATTATTAACAGACCTCGTGTAGTTCCCAGTTAAAATTGTCCCAGTTTCACCCTTTCGGATTTGTTATCTTTGAATTTCGGATTTTTTTTTGTGATCAGTAATCAGTAACTGCCAAGCCAAAAATTAAGAGGTGAAAAATATGAAAAAAAAGTTCGTATAAAGGTTTGTCCAGAAATGAGCCCTAAGGGAGCTACGGCCCTTTAAAATTTTAATAAAAATAAGATTTTTAATCAATAACTCCGGTACCCTTTAAGCTAGAGCGAAGAGCTTTTGCATGTATAATAAGCCAATAAGTTTATGTTAATATATATTTTTAAATTTATCCAGACGGACAAAATATGTGAGGCTTAACACATTTTTGCCCCAAATTTTTGTATGTGTATTTTTTTGTAAAAATATAGATCCCTTGAGTAAAAATACATAAAAAATGTCATAACACTGTAGGAGCAATCGTTAAAAAAATGCAATTAAGAGGAAGTAAGTTTTTATGCCACCAAAAACGTTACTATTTCCTCCTTTAATATAAAATTTTGGTGTTTTGGTGAAGAATACTTTTTTGCTCAGTTTTAAATGAAGAAGCACCCTGCAACATTAAAATTTTATCTTCCGGACCAACCTTTATAGAAACTTTTTTTCATGTTTTTGGTTGTAGAATCACCTCAAAAGTCCGCCCCACCTTTAACTTTTGAACGGCTTAAGATATCAAGTTAAAATTTAAAACACTTAAATAGCATAACCCAAAAAAATTTTAGTATATGTTTGATATGCTTAGGGGGCACTATGGAGACAGGGGGGCAAGGGAGGATATTTTTTAAACGGAAAGGGTGTCGTGTGATACATCATTTTAAAGATTATAAAATTCCCTATTCGTTTTTTTATTTTTTTAAACTTTTTTTTTAAGATTTTCATTTTTCATTTTTTTTTGCTAAAAAATGCGATTTTTAAGTTTTTTTTTTTCAAAATTAGTTTAAAAGTATAATTGATGTATTTGCATATTGAAATATACCATTTTTTGAAAATTGTTATTTTTTTTTAAGAAATTTTGACGAAAAGCCCCAAACGCTTTAAAATAACCCCCAAAAATTGCCCCGAAAAAATAAAAAAATATGTAAGCAAATAGAGAATTTTATAAGCTTTAAAATGATGTATCGCATGACCTCCTTTCTATTAAAAAAATTCCCGTCTTGCCCTCCTGTCACCATTGTGTCTCCTAAGCATACCAAATGGCAGACTAACATATCTACTCTAAATTTCTCTACTCCCTAACATCCCTATTCCATAACATCCTTACTCCATAACAACTCTACTCTGTAACATCCCTACTCCATAACATCTCTACTCCGTAACAACTCTATTCCGCACTATATGCACTCGATTAGCCACTTGTCTTAACTCAAAAAAATATATGTCATGCTAAGTCACTGTCAAATATGAATTTAGTTTATTAATTACTTACTTATTAGTGCATGTTAAGAGTACGCGGAAAATATGAATTTTAGAATAATTTGTTTATGATTGTTCTAGATTTAAATTTAAAGATAAACGTTTTTTAGGAAAAAAATAAAATAATCTAGAAGAAGAAGCTTCTTTGTTCTGCAAACCGCTCATTTATTATAAAGTGGCTAATAAAGTGCATATAGTGTGGAGTAGAGTTGTTACGGAGTAGAGATGTTATGGAGTAGGGATATTACAGAGTAGAGTTGTTATGGAGTAGGGATGTTATGGAGTAGGGATGTTAGGGAGTAGAGAAATTTAGAGTAGAGATGTTAGTCTGCCTACCAAATATATACCAAACAATTATTTGGGTTATCTTATTTATGTGTTCCCAATTTCAAGCTGATATCCCAAAAGGTTCAAAAGTTAAAGTTGGGGGGGGGGGCGGAGTTTTGACACGCTCTGTATGTTAAACAATGTAATGTTTGGAATATTGCTATAAAGTTAGTTATTGCGTCAAAAGCGTTCAATTTAAAATCATAATGATACGAAAATATTTGCTAAAATTAATTTACATATTTACTTCGATTTAAAAAAAAAAAAAAAAAAAAAAAAAAAAAAAAAAAATTAAAGTAGAACGATTTTGTATTTCAGCATATATATTTAAAATTGGCCTAGCGCTTTCGATCAAAAGATCATCATCAGGGCTTAGCTTCGTCAGAGCTTATTACAATAAAACGAGAGATAATTTAAAAATATTTTTAAATTACCTCTCGTTTTATTGTAATAAGCTCTGACGAAGCTAAGCCCTGATGATGATCTTTTGATCGAAAGCGCTAGGCCAATTTTAAATATATATGCTGAAATACAAAATCGTTCTACTTTAATTTTTTTTTTTTTTTTTTTTTTTTTTTTTTTTAAAAACAGCATACAAGTCAAAAACAATAATTATTTTTTACTTCGATTTGTTGAAGTTAATTATTAATCAGTTAATTTAAATAATAATTACACTGCACAATAGTATGTTTAATTAGGAGCAGGCCCGGGCACAGGGGGTCAAAAACGGGGTCCGGTACTTCGTTAAAATAAGACATTTTCGAAAAAACGTACATTTAATTAATTAAATTTGGTACAGAAAATTTAACGAACGCATGTCCCCGTATAAAATAAAATATTTCTCAAAGGGCCCAATCAGTCTTTGTATAAATTTTGTCACACTAAAAGGGAATGAGGGTTTTGGCATAGAAAAATATTTCATTAAGCGCTAGATCAGCATTTAACATAGTTAAAGAAGGGCCAAACCAAATGAGCAATGTGAAAAAAAGTTTTGCAAAAGCTTTTTCTTGAAAATTTTAAGTAAAATCTAGTTTTGGTACATTGAACAAAATAAATAAAGATTTAGAAAATGCTTTTTCTTAATTTTTTTTAGTAAAAGCTAGTTTTGGTATCAGTACTAGCAATTTTAAACATAAGGGAACGTTCAAGTATTACGTAACGCAAATTGTACCAAAATTCATACATTTCATACCCCGCTTCTCGCGTTATTATAGATTATAGAGATTTCATATTTTGGATACCCCCCCTAATAGGGGGTGTGTTACGGGGGGGGGGGGTAGCCAAAATATGAAATCTCTACAGCTTTGAATAAGGCTAGAACCGGGGTATGAATTGTATGAATTTTGCGTTACGTAATACTTGAACTTTCCCTAAGTTTATATTTTTAAAATTATTTCGGCATCGGGTGTGTTAATATGATAATTATACAGTGCGTGCATTAAGTCTGGAATCACCCGAATAACTTTTTAGTTACAAGTAAAATACAAAAATCCTCGGACAGGTCGATTTATATTTTTAATTCTGCAAATTTTGGTCTAAAAAAAGTTATCAAAATTGGCACCCCGTTGCACCCTCACCCCCCAACTTTTTTTTTCAAATAGGAACCTACCCCTTGTGATACATCATTGGAAAGGTAATTTAATAAGCTTTCCAACAGTGTATGATAAAGCCTAATTTGTTAAAGGGTCGATGAAAAAACGCATGTTTTATTTAAACATTGTTTGTGTGAAATATTACGCATAATATGGTAATTGTTGCCTTATTTCCTACTTGGCACCTTCCTGAGAATCTAAATAAGGTTGTTTTAAACTTATTGTAATAATTTATACCCTGTTGAAAAATGCAATTTTTTTTCTTTTTATTGACCAATTTTATGTTTACTATTTAATCGATTTTAATCCCGTTTTTTTACTGTCCACTATCAAAGAGCTGAAGGACATCAATTTGAACATTTATAGTGAACTAAAGTTATA
Organism: Brachypterus glaber; assembly: GCA_958510825.1. Lineage (NCBI taxonomy): Eukaryota > Metazoa > Arthropoda > Insecta > Coleoptera > Kateretidae > Brachypterus > Brachypterus glaber. The sequence goes on from OY294052.1 coordinate 4,991,194, forward strand.
CTTTACATGTCTTTATAATAAACTAAATTGTGCATTTTATCATTAGCCCTTTACCAAATTAGGCTTTATTATATGGAAAGCTTATTAAATTACCTTTCCAACGAAGTGTCACAAGGGGTAGGTTGCTATTTGAAAAAAAAAGTTGGGGGGTGAGGGTGCAAGGGGGTGCAAATTTTCATAACTTTTATTACACCATAATTTGCAAAATTAAAAATAAAAATCGACCTATCCGAGGGTTTTTGTGTTTTACTTGTGACTAAAAAGTTAATCGGGTGATTCCAGACTTAATGCACGCACTGTATAAGGTTTTCACTTATGACTAATTGTTCGGTTATCGCTAATTATTATTAATTATTAATTATTATTTACACCGATTAATTAGTTATTGTTGGAATTTCTAATTTGGCAAAACGCAACTTAGTTTTTGTTCTTTAATTATTGACTATCTTTGTCGCGCATATATTTGTCTCTTTCTTGTCTTTCCGCACCCGGAAACTGAAGAGGACAATAAGTACTGATATACTCATGAAACGGGTAGTATGCCGTCGCTTCGCTTATATTAAACGCCGTATGTGTTTAACCACGCTTTCGCCATTATACCGCTTTATGTGCCTTTTGGATTTATTGCATAAAACAGAGGGCCCTCATCACCAATGCAATTAATGGAAGATCTACCGACGATGGAGTAACACAAGGTAGGAAAGAGACATTCGTTTTATTATATTCATTTTCGCCCTTTTTGCCCTTGCCGTACTCTCCCAAGCCACCAAAGATACTTGAACCACCAAAGCCTATGGAGCTACTCAGATTCTGAGTAGTTATACAGTCACACCCTACACTAATCATTATTTACACATGTGGTATACTACTTCCTAATACAAAATTTAATCGTAAAAAATACTAAACTCTTTATTTTAAATAACAAAATTAAGGTAGGTAGTAAAAAATCAATAAAGTCCAAACGTTTATACCCGTATAATAATGTACTTACTTATTTAAAATCTAAACAAAACTTTTGAATCAATAAAAAAAAATAAAAAAAAACTAAATAATAAATACCTACAACATAAAGGTAATAATATGTTTGTGATATAATAATAATAATAATAATATCTTTATTGCCCAACAGAAAAACCAATTACAGGACAATATTATTTGAAAATTTACAAAATTAAAGTTTACAAAATAAAGGTTTAAAGTTAATTAACAATGTAATAAAATATCTAATATTATAACAATATAACAAATACAGATACGATATATCACTGAAATGGTAGAAATTAAAATCAACATTTTGGCCAATACTCTAGAACTATACAATTAATTATTCTACTCACTGAATCAAAGTGGATATCGCAACTCTTACAATATCTATTATAACAAAACATCATATTGAAAATTGGTTCAGTGCGTAGAGTATTCGTTCTGGCAACTTGATTATAAAAAGTGGTAGAAGTTCTTGTACAATTAGCTGGAACGCAAAAATTTAGCTTTGATAAAATAAATGGTGAGTCCATTCTACCATTCAATACGTAACATAGCATTTTAATACTGGTTATTGTTCTGCGAAGTTCTAGGGATTGATACTCAAATTGAGACAGTAGGACGTCATAATCATAACCTCTGGCTGGATATATACCAAATACTTTAAAATATAAACACTTAAGAAACTTTTTTTGCACTTTCTCTACCTGTTGTCTGTGAACTTCATAAAACGGATTCCAAATGGTACAACAATATTCCAGTCTAGAGCGAACAAAAGAGTTGTAAAGGGTCTTTAAAGCAAGTACACTGGTAAATTTATTACAATTTCTTATTATAAAACCATACATTTTTAATGAGGCTGATACAATACTATCTAAATGTTCTCTGAATAAAAAATCACTAGAAAATGTGACACCCAAATCTTTAATGGAATATACTCTCTCCAAGGAGAAAGAACTTATTGAGTAATTATAAAGTATTGGGTTTTTTTTACGCGTGAAGGAGATGATTTTACATTTAGATACATTTAAATTGAGACAGTTATATTCGCACCATTGTTGCAGTGCATCCAAGACCCTCTGTAATCTAATGCAGTCATTGATGCAAATTATTTGCATGAATAGTTTCAAATCGTCAGCAAAAAATAAATGCAGGCATTCAATTAACTCACTAAGATCATCTATGAATAATAAAAATAGCAAAGGTCCAAGGTTAGAACCTTGAGGTACCCCTGACATTGCTAGAAATAGATCAGAACCAAATCCATTATAAAATAATATTATGTACAGAAGGAATAACAATAATTTATTTTCGGTGTATATAAGAAAGTAACCACCAAAAATACTGCTACCAACAAAATAGTAGGTACTTCATTAAAATCAAAAACAAAAAATAAAAAAAAAAAAAATTTAAATAAGTTTTTCAAAACAATTTTTTGTCAAAAAAGTTTTTTTTCCTAAAACGAAAAATAAATTGAAAAAAAAATCAGTTTCAGATTAATCCCTGAAGATGTCTCTAGTAGTAAGAGACGAAACGTCGGAAAGTGAAAATCCATTAACACGGTCTAAACCCGAAAGTGAAAGTTCTTTATATCTTAATGGCCGTGAAAGCTTAAAATCTAAAATAAAAAAAAAATTTTTGAAAAAAATTGTTTTTCCCCATTTTACACGATTTTTACATAAAAACAATCCCAGCCTAGAACTTTGGATAATCAACCTATGGTCCAAAAAGTCTTTAGCTCGAAGAGTTCTTGAGTTATCGAGGTCACAAATTTCTCGGACACACAGACAGACCGATCGACAGACCGACAGATTTTTTTTACGGAATTCATATTTTTTGGATATAAAACGTCCAGAAACAAAAAAAAAGCAATAACAATTTTTGGATTTAATAGTTTATAATTTGATCAAAATAGTTGGAGCCATTTTTAAGAAAATCTAAATTTTTCGATTTTTTCCTCAATAAAATACCCCCTGGTGGGAGGAGCAGAGAAAAACTAACCAACCAAGAAAGTTTGTTCAACGGTATTACCTATAGGCCTCTGGATGGACGGACAGACAGACGGACAGACGGAAATCGAATAGTTTTTACCACCTTTCACGATTATATTTCAAACATTTAAAAATAATTACCCCTTAGGTTTTGATAATTATCCACTTTTTCTTAATAAATTATTTATTTTTATTTTAGCCCTATTATGGTCATTGCAGCTAAGGGAATCGTGAACTCGGACAGGACGAATTCGCTTAAATATATTTCTGCTGCGGCTCACCTTTGGGATACGTAATAAAAACCTTATAAGGGTTTAATATATATGCTTTGACACTTTCTTAAACACAAAACTATACCGTAAAACCAGACAACTTTGCCCAGGTTAATCTGGTTTATTGCAAACAGCATTTTTATAGTACATAGCGTTACTATCAACGAACTAACAACTCTTCTATCTAGAATACGCATACAGTTAATATAAAGTATCGCCAACATCTCGGTTTGTTTGTAAACAAATAGTAGGTATATTCAGGCCTGAACAATAACAATTACCAGTAACTGTTATTGTTGTCTCTGTTAGAACATAGCTGTGCGAGTAAGACAGACAAATGTATATGTTGGCTACGTTTTTGTCAGTTCTTACAAATGAAATGCCTATTCTAGAGAGAAGAGTTATTAGTTCGTTGGTTACGATGCGTTACATATGAGGGGAAGTGATGTAAAAACTATGAAAGATAAACTTCCAAAAAAGAAGGAATATTAAATGTGGAATTTTATAGATATATATATATATATTTCTTGTTAATATTAAAAGTAACTATATTCTGTTTCTAAAACGGATATTAATCTTGCAGAATTTAAAATCAATTTCTAATCATCACGTGCAATTAGTTACGATGGCGACGTTCTTAAATTACAGAAAAACGTGAAATTAAAATAAAAAAAGGTTTATTATACTTTGAGATGCCGTACAACACGGAATATTATAGTTTGAGTTTTGAACTGTCAGTACACGGTGTTTGCAGTCTTTGCATTAAATAAAGGAGATGATTCTACATCACAAAATATGAAAAAACAAAAAAGGAGAATATGCCCAGAAATAAGCCCTGAGGGAGCTACGGACCTGAAAGATGGACATATTAAATGGGAAACAATATAATCGTAAAATAAAAAGATAATTTCCAGATAGGTTTATATTCCTGGTTATTTACGATATTTTTTTAACAATTGTCACGACTATATCTTTTGAATATTCAAAAGACAAGAACCCATCAAAAGATTAACAGATACATATTTTAGATTTTAAGCTTTCACGGCCATTAAGATATAAAGAACTTTCACTTTCGGGTTTAGACCGTGTTAATGGATTTTCACTTTCCGACGTTTCGTCTCTTACTACTAGAGACATCTTCAGGGATTAATCTGAAACTAAGTTTCGAATCAACTTGTGTCACTATTTATGACGAGGTTGTGGTTATTCACCCACCTACCTGCAATATGGAAGTCTTTGATAGGAAAAAGCTCGTCACGGGTGAATAACCACAACTCGTCATAAATAGTGACACAAGTTGATTCGAAACTTAGTTTCAGATTAATCCCTGAAGATGTCTCTAGTAGTAAGAGACGAAACGTCGGAAAGTGAAAATCCATTAACACGGTCTAAACCCGAAAGTGAAAGTTCTTTATAACAGATACATACATTAAAATATTTATAATTATAGATTAATATTTAATATTTAATATTTAATATTTAATATTTAATATTTAATATTTAATATTTAATATTTAATATTTAATATTTAATATTTAATATTTAATATTTAATATTTAATATTTAATATTTAATATTTAATATTTAATATTTAATATTTAATATTTAATATTTAATATTTAATATTTAATATTTAATATTTAATATTAATATTTAATATTTAATATTTAATATTTAATATTTAATATTTAATATTTAATATTTAATATTTAATATTTAATATTTAATATTTAATATTTAATATTTAATATTTAATATTTAATATTTAATATTTAATATTTAATATTTAATATTTAATATTTAATATTTAATATTTAATATTTAATATTTAATATTTAATATTTAATATTTAATATTTAATATTTAATATTTAATATTTAATATTTAATATTTAATATTTAATATTTAATATTTAATATTTAATATTTAATATTTAATATTTAATATTTAATATTTAATATTTAATATTTAATATTTAATATTTAATATTTAATATTTAATATTTAATATTTAATATTTAATATTTAATATTTAATATTTAATATTTAATATTTAATATTTAATATTTATAATTATAGATTTATAATTATAGATACACATATTATACAGGGTGGCCCAAAAAGACTGGTTAAAATCGATCGAAATAAAAAAACTAAATTATTTTTTTTCGTGGCATTTTTTGAGTATTTCGGCTGGTCGCCAACCCCCAGATTTAAACTTTGGGGGCTCTGGACCACGGTTAGAGCTGGTAAGGAGCGGAAGAAAAAGGTGGTTGGGTAGGTAGAAGGCCTTGGGACCGTAGGTTATCACTGGGACCTAGAGTTTGGCGACGGTATAGGGATCGGACAAGTATAGCGCCTTTTAATTGCTGCCATTTTTTCATTCTTCTTCTTCCTCTTTCCTCTTTCTTGGTGATAATCTTGAACTTATGCCTCTCGCAATATTTCAGATTCCATCCCGTCAATTTATATCAGCACATCAATAAAAAAGTGCAATGGATTCACCAACTAAGTGAATTCACAGAGATTCTAAAAAATCCGAAAAATAAACTTTGATTTTGAGAAGCTCTGACGCCAAAATGGCGTGGACTAGCAACTTCCGGTTCCGGTTCTCGATGCTCCAACTATATGAGAATAATTGATGAAAATTTAATTAAGAACCGAGTTGTTAGAGAGAAGTTATGGGTGAAACACTCAGTCACATTCTTTTTGGGCCACCCTGTAGATAGCTTTATAAAGCTAAAAGGGATCATACATAAATTATATCACATATCTAAGGAAAGGTCAGTATTTTGCGTTGCGTCATTTATAAATATCCCCTTAGGTAAACCTCTCTAATCCCCAAATCTCTGAATCCTAGAGACCGGTTTATAACACTGCATTACCTTGGCAAATAGGTCGACACCCTGCCGTTATAACTGCAGAAATTTCTGTCGTTTTCGACTTAACACTCCATTTGGGGCAATATTTATATGTACTACCGTACCATTAAGGAAAGTAATTTCTGCAAAAGGTAGTAACAGCATAACCGTTCAAGTCCATTCACATATGAATAGATTTGACCTGTTGTTACACCAACTTAATTTGCAGATAACACTATTTTTTTCAGAATGGCACTCATTTTAGGCTTAGCTATATTTGAGATACTTTTATTAGATATTAGATATTCCACATAAAAAGTTCCTATTTGATTAGATACTCCACATAAAAAGTTCACATTTGCGTTGTTTTGTAATGGTTTTATATAATATTTTATTACTTAATTCCGACTTAAGTCGGAATTTATGTTAAATTTGTTAGAATTTAAGTAATATTCTGACATTAAGTGGAATTTAAGAAAATTAGACTGAATTAAAGTAAAATTATAGTAGGTAGGAATTTAAGTAAAATTCTGACTTTAAGTCAGAGTTTAAGTAAAATTCTGACTTTAAGTCAGAGTATAAGTAAAATTCTGACTTTAAGTGGTAATGTAAGTAATATTCTGATATTAAGTGGGAATTTAAGTTGAATTCTAACTAAGTCTGAATTGAAGTAAAATAATAATCTTGTTGGAATTTAAGTAAAATTCTTACTTTAAGACAGAATTTAAGTTAAATTCCGGCTTTAGGTCAGAATTTTACTTGCATTTCGACTT
>OY294052.1:4998273-5029466 GCA_958510825.1 Brachypterus glaber
ATTGGTGTTTGGAGGTTTCCAACACCGCTAATACCGATTCCAATGTTCAAATGTCAAAATTTAAAATGGCTGATCCCATATAGCGTCAAACCCTATTTGAGGACATTAAAACTGAGTCAAGAAAATTCAAAATGGCGGATCTAGTATGACGTCAAAATACTAAAAATGTTAATCTATTGTAACTAACGTATAACGGAGTGTTTTTGAGTTGACCGAAATTAAATTTAAGGTTAAAAATTAAAAATGGTGGATACCAGATGGCTTTTATTTTAAGTTTTAAAAACTTTAATTATATTTTAATAAAAACGTGTAACAGGATTTTTTTACCACCATTTTTTACAGTGTAGTAAATTTTAAAGTATTTTGCCCTTTATTTTATAAATTAAATATAGATATATCTGTCGATTGCCTTTTAACTTTGTTTTGATCATAAAAATCTGTTCCAGACGTGAAACCAATTTACTATTTTATATAAAAAAATATTGTAGTATCCTACAATATATAATATATAAGTATTTATTTTATTTTCACTTCCCCCCATAGCTTTCATTACAAAAAAAAAATCTTGGGTGAAAGGAGGTAAAAATTAATACATTTAGCGATATTTATAATATTTGTCATAGGCGAGTCGGTCATACGCTAAAAGTTTTTGTTATAACAAGTTAAAATCTATACCGGGTGTCCCAAATTTTACTTCCCAGCCAATATCTTCGTTATGATCTACTGTACACAGCGTTTCCACTTGTATTCTACCAGTAATAACATTTAGTTTTTCAATAGGCACTTAATATATTAATTTTAGTTAAGGTCTAAGCGGGGCATGCTAATTAAGTGCACATCACTGGATTAGTAAATGGGACCCTCTATGCCTGCCATTGGGAATACCCTATGTAGTCCGCAGCTTTCCCCTTTACCTCTTGTTTGTTACATAAACTTACAAGTTGCGAAGTTTATTAGAAGTACATATAAATATATAAAAAAAGTAACGTCGTTACTATGTTTAGAATTCTTTATGCATATATTATACATCCCTATACAAAAACTTAAAAAAACGTGTAATTTGAAGTATCATAATATATATATATATATATATAAATAAAGTTTTGTAGAATTCCTGGCGTGGTGGTCATTCGTAATTCTCCAGCACGTTATGAAGAATGAAAAAGACGTCTTATAAGACGTTGAAGTTCTTGATGCAACTTTGTGAGAACTTCTTGTAGAAGTTTTGTGTTGAGTGGGAATATTCCCTATATATGGGAATAGATAGAATACAAGGCAATATCACATAGGTAGATAAGCTATAGTGGGTATTAGATAAAGACAAAAACACATTAGGTGTGTAAAATTTAGTCCGACATGTTTACCTTTTAAACGTCAAAATTTGTAAACAAAAACAAAAACTCAAAAAGGTTTTTCACATTTTTACAAGTCTTTACAAAACAAGTAATTTTTAAGTTAAAAATTTGAACACTATAAACAAAATAAAACTATAAAGACACGCAAATACCACAAATAAGGCCACAAACAAAATATCACCAATTATTCGATTTCATAACAAAATTATAGTGCAGCGTTGTCGGACCTCCTACCCATGTAAATTTAGGTTTTCTTGCATTTAAACGGTTTGAATGTAAAGTTATGCTGTCTTTGAGTGGAAATTGGAAATTTATTGGGTTTTATAATTAAAAATTATACGGTTGAAATGGTGTTGGCAACGTAGAACCGCCATTTTTACCGTTTAGATGTCAATTTTCTATCTATTCTTATTACACAGCGCAGACCCCTGCGCAAACGTTTATTTCCTCTATATATTCTCTACCTATGTGGGCAATATAGGTAATACCTATTACGTATACGTTCTTGACTTGTTTGGTTTTGTTTTTTATTTCACCTCATTTCCTGAAAGGGGCAGTCACCCTTATCGAACTTCCTTTGTGCCCATTCTTAGCTTTAATTGCTGGACATTATCTACGCAGATGCTTAATGAGCTTGAGTGGCAGTCCATTATGGATAAGATTTGGAGAAGTACTGAGGATGACATTTTAATGCATATAAAGTTGTATAGAATACCTAAATATACAGGATGTCCCATTAACTTTCCTACAGGCATTATTTCGAAAACTGTAAAATCAAATATCTAAAAAGATATTAATACCAGTATACATGCCAAAGCTCGTTGCTCTAGCTTAACGGGTACAAAAGTTATTAATTCAAAACATTATTTTTATTGCAATTTTAAAGAGCCGTAGCTCCCTTAGGACTCATTTCCAGACCAACCTTTATGGGAACATTTTTTCATATTTTTTAACGTGGAATCACCTCTTAAATTTCTCGAACTTATTTCTGAATAACCCTGTATATTGATTGTTTTATTTTTATTAGTTTTTAATTATAGCTAATTAAATCAAGTGGAGAAAAAAAGGATTGAGTAATACGTTTAAAGCTACTCATCCATCATTGTCAAAGTATATTTGTGCTAGTATTAATATCGACTGAATTATTATTAAGCAATATTTTAGATTAGTAATATCACGAGATTTTATTCCTATTATGTACACTTACATTGCAAATAAAAAGTACATACCTAGTACAGGGTGTTGTAAAAATAAAGGTACCAAGTTTAAAGAGTGATTCTGCATCTAAATGAAAAAAGGTTAAAGGTTAATTCGAAAATGAGCCCTAAGGGAGCCAAGGCCCTTCTATGGCTTCGTCTAAAATACTTTTTTTTATTCCCCAATGGAGCTCTCTACAACTAGAACTATGAAACAAAAGACGTCTACCCTATCTCTATCTCATTTGTGCTACACTTTCCAGCCAACCAAATAAATACTGTATTTGTTTTTCATACAACAAATACAGTATTTATATGGTTGACCGGAAAGTGTAGCACTGAACGGCACGAACGAACATAGCTAATGTTAATCTGTAGAATAAGATAATTCTACTAAAATTTAGATGGCGCCAGTAATTTCTTTAATAAAAATTAAATAGTTACACTTTTCGCCCGGCCAAGTAAATATTGTATTTGTTCAACAAAGAACAAATACAGAATTTGTTTGGTTGGGTGGCAGTGGGAGTGTATGTATGTCTTCTATCCTTTTGTGTAGAAGTTTTGAAAGTATTTTACTAAAAAAATATTTGGTTTGTTTTATTAACAAAGAATGGCTTGAAAAGAATAAGAAATTCCACATAAAGGATTTCTAAAAAAACGATATAAATGTGCTACTTTCCTAAATGTGCATAAAAAAGGAATCTTTACTTTCCAGCTAAAAAAAACGATAATAGTTATTTATATACCAAGGGACTAAACTGGCTGTTTTAGTCCCGCTGCATTAGTGTTTCCTGAGCGAGCGAGGGAAACAAAAATGCAAGGGACTAAAACAGCCAAGTTTAGTCCTGAGGTATATACACTATTTTTTGCAGGACCAAACATAATTTAGGTAGGTAGATAAAATTAAAATTAAAAACCACGCGTCTAAAATCGGTTCTTTTATTTTCGTAATTTAATCAAAATGCCTGTAAATTGCGAAAAGTCAGTTTCATGGCTATCGCGATTTCAATTTTTTTTTAATATGGTTGACACAAACGTCAAAAAAAATGGACGAAGATGATAAATTTTAAGTTATGTATAAATTGTTATAACAATGTTATTTTTAAAGGTTTTCTTTGTTAAAATCAAATAAATTGGTTTGAATCGCTAATTTATTACAAAACACCACCAAACCTAATTTTTGAACCAGCGAAGCACATAGTAAGTATAATATTTTAATATTATCAAGGTTGCCGTGATTTTTATTCCCTGGGGAGAAAAACGGCAAGTTTAGTCCCGAAAATGAAAGCGTTAAATTAGGTTTTAGTCTTGGTCGTGCAAAAAAAACTTTATTTGCGTTATTTATTTAAGCTGGCTAATTTAAGTGTTACTATTATACAAAACAATTGTTATTATCAGAGTCCGGCAAGTTACGCGCTGTAAGTCATCTTTTGTCATCTTTTTTAGCTTTTATCATAACCACACTGGCGTTGCGTTGTTGTAGAGTGGGGACAGACGTCTTTCGGTCGCTTCTAATCAGTGAAAAAATTCATGAACGAATGGCAAAGGTGTGTGTAGATCCAGGACTAATATGAGAAGGTAAAAAGCGAGGGAAAGAGTCCAAACCTCATACTTCCTAATACAAAAATGTAAAATTATTTGGAAAGTAAAATGGAAAAACTATTTCCCGATGACATATTCATAGTGAAAAATTATCACGTAATATATTATACTACTAAACGTGATAAGTTTTTCACAAGATAAAAATTTTATCAGGAAAAATAACAAGGTAACAATGTAAAAACTTTAATAGAAATATATGCATTCATTTATAACACGCCGAGGTGTCAAAAAACCCGACTACGAAAAAATTCACCTTAGCGAATCAAAATTTAATATGATACCGAATATATATCAAAAATCTATAGATAGAACGAACAATATTGTCGAAACTTAAAATGCTATAAAAAAGCCGAAACGTGAGTGATCTAAATTCTATTTCAAAATTTAATATGCACGATTTTCATAATAAAAATCTATGGATCTGGCGCCTTAAACTTTAAAATCTTCTGTGTTGCTATAGTCGGGTAAACTCGAAAAGTATTTTAGATTAGATTTTAGTTAAGGAAGGCTATAAGAAAAAGGTTTGGTCATAGATTGTGATACTTTATACCGGGTGTTTTTTTAACCTGAAACTTTCAAATATCTCCAATACTATGCATTTTAGATAAAAAAATGTCGGACAAAATTTGTTTATTTTAATGGTGGAAACAAAATGGCGCATTTATTTTTTACGGATATTTACGTTTTCAAGGTCATCTCAAGGTCAACTTTGTTTTTTTAAGTACAAACATATTTTTTTACTGTTATTTAATTCCCCTCAAAAAAATAAAAATCTTTTGTAAGTTGCAGAGATAAGACAGCCACACAAAATTAAAAAAGTTGCATCTCCGACGGACGACTAGTCAATTCCTATGTGTTTTGAGCCGCTGAATCCGAATCCGAGGTCGAAATTTAAAAGTTAGCTCTCATTTTTACCATAACCTCAAAAAAACATATCATATCATTGCGAAAAGTATGTTTGAAGCCACGCCTCTGTTAGAGTTGTGCGCGACAAGCCCATGTGATTGCTACGTACAACAGCTCGGTGGCAAGTAAAACGCACACAGCTTTCTTGCATTTTACTCAACGCTAATACCAGTATTGCATTAAAGTGTTCGGCACATTATAATCGCACGGTATGTTTGTATTTTATATTTTTTACTTTGACTTGTCTATCCAATTTATTTTGGCGAAAGATTAATAAACTCTATCTATCTATGTAAAAATTAACTATAACTAAAAATATACTTTTTTGCACGACCAAGACTAAAACCTAATTTTACGCTTTCATTTTGGGGACTAAACTTGCCGTTTTTCTCCCTAGGGAATAAAAATCACGGCGACCTTGATAATATTAAAATATTATACTTACTATGTGCTTTGCTGGTTCAAAAATTAGGTTTGTTGGTGTTTTGTAATAAATTCGCGATTCAAACCAATTTATTTGATTTTAACAAAGAAAACCTTTAAAAATAACATTGTAATAACAATTTATACATAACTTAAAATTTATCATCTTCGTCCATTTTTTTGACGTTTGTGTCAACCATATTAAAAAACAATTGAAATCGCGATAGCCATGAAACTGACTTTTCGCAATTTACAGGCATCTTGATTAAATTACGAAAATAAAACAACCAATTTTAGAAGCGTGATTTTTAATTTTAATTTTATCTACCTACCTAAATTATGTTTGGTTCTGCAAAAAATAGTGTATATACCTCAGGACTAAACTTGGCTGTTTTAGTCCCTTGCATTTATTTTTCCCTCGCTCGCTACGCTCGCTCAGGAAACACTAATGCAGCGGGACTAAAACAGCCAGTTTAGTCCCTTGGTATATAAATAACTATTAGTTATATCGAAAATTTTCTTTGATCCATTTTTTAGTCATTAGGGAAATAGCACTAATATTCCAATGTTTTGTATTTATGAATATTTTCATAATTTTCTATTCATGTGTAGGTACTTTTGTTCGAATTACCAAGGGAACTTGGCCAATATTCAAGAAAGCGCGGTTTCTTTGGGGCTGTTCATTTATTACGTAACGCAATTTTTCAAATAAAATGACCCCTCTCTGTGTAACAAACTGTCACATTTACCACTACCCCCCCCCCCTGTGTAACGCGCAACAATATAAAAATTTGTATTTTTTTTCTAACATATCTTGATACAGAATTCCGCATAATGCAAGACGGTAAAAAGACGGTGTAAAAATGATACATATTTATTATAATAATACATATAGCACTTAATGTACTTAAACGAAAAAATCACTCAAACTTTAAAAAATTATTCATAATCAATATCACACAGGGAAAAAATACTAGGTACCTCTGAGTGTCACATATAACACGTAGGTATATGAATAGTAATTTATGTTGAAATAAAAATACATCTGCAAAGCTTATAGGAAATACACATTAAATTTATTAAATTCCGTTACGTAACGTTTACCTAGACCCCCCCTCTCCCTGTTACAAACTGTAACAATTTCTCTGACCCCCCTAGACGCGTTTCGTAATATATGGACAGCCCCTTTTAAGCCTAATCATCTTCTTATATTTGCAACTAAACTTCGTGCCGACCTCGGTGAAGTAGGGCGGAGTACGTTCGCTTTGTAATGCCGCGGTCGCGGGTTCGAATCCCGCCTGGGGCATGGATGTGTAGTGGTGTTTAAAATTGATATAACTTACTGCTTTAAACTACATACATATAAATAGACAAACCATATAAATACACCATAACCGACATGGTTGAATGTCGGGGTGCACCTATCTAAGGGTAGGTACAAACTAAAAAAAAAACTAAACTTTGTGAGTTTTTTAGAATTGAAAAGTCTTGTAAAACTTTTACATTTACAAAAGTATAAGTATTACCTTATAAGGCGTGACAAACATTATAATTATCTTATTCAGTGGCGGACTGGATACTTAAGGCCCAAGCTCAACTCAATTTTTTTTGCTCGAAATTCATTTATATCGACACAAAACGACATAAAACTCTAAAATACGTAAAAAAATTGATTTTTTTTGCACGAATACAAGCTTGCAAGGCTTTCCCAAAATTTTGAAAATTTTCAAAATGTGAAAGCGAAAACACTTAGTGTGGGTTTACGTTTTGACCAAATAAAGAATTTGACTAACGAAATGTCAGATTTATTTATCATTTACTTATTAATTTTATTTATTAGGTTAAATTCTTAAATAGTAACATCAGTTAGTTATTAACATTTATTTATAACTTTATAAGTTAATTAACTTTGATTGTAAAATATCACAAAAGCTAAAAGAACAATTTATTTTTTTAAGGTAAAAGTCTCTTTGTAAAAGCATATAAAAATATATAGCCAACAGCTATAAGCTATGGTTGGATTAATAAAATTTTAATAACCAAACTTAATAAATTTCATAATATTTGCTATATTTACAGGTTGATTCAAAAACAGGTTATACAAACTCCATTACTTGAATATAATGTAACTTATTTATTTTCTTTTATTACTATACAACTAATGGAAAACTAAAAAAACAATTCGCCTGCCACGCGCCGCGGCGCTAAACTTGATTAGGTTGGATTCAACGAACTAACAACTCATCTTTCTAGAATACGCATACCGTTAATATAAAGTATCGCCAACATCTCGGTTTGTTTGTAAACAAATAGTAGGTATATTCAGGCCTGAAAAATAACAATTACCAGTAACTGTTATTGTTGTCTCTGTTAGAACAAAGCTGTGCGAGTAAGACAGACAAATGTATATGTTGGCTACGTTTTTGTCAGTTTTTACAAATGAAATGCTTATTCTAGAGAGAAGAGTTATTAGTTCGTTGGTTAGATTAGAGGTTACGCACGTATAGTTAAAGAATAGGTTGGTGCGCTCAGCACCCAGGGGCAGCCGCCCTAGATTTTTTTTCTTACGGTACTGTGTAGTATCACATTTTTTTAAAACTATCTAATCCATTTTTTTATCTTCCTGTATTTCATAAACGTTTCTGGCAATTGTTCCTGTTGTTCATTGTTCTTTAACCATTGTTTATTCTAACCTAAAACATTTTATCAATGTATATTAATCAATGTTTATTAATTTCGTTTGTGAATTTATTCTCATAATTAAATAGAACTTAGACAAGCGAGACGAAGAGAATGGACTTGTCTCTGTTATACTTTTCACAGACCTCTAGATAGAAGAGTTTGTTTTCTACGACTACTAGAATAAGTTTTGGACCTTTCCTGGGGGTCGTGAGGAATACTCCATGCCCATATTAAATTTTAAGCGAGATATTAACTTTTTAGATATTCTTCTGTTTAACAATTTTCCCCCAACTGGTGGGGTTAGGGGGTACTCCATGTACATGCCAAATTTAAAGTTTCTAGCTTTTCTGGAAGTGGGTCTTCAAACCTGGACAACTATACATAGTTTTTTTTCTTTTTTATTTTATAAAGTGCGTGTCTAAAGTCCGCCTCCCCCGTTAACTTTTAAACTGCTTAAGATATCAACTTAAAATTCTAAACATTTAAATAACATTGGAGACCAAGGGTATCCAGACGAAGTGTAGGACGACCACAGAAACGATGGATAGATGACATAAGAAAGTATGCTGGAAGTTTCTTAAAAAAAAAACAAAATCTTTGTTTCCGGACCAACTCTTATAGCAACTTTTTTGATATTTTTGTTTCTAGAATCACCCCTTAAAATTTTGTACCTTATTTCTGAATCACCGTGTATAGAGAATTGAATTTTATGGCAAATGGTAGGAAAATCTCATTTTTCGAAAGTTTGTGACATTCTGGCTACTCACTTCAGTATACTATGCAATTAAAGTCTGTTTTTTCAGCTAGATATATGTTGCCAATATCCGGCAATTAATAGCGAGTTGTAAAAAAGTACGTAAAACATAAGGGACTTTTTTCCATCGTAACCCGAGGTTTCGGAGGGCAGTTAAGCTGTTGCCCCCCTGGGAAAGTAGACATCTCTATTCACTACCTAAAAGCTTGTTGTCAATAAAAAGAAAGAAGGAAATGTAAGAAAATTTCAACACATGTTAAACTTGTAATGCTTTTTGCTATTCTGACATCCTAGCCCAAAGTTTGAGGGCGTACTGAAATATTGTAATATAACCGAACGCTATATATTATAAACATTTCTTCTTACGTTAAATTATGACATACAATTTTCAAACAAAGTGCATGATTTTATATTTTGACACACATTGTTGGTGTCTGTTACTTTTCGTAGAATGTAAAACTGTAAAATATTAAATAAAGATGTATTGAGAATACTTCTCTTGAAAGGTTGCTTCTTAAAAATATTGGCGAGTAAATGCACTAGTAGTTAGAGGGGAATTTATTATATTTATTATAACAGTAACACAAACATACCATGCGGTCCAAAAGATACCCCCCCCCCTTAACTTTTGAACGAGTTGAGATACCGAATTAAAATTCAGAAATCAAATAAGGCAACTTAAACTATCATTTTGACATTTTCAGCTCTTCAAATGTGGACAGTGACGCATGGGGGATTTTTTTTTAATAGAAAGAGGGGCCATGTGATAAAATATTTTAAACGTCATAAAATTCTCTATTTAACCATATATATTTATTTCAATTTTTTTTGCGATTGTTTAATATTTCTTTGTAAATTTTTATTTATATCAATTAAAATTGGTTTAAAAGTATAATTTATAAGAGCTGAAAATATCAAATATATGCAAAAGATAGATAAAAGTTGTCTTATGAGGTTCAAATCGATTTTCTGCACTATTGCGAAAAGTACAATAAAGTCGTGACATTTTAAGAATGCGAATGCGGTCCGTATCAACTAGTTCCGGCTGGAGTGTGGATTCGACCAGTCGCATACTAATATTAATAAAAACACTTGTAAATCACAGAAAAAATAAATTAAATGACAAAACACGGCGCCTATGAGATGTTGACATTTTAAGTTACGACGCGCCGTTCGCTGATGTTCTTGTTGAATTCCTTTAGAGTGAGCGCAATTTCCTAGGGACGTACAGTGTATCGTACTTCAACCAACGTTTAAACGCTCGCTTCGTGAAACGCCGTAGTAATAAAAGAGATAGATAATATTAAGTTTGTCCGTGATAATTCCTACCATTCGCATTCTTAAAAAGACAGGACTAGAGTCAAGTTGTCAAAAATACAAATTTATTTATAAGTGGCGTTTTTAGATAAAATAAAAAAATATATATATATATATATTGCTCAACCAAGGATATCACTTATTTATTTATTTCTTTATTTATAGTCATAGTCAAAAAGTCAGACAGAGACCTCTTCAAGAGGTAGTTTAAACCTAAGACTGTTCCTGCTTATAAGCAATGAAGAATGCCGCATTAGCTTCTAGAAGCTATTAAAGGCAAAATAATATGTTAACATATTAAACCCAAAATCCTATAGGTTATTTATTGGACTAATAAAGTAGACAAAATGAAGTATTTTGACTCTGTTAAAAAATGCTTCCAGGATAGCGTCCCACACGAAGGAGAGTAAACTCTACAGCAGCCAAATTAGACTTTTTCTCTCAGTATATAAAACAAGCTATAAAGCTATAATATGTTTCGCATTTTATAGTAGGGGAAACTGTTGTACACTGGGACACTGTGCATATTGGGACAAACCAAATAGCGCGCTTGCTCTGATAGTTAATACTATATTATTCAATGAGCGTATACTAATTGCTATTAATTAATAAGAGTGAGGCGAGTGGCATAATCACCCGAATGATTGCTTTATACGCAAATAGAATACTATACTTTATCCACGGCCGTTTTAAAGATTAAACGGTTTATTTTTACAGACCCGTGATTTATGGGCCTATTAATCACGGCTGTGGATAAAAATGTAAATAATTTATCGAATAATGTGCGCCTGCCACCGCCTATTTTCATCTAAAAAGCATGTACATTGGCCCGCTCAGACGGTCTCTCGGTTATAAGTTAATTCACTTAGTACTTTTGAGTCAAAGTTTTTTTTGTGTTAAACCATTGGACACATTAGGTTTGTTTTGGTCGCAACTGCGCCCGTTTCGAACCAGTTCAGAACCACGATTTTCGAGAACCAAAACGAACCTATTGTGTTTATTTCATAAAAGTTTTGACTGAAATTTTGTAAATATAATCTTCAGAGTATTTCTAGTACCTATAAACTGAATAATATTATTGTTTAAGATATAACATTATAAACTAGAATTTGTATTGTTGTATACTGGAACATACAGTCTTATTTTGATAAAAGATTATATTTTTCTTAAACTGCATTCCCCGTTTCCATGTGGTTATGTTTACGTACATATGTATGTATAGACTATAACAATGGTAAAGTGTGTGTGTCGATTAGTCACTCGGTCGTGTTTCCTTTCCTAGTATACCTTGTAGATAAATATTATATAAATATAAACTTGACAATGAAATATTGTTTCAATTCAATTTACAGTATATATGATAAAGGTACTCTAAGTCTTGTTTTGATTAGAAAAATATGTCAAAGAAAAAATTTAAAGCATACGTGTATATCGTATGTAAGTATATTGCTTCATTCCATTTATTTTTCTATAAATAACTTAATTTTTAAAAGTTACTAGAAATGTAATAGGTATATATTTTTTACACGGCCATACTCTAATAGCAAATTACATAACAACAGTTGTAAATGATCAATTACGCACGCATGGAAAAGTTACGAACCATTCAGCTCAGCGCACACAGGCGGAATTTTCGAAATTCATGGTCAAAACCCTTAACAAACTCTAATTTACATAAAAATTGGTATACAGGGGTTTTTGGGGCTGCTGATTATAAATTTAACATTCCAATTTATTTTTACAAAATGGCGGATTCATTATGGCGGCTATATTTTTATTATTATATATGTCATTATTGTTTATAACAGGTGTACCGTTCAGCAGACTTTTGTAGCAACATATTTTCTATGGCAAACTTGGCCTGTTCACCTAGTTTTGATAGTCCCCCACTGCCCCCTTGGGCTATCTTATTGAATAAAATATAAACAAATATTTTTGTTTTGTTTTATACTGTTTAACGTCGTTTCTCGCTGCCATGGCCTAATTGACGGAACAAATATTAAAACTATAGTTTTTGTTGGGTGCTATACACATTTCAAATTTTAAGTTTTTATTTTATCCCGTTTAAAAGTTTTACCATTAAAAGATCCTGTATCTTGAGACTTAGACAGTGGGTGATTGTAGATGTAGGTATCTTGGTGTATGTGTAATACACATATACATTGTGTATACACCTACACCAATGGTGTAGTAGGCCATATCTTTGGAATGGAAACCTCAAGAATTGTCTAACTCCCACAAAAGAAATGAAGTTATTGTATAATGAATTAATAATACCAATTTCAAAACCTAATTTTACGGATAAGCAGGTCCCCGCATTATATAAATGTGAAATACCTGCCTATTTCTTCGGAACTTCTACTAAGAGCGCCGATGTAATAAAATCATCGCCGACGCGACGAGTGTTTTATCATGTTTTTTTTTTTAACTTTTTCCAAAGTTTTACACCTTCCTGAATCGAAATTTATAACAAATCAACTATGTATATCTGTCTGTCTGCCTGTAAAATCAAAAACTCAATTTGTAGAAAATATATCGATAAGCGGTTACAGATCATGAAATTATACATTAGATTACAAAAACTTGGTATAGGTCTGTTTTGTAAGTCAGGAGTGAAAGCACCAATTTTATGCTCGAGAGAGACTTTTTTTGAGAGTACAAACCAATCAAAAAATTATCTGCATAAAAAATTTTACTTGCAACTGTTCATCTAATTCTATTTATTTTTGTCTCACTTGACAAAACATGTGTATTCCGATTTATCCACAACGATCATCCGAAATTATAACAACAAACTCCCTCTCGAAAAAAGAAAATTTAATTTTTAAAACAGGTAGAGAATCGCAGTAAATTGCTTTTTCCTAGTGTGGAATAAATATCTATAATTTTGAACTATACTGTCATGGTAGGTCTACCAAAAAAAGGCATTTTTATTAACTACCAAGATTATTCTAAAAATAAAGGTGTCTAGCATGTCTTCTTAACAACCTAAGTAACACAGTAGCTACAAAGTATCTCTTAGCGCTCCTTCGCAGCAAAATAACAGGCATATGGCTGAAACTTTGCTGCGAAAGAGCGATAAGAGATACATTATAGCTACTGTGTTACTTGGGGAGTTAACCCAAACAGCACAGTACGTCTTAAAGATATACGTTTTATGATATATTTACGTACGGACGTCTTAGGACCAATAAAAGATACTATGTACTATGTACGTACATTTGCATAAGTTCAAACGTTATTATGTGACTTTTTATAGATGTTACTTAGTAAGGGCTTGTGTAATTTTTCCATTTCAGTGCACTTTACAGCGTTATGCTATAGGTGGCGCCACATGTTATTTCCTACCACTAACAAAACTTTTTATACGAATAAAGTCGCTTTTTTGGAATACTAGTATTAAAAGACAGCTGTCTATAAGGATATATTATTATTATTATTTTTTGGTCCTAAATCTATAAAAACTATGTCAACCCGTTTACAGAATGTGTAGATATAATTATTTATTTAGGCGGGCTGTGGATGACGGGATTGGTAAAATCGTAACGTTTTATGATATATTTACGTACGGACGTCTTAGGACCAATAAAAGATACTATGTACTATGTACGTACATTTGCATAAGTTCAAACGTTATTATGTGACTTTTTATAGATGTTACTTAGTAAGGGCTTGTGTAATTTTTCCATTTCAGTGCACTTTACAGCGTTATGCTATAGGTGGCGCCACATGTTATTTCCTACCACTAACAAAACTTTTTATACGAATAAAGTCGCTTTTTTGGAATACTAGTATTAAAAGACAGCTGTCTATAAGGATATATTATTATTATTATTTTTTGGTCCTAAATCTATAAAAACTATGTCAACCCGTTTACAGAATGTGTAGATATAATTATTTATTTAGGCGGGCTGTGGATGACGGGATTGGTAAAATCGTAAAAAGAATTTCACCAATTAAGGGGCTGTCAATATATTACATCTTTAATAACACAAAAAACGGGGTATGAAGTGTATGAATTTTGGTACAATTTGCGTTACGTAATATACATATGGACAGCCCCTAAGTGCTATTATTTGGTATTTACAATTATGGCGAAGGCGCTAGCATTGATATAAAGATTTTCTCAATTTGTAGTTCAAAAATATTATTTTTTATGAACTAATTATACTAAAGGATACAAAATTAAAGCAATCTACTCGTATGCCGAATTTCAGGTTGCTAGGTTATTTAGTTCCTGAGATAAACGGCTGTGATAGACTGACGGACGAATAGACAACCGAGCGATCCTATAAGGGTTTGTTTATCGTTTTTAAAGTACGGAACCCCATAAAAAATAAAGTTCAGATTTAAATGAGTAAAAAAATGCAGTTTCAATGTAATGCCAGTTTAATCACTTAAAGATGCTACCTGACTTTTTATTATTCTATTGAATAGAAGAAAAACGATAAATTTTAATGCTTTTCCTAATTGGAACCAAATCTAGACGTTATTGATATCCACTTTCAAAAGCTGAAATTGACATATTTTTTATCCAGTAAACAATTTTTAACGACTTTTCAGGAAATATTTAAAATAAATGAATAAATAAGTCATAATTTAAATTAGATATCGACTCATTTTCTTTTAATTTAAAATATTTTAAAGAAAGAGAAAGAAGGGTATCGTTTTAAATAGGAGTTTTGGGCTAAATAAGAAAAATTCGTTTTTGTTGAAAAAGTACAAATTGTTGAAAAGAAATGATAAAAAAACTTGTTATTTGTTAATAAAGAACAAAATGAAAAAAAAAAAAAATTAAAAACTCAGGAATTATTTGTTATCGTAAACCCGACAACATCGCATTATTCATATTGAAAAAAAAACAATATTTTATGTTTATCTAAAAACCAACATAAATAAATTTAGAATGTATAATAAAAACACTGTACAATATTAATTGTATAATATAATATATAATATATTATATTTATTTTTAAATACATACTTTTAATTAATATTAAAAGTTAAAGTCTATGTGTAACTTTTTCATAATATAGTTTTAAATCATATCTAATGCTGATAAAGAAATATTGATCAGTTAAAAATTTAACGTCAAAAAATACAAATAGAAAAACTTGCAGGGCAACATATTTTAAGCAAGATTTAAATTAATCTAGCTCCTAATCAATCTACAACTTTTTTCTTGACGACAAAAATTTTATAGAGAGATAGATACATTTAAAAAATATCTATCTAATAATTTTATAAGGTATTTAAAAACCTTTCTTATAACGGACCGCCTGAGTGCTTGAATATGGCGTTAACTATCAAGAAAACATCACATTAAGGTAAGTAGGTAAGTTCGTTTGATCGTCTATTAATATCATAATATATTATATTATTTGTTTAAATCTAATCACTGTTTATCCATAACCAATAAATCTTAGTTTATTATTAATAATATTTATTTATCAGCATATGCTATAATTTAATTAAAAACTGATTTAGGATGTAAAAATAGGGAATAAATTATGTTATTTTTATCAAATAATTACTACCACCATAGACTTTGACCTCGAAATAATTCCTCACTACGTAAACTTTGGCTTATAGTCTAAGAGCTGGTGATCATTTTTATTTCATCATTTGCTCCTAGCTGTATTTTATGTATGTCTTAAAGTACATTCAAATTAAGCTATTTGCAAATCGCCAGGTCCTGGATTGGGTTCCTTTGGATGCTAGAAGCCTCGAAAAGGTGGTGAAATGGGGTCCCCGAAAAATATATTTTTTACTTGCGAGTCAAACAAGTTACTTATTACATTTACATTAGTCTATTTTCACAGTTTTACACAAATATTTCGCAGGCTAAGTGTCAAAAAAAGACTTGAAAAACGTTATCTGACATATGTCAACACTAAAAATTCTTAACAATTTTCATTTAATCAAAATGTCATTTTATAAATTCTCATTTCTTTAAACAATTAAGAATTACATATTTTAAATGCACTTAATCTGAATGTATTAAATGAAATGTATATGACTCGGCAAGTTAAAAATAGTTTTTTTGTCAGCTCATTGCCATAGCTTTTGGAGCTTCTAGCACCCAGAGGAACCGGATCCGGAGTCTAGCAATTTGAAAATAGCTTAATTTGAATGTACTTTAGGAAATATATAAAATATAGCCGGGAGCAAATAATGAAATAAAAATGGTCACCAGCTCTGCGACTAGGCGGGGAACACGATTATTCTAAGAAAGCAGTTCTTTAATATTTTTTCTATTTTGCGACTTTTATAAGCTCATAATCACACGCATTTTGCGTGTTCTTATAGGCCCATAAGAGGTCTGTACTTTTTGTTCTTTTCGGTTGGCAACAGACCTGGCCTATCGCTTGACGTTTTCCGTGCAAATGTCAATGTCGCTTTAAAGTTGAATTTTCTACAAAATTTTGTGTATAGGTTATTTTTACCATGTTAAAATTGTAGCTTGGTTAATTGCAGTAAAAAAGAGAAGATATGACTATAACATATATCAAAATATAATTTGTTCTTAGAATTTTAAACATGGTGTAAACTGTAATGCCAATCCAAAACAAAAATCCCTAAATCAGTCATCAATTTAAATGTGTTTTTAAATTTTAGAGCAAAATAGAAAAATTTGTATAAAGCACTCGTTTCATACCACGTTTTTAGCGCACTAGTACTTTAGAAAACTCGCCGCAAGCGGTATGTTATGAAACTAGTACTTTAATATACTATTAAAACCACATTCCAGCCCGGTAACTTATCCTAAATGTTCGTTTAAAAGGTAGTAATTTTCCTTTTATATATTTCAACGAAAATAAGAGAAAATCCATTATGAAACACTGAAATAAAATTAACAAATTCTTTGTAAAGAAGCCTCATTTGTTTACAAAACTTCTTTGTGATATTTATTATACGATACATAAGTTAAAACCAAACCAAAAGTTTTCGGATTTAATTAAAGGTTTTTAACCTACTTTACTTCTGCAACCTTTACTTGATGCCGAGGAAAAAATTTTACAGGGGAAATTTTACTATATCCTAAACACAAGAAAAAAAGGATTCCTTGAACCAAGGACACGTGTCTTTCAATATGTTCAAAATCATCCATATACTATTGTTTCAAGGCTAGCATTTATTTGAACCAGTCAATATCCTTGAATGAAGAGCACGGGTTTTTGAATGAAAATACGCGCTTTTTATTCAAGGACAATGACTTTGGTTCAAAGAAATTCTAGCCTTGAAACAAGAGAATATGGCTTTGAACATATCGAAAGACACGTGTCCTTAGTCCAAGGAATCCTTTTTTTTCTATAAAGGAAAAGTATTGCGAATATCCTAAAATTTCATTCTTAGAGTTTAGGGTACCTTGGTTGTCCATTTTAGCAACGATATAACCTTGAAATATTCAATTTGGCATACACGTAGATTGCCTTTGGAAGAATCTAAACCGGGTACAGTTTGTGTTTAAACTTTTTTTTAACAAGATAATTAAACATTATAACTCATTTTTTTAAAGGATTTCTTGAATCAAGGACACGTGTCTTTTGATATGCTCAAAGCCATATTCTCTTGTTTCAAGGCTAGCATTTCTTTGAACCAAAGTCAATGTCCTTGAGAGAAGAGCACGGGTTTTTGAAAAAAGATCCGCGCTCTTTATTTAAAGACATTGACATTGGATCAAAGAAAGCTAGACTGGAAACAAGAGAATATAGTTATGAACATTTATGGCCCCCGTGACTCCCCCCTAAATCCGGCCATGTTTTATTTATGTTTTGCGTATAATATTAAAGTGGCTATTTATTTTACTCTCTCTTTTGGTTCTAAGTGGGTAATATTCCTTTGTTCAATTTCAGTTAAATTATTTTCAACCACTTAAAAGCCTACGTTTGGGGTTTTGTCACCTGTGAAACTCAACTTTTTTATTTAAAATGTTAGCCTTGTGCTTCTTCAAATACAGTTACAACTCAGAACAAAAGTATCTGACGATATAATTTATCAAAACAGTCACTTTTTTTAGAAATACCTAGTACAGGTCTGTGCATACATGTGATATGTGAATATATTTTTTTAAATATGCCATATTCTATACAGGATGTCCAGTAAATGATGTCATTAATTTTAAGGGGTGATTCTACACAGGAAAATATGAAAAAAAGTTCCTATAAACATATGTCTAAAAATGCGTAGTAAGGGAGCTAAGCCCCTTTGAAAGTGGCTAAAAAATTCGGTTTTTATTTAATAACTCAGGAACGCTTTGAGATACAGTAACGAGGTTTCGAATGTAAACTAAATTTGATAAGGCCCATCTTCGTATGTTATTTTCATGAACTTATTATAACCAGGGATGTGCGAACTGGGGGGCCTTATTAGTCTTTTTTCTGTGTAGCTTTTTTGTAATTTTATTTTTGTAATATGATTTCTTAGGTCAAAATACATAAAAAATGTACTCTTGTTTTAATACTGTAGCATTAACCGTTTTCGAGAAAAATTAATTTGGAGGTGAAATTTCACGGATCGAGGACGAAAAATTAAGTACTAATATGTTTAAAACCAAAATTTCAATGATGCCTCGGTAAATTTTAAAATAGTATTTATGACTTCCGACGGTTCTTTGTTAGAATCGAACATACTTCCATATCCTAAAATATTAGCTGCGTTCAATGGAAACACGAAACTAATCAAAAGTCATCAAATGATAAGTGTTGCATAGCTAATATCTGTCACTTGTCACAATTACCATTTGAGGTTAGAAATACCCACAAAAACACATTACCGCGCTTTTATTAAATCAATCAAAACTAATCATCTCAAAACGTTGGTGAGAAATGATTCAGCGACATCTGTCAATCGAAACTGATCATAGAGCCCTAGGGTTCAGTAGTGATTTGACAGCTTTTGATGAGTTTTTCTGTTTCCAATGAACGCCAGCCATTTACTTAGAAAATCATAAACGTTTCTAACCATGTGTTTACAAACACGTTGCGCAGTACAATAATATTATTTACTATATGACAACTTTAATTTTATGTGCATTACATTTAAGCGTCTAGAAAATTAGTTGATAATTAAATTTAGCGTAGTTGCACTGCAATCAGTGTAATTAAGTTTCTTTGATTTATGAGACAATAATTTTTAATAGGTTTATTTAGTTTACAAAAAATGTTTAAAATGTTTGAAATTAGAAAAAAATGGTACTGCTGCTAAAAAAAGAAATTTACACTGTATTTTTAGCTTAGCATTTTAATATTATACGGTAGTTTCGATTTTTCTAAAATTTTCAAAAATGGTTCTAGACAAAAAATATATAATTTGTAACTTTTTTTTTTTTAAATGTCCGTCTGTCCGACCATCTGATGTGTAAATACGATAATATAAGAACGAGTAATCCGATCGACTTGAAATTTTTAGAAAAAAAAATCAAGTTCTACGAAGATCCCTATTGTTTTTATCAAAAGATCTTAATGTATTTTAGCAATCATAATATTTTTAAACATAATTTCGTTTCATTTATTTATAAAATAGCCATCTTTTTAGGTGGTGCTAAATATTTTTCGTGTAATATCCTGTTATACTTCGATAAATACGTTTACCTCTCAGAAAAACTTTATATTTAGTTAGTTAATATTTATTTATACATTCAGAATCTTAAAGTATTTTTTAAATTATAGTACAGCGTTGCCAGGCTTACTATAATTTTGACTTTTGGGGGATGTTTTTTTAAACTTATTATAGAAATAATAAATAATTATCAAACCTAGGCAGATAGCTCTCTGAAATGAGTATTTTCTACTATAGCTTACGTATTAATAATGGAAATTTAAAAATATTTAAAGTTAGAATAAGGTTAGAAAAAGATTAAAATTTAGTTGGGAAACTAACGATAGATTTATGTATTTTATAGCCTTTTTGTCAAAAGTTTTTTAGGTTAGATTTATATTTTTATAAAGTTTTTGTCAAACGTTAGTTTATAAGGTTAGATTTATATATTTTATAACGTTTTTGTATAACGTTTGAGACTAAACATAAAAATTTCAATAATCTATGTTATGTTAAGTTAGATTTATGTACTTTTCTACCAGGGTAGGTTTCTCTTTACCTCTGCAGATAATATCTTGTATACACTATCCGAAATTAGAAAACCGTATGAAATTAGGCGTCTTTTCCATACCTAAAAAAGAATACTTATTAAGAATATATTTCCAAGTTAAATTCATTTGATGGAAAATTAATTGTTTTCGCAGCGAAAGAAAAAATTGTTTTCCCCAAATACACATCTTCAATCAATCAATTAAAAGGTTTTTCTACTGAATGGTTTTGAGAATCAATCAAAGGCCACACGTAAAAACACTAGTATACAAAAGAAGGCTGTAATGCAAAACAGAACTGTTTTAAACGAAAAAGTCCCCCAGTACAATTTATTTTTTTTTGAACTTATTGCAATAGTAGTACACTGAAAAAATTATTTTGTAAAATTACTATCTATCGCTGGTTATTTTTTGCCAAACACTATCAAAGTAAATTTATTAGCGTAATATATTTTTACTACTACTTATGTAAAAATACGTATTAAATTATTTTCTTAAATTACAAAACATTTGTTTGAATTATCACAATAGTATTGATAATATTACAAAAGAATACTTAAAATTCATAAGAGACGAGTAAAATTACCATACTATATTCCCAACGTTGACATTACGGCGTTTCTGCTTTAAAGGGCAGAGCAAGTTTATCTGTGATTTTTTTTGCAAAGGACTATACCCCTTTACAAAAAAATGTATATGTAATATTTTCATATTTAATTTTATTTTTGTATACAGATAATTGAAAATGAAACATTTATAAAATTTATCTTCAAAAATGTATACAGATAAAATAAAGCGAGATATTACACATAGAGTAATGAAAAATTATAATTTATTTCTTATTTTTGTGATTAACGATATTTCAAGTAAAAAATCGATTTGGCATAAATTTTATTAGTATTACCTATTCATTTCCTTTATTATTGATCTTAATAACCAATAGTTTTTTTTTATTTAAAAATTCTTGACTTTTTTGTTGTCCTTAAATTAGAATTTTATCACTAACCACTAAACGTTTAAGTTTTATTTAGTATAAAACATATTTTAAGCAGCCTTTGAAAAGGTTAATTAATTTTCTCAACTTATGAAAATACACTTTTCATAAAAATTAGTGCTCTATTAAAATTGGACACATTTTTAAAGCTGATTTTCTCGCGTACGGCTAATCTGATTTTGATGATTTTTTTAAATGTAGGTTTACCCCTCAGTAATTGCACTATTATATATTTTATTCAACTGTATATGTAATACATACATTACATGTATTAATAAAGTTTGGGAAGTACGTGATTTCTTGTCCCACTGTTTTCCACGCCTGGATCTGACCTGTAATAAAAAATAGAGACCAGAATTAGTATATTATTCAATGAGCGTATAATAATTATTATAATTATTGATTATAATAATTCGGGTGATTAGGCCACTCGCCTTTCGGCTCGTGTCCCAAAATTCACCCTCATTGATTAATAGCTATTATACGCGAGTAGAATTCTATACTTTATCCACGTCGTTTTAAATTTTAAACGATTTATTTTTACAGACCCGTGATTAACAGGCCTATTAATCACGGCCGTTTTAATTAATACCCCATGACTTTTTTTGGTTTTGGGGAGATTACTTTCAAAAACCCCCTCGTAGAACTTGATTATTCCTGAAAATTTCAAGTCGATCGGATTATTCGTTCTTGAGTTATCGTGTCTACAAAAATCTTGACATCAGACAGACAGACAGAAAAAATCGATAGAGCAATTCTGTGAACGTATTTTTTCAGTCAGTATTATTCAAATAATCTTTATCGTTGAATTATATTGTAGCACAGATAAACGATATAATTATATCAAACAAAATACAAAAATCACTAACTATAAAAAAATATTAGCGGTATTCTGCTTTGCAGATAAGATAAGTTTTACGGTACTCAAATATATAAATTAGTTAGTATTTTATCAGATTTTTCCGACCCTGCATGGCCTGAGTGAACATTTAACTTTTTATGACAAAAAAGGATGACACTTTTCTGTAATTACCAACATTACAAATTTCACGTAATTAAGTCAAGCCGTTGCCCAGAAATCTTACACAAAAGTTCAAACAAACTTTTTTCTTATTTTTTGACATAAAATCAACTGGTAAACCTTTTTTCTCGTATTTTTTGTGTACGTATCAAAACCAAACTTGGTTTCAACGCATCGTGTATACATACAAGGGTGTGTCAGTTTTAATCACAAAAGTACTAGTCTTTGTAGCTACGACATACCAAAATTTCAGTAAAATTCCCGAAAATATCATCGTGTATATTAAAATCCGACACTGACAAAGGTTGTATTTTTTTAATAACAAATTTATAAAAATTAAAAGTGCAATATTTCGGTAAAAGGATAAAATAAGAAGTCAAAAAACAAAAAAATGACAAAGGTTTGTTCCTGCTACAAATCTGGAGGAAGTCTAAAGTTAATACAGAAAAACATGTTCCTGTTCACTTTGCAACACACTGTATAATATTATTTTTTTCAAACATATTACCTAGTGCGAATATTAGCGAAATAATTTGGTTCGAAAGTCAATTAAAGCCGGTGGTTCCCTCTACTACTAGCCCACACAAGTCCTGGACTTAGGGGATGCTTAATTAAGTAGAATAGTACGAGGTTAAACAAAAATGCAATGTAATGTAATTATACTGTCACTTAGTTCAAGAATCATCCAAATCCATTAAGTAGTTTCATAAATAGTTAAAATTAAAATTTCATATTTTGTTAGTGGACCACTAGCACGCCTAGTAAAGTTTATTTTTTTAAGGTATAGTTATTTTAAATTTGCCGCTAAATACTCCACAAAGTCCGATTTACACTGAAGCATGTGGCTTGTTTTGAATGTTAACATAACCAAAATTTATAATTTTTGTTTACTTACTTTGTTTTTATGCTGTTTTCATGTAAAAAAGAGAATTGATAAAGCTGTTGCTAAAAACACTTTTGTATTCCTGTAGAAACAAAATTTGCTTATAAAATCGCTTTTATTCCAATAATTTAGAGGAATAAACCATTGTTTTGTTCTCGTTAATGGCACGTCAACGTTTTATGGTTGTGTAAATTGGGCCTAGTCATTTCGCTTATGACGCATGCGTATCTTACGTTGCTATGGTAATTTCGAGATTGTTTACAAGCGGGAAGGTTTAAAATAACTACACCTTAAAAAAATAAACGTTAGTGTACCATCGTTTTCATAATAAACGCTTACACCTAAAAATGTTACAGATTATATTGAACTTTATCAAGGTCTCTTTGACATTTATTTGTCAAATATTATTATGACATTACTTGTCAAAATAATTCACATTAGTTATGCCGCAGCTTACAAATTTTCAAAAATATATTATAACAGCAAGAATAAATGACGGGATAAGTGTACGTGAAATACCAACTGAATTAAATTTTGCAAACAGCACTATAATGCGAGCAAAGAAAAAACTTGAGGAAACTGGACAGATTAGCAGAAAGCAGGGTTCTGTTCGAAGTAGAATGAGTAATGCAGAAGAAGATATGCAATTAATGAATTATTTGCGGGAAAACCCTTTCCATACCGGAGTCAGAGCGAGGGAAGAAACTAACTTTCCTGGGTCATAATGCTGAAGAATTACGACAGGCCATCATTGAGGCTTGGCACGCAAAAATTACACCAAATTACACAAACCAACTGTTAGAATTACAAAGATTTTTTTATTTTTGATATCTTAAAATAAGTCACTCTTGATGATGTTTTTTTTTCTTTATATTTTTGAAGACACTATTTTGAAGAAAAAAACATTATCCCATGAACCGTAAGAGTTGTACAAAAAGCGCTTAGTGTTTTGGGAGTTTAAAATCAAGCAGGGCAAGTTATAAAGAGTGACTTTTTTTGAGATCAAATCAAAAATAAAAAATAAATTCCTCTTTGTAACTCTATCTGGAGACATACTGTATAAATATCATTTATAATAAAATTTGTTAACCTTTTTGCTTAATATATGCTTAAAGACAGTTATAGGACTTGCACTATATAATATAGACTGTACTTTAACCTTACTTAATTATTACGGAAAATGTCAGTGTCAATCTTAGTAAAGTACATATACCACAACTAAAAATTTAAAATGTTGGGGTACCTCAGGGTTCTGTGATGTGAGCGTTTTCTATGAAAATGATGGTACTATAGTTTATTGTTAATATAAAATAAAAATTTACAATCATAAAGACAAATAAAAAAAATAACAAAATCTATTGCTCAATCTATAAATATTAAAACTCCAGCACAAATAGAGTCATATAATGATTTATTATAAAAAAACTCTACATTCAATTATAATTCACATAGATTTAAAATTTAAATAATTTTTGGCGACAAAATTTAAATTATTAAAACTCGATTATAATGGTCAGCGAATGAAAATATATTCAAAAAGTATTAATTAAAATATATATTGAAACAATGATATTTAATATATTATATCAAATTAAATTTTATTGTTATTATATTGTTCATAGTATAACCTGTACACTGTACATTAGGGTGACCCACCAAATTTTCAAACTGAAAATTTTGGAGGGTTCACCCCTTAAATTTGTTCATTGGGGTAAGAGTATCATCCCTGAATATTTTCAGAATTATTGAAAAACATCTAAAGGTCGCTCACAGCCATTTTTTAAAAAGGTTTCTTTAGCTTTTTTATTTTTTTTTAAGTCCGAAGGATTTTTTATTTAAATCTTTTTAACACGGCACGATATAAATGGATAGTAAATGGATAACCTAAAAAAAAATCAGAATGTTTTCTCTCAAAATGGCAAAGCTGTGCCCTTTTAAGTTAGAAAATGCACATTGCTTCATTTTAGGCGTAATGACAGGCACAAAATTGTTTTTTTCATTGACTTAAAATATTGTGCGTGTAGGTCCCAACATAAAAACCGTTATATTTTTTTTAAATACGCGGCATCCAGAAAAAAATAATATATATATTTTTTTAGCGTTTTTGAAATTCGGTTTTTAGCAGTTTAACTTCATTTTTTGTAGTATTTTTTTTTTATTGGATGTATTTTTTTTTTCTGGATATCTTGTATATCTTGTATATCCCTTGGGCTACCAACTTTGTATATTTGGCAAATAAATGAAACAAAACTTATTATGAATGAATTTATGTTGGTAAAACTGGTGAAGTTAAATACGCGGAATAACCGTATCGTAAAAAATCAAACTACATCAGCTTTAACAATATTACTGGATAATTTTAGTAATTTCCTTGTCTTTAATAAAATTTTAAAGTTCGCGAGTTTTCGTAAAATGATACTGTTTCTATTACAATATGTAAATTCTACATTCATGTTAATGTGAAAACTTTTCAAAACGGGATTACTTTAATTTCGTATAACCCCCTTATATCTTTTATTAAAAATATTTTAATGGCAATTAGGATATTCCTTCCGGTTCGTTAGTTTTCTGCCATTTGGTGTTAAAATAGCCATCATTTTCTCATTACAGGTTTAATAATCAAAGAAAAAATCGATAATAGTTATTTATGGTAATAGTGGGTAAAGTAAGATATTGCCCATGAGAGGCGTCAGCCAAGCAGGTTAATTTTCGAGAGGGCAATATCGGTTTACCCATGAGTGCCATACAAGGTTTTATCCAATAAATAGCTCAGGAATTCATATTTTTATTAAAAATTTTAATGACATTTACAAGAAAATAATTTGACAAGTGACAGTTGAGTGGGTAAAATAAATAATTATCCACTCAATAAAGTAAAAGCCACGCGGGGGTTATTATTGAGTTTATCTATTTAAAATAAAGCTGGTAATTGTCTTATTATCTGTATGTATTGGATAAAACAGTTTTTCATATTGGTTTTTAGTAGGTACTACTAAGAGTATAAGTCAGGAATTTTTAATTTATGAAAAATATTTATTACATTTTCAATCAATTTATTTTGTAATCATCGTACAGAGTCATATTGGCAGGCTGACAGTTTCGGGCTGCTGGCCCTCTTCAGTCAACTCTTTACGCTGACTGAGAAAAAATTTTAAACTTTATTCACAAAAAAAATATTATCACTATGGTCTGTTTTTTCAAGCACAAAAATCTCACAGTGAATATTTTCAAAACAGATTCGAATGTTGGATATGCGAATATACTACGTAGTTTATTTTATAAAACATAACTATATTCTATACACAAACATATACTATTCAAACCTGTTGTAAAAATATTTACTGTGCGAATTTTAGTTTACTATCTTGCTTGAAAAAACAGACCATAGATTAATGTATACTTGTGCGCCAACTATTGCTACTAAAAGTGCCGAAGTTTTGATGAGATGCTGCAACTGTTCATTTAGTTTGTCATACGACCAAAGTAAGTGAGAGTCACTTAGTGAGTGATCTGATGCAAAAGTAGTTGTTTTCCCCTTTTGACACGATATTCCACCAGATGTAATGCAGTGTCGGAATGGGAGATTGATGGTGCCTAGTAGGCATTAGGCATTAGGGAATTAAAAAAAAATGTTGTTATGAATTCCCTTCATGTCATAAAAGATATCATAACAAAATTCTGTGGCAAAATTCAGCTCTAAAAAATTGAAAAAAAAGTTCAGCACAAAAAAATAGTAACTGACTTTTATTTTATTTTTTTTGGGCCTGTGTTAATAATAAACTGTGATCAATCAATTATTTACTTATTTATTTACGAAAAAATCACTTTAACCTAATTTGTGGGTAAAAAAAAGTTTTAATGTTTGATATTTGACAAAGTTTGTCATGAGTCTGGGCCCATGGGGTTACAGCTGTTACACTTTGCTGTATTAATAGTTAATCCCCATAAAGCCGGAGTGTATCTGGTATTTTCTTTGATAACTTTATTAGGCAGTTTGTTTAAATAAAATACTTATTTTAAAAAGAACTGTATCCAATGCCTAATAGTAAATACAACAAATAAAGTGACTATTATGTGTTATCGTAACATATATCACTTAAAAACTAACAGCCCCCGAATAAAAAAAGCAATCGAAGTGCACTAAAATAGGTTTGAGTCGAGGTGCTTATACTATTTTTCCTACACCCTAATATATAAACATGCAAAAACCGCAAATTTTGTCTTAAAATTAATTTTATTAATTTGACGTTTTGTGTTTAACGTTCAGTTGTTCTCGAACAGCAGATGTGTAAAATCAGCTGATTTTCACTTTCCGACCGCTGTCATGGCAACAGATGGAAATCGAGGTGGCAAATAAGCACTAACTACTAACTAGGTCGTAGGGAAACGATATTTTACTTACCAGACCATCATGTTGAGGCGTAGTGGCATATCTATAGATGTTTATAGACATATTTTAAATTCGTGTTCTTAAAAGAGTACTATAACAGACCGAAATGAGGGTCCATTTACATTTAGGTTAATAACTAAAAAAAAATATTTAAAATGCATCACTCAGATAATAATAATAATAATACTTTATTGGTCTTCTAATCATTTACATGACATAAGATAGGTCATAATTACTTACAAATACAAATAATAATATTTACAAATAATTAAAAAAGTTTACATATTAATTGAGTTAAAATATTGTGATTAATGCGGTAAAAATTCATTGATGTCGTAGAAAGTTTTTTCATAAAGAAACTGTTTGAGTCGGCTCTCAAATTTTCCAGTGGGTTTGAGTGTGGTTATTTCGTTTGGCAGATGGTTGAAAATTTTGAGGCAATTATAGTGCGGTAATCTTTCGTACATGACTGATCGATGACGTGGAATTCTTAATTCTTCTTTGCTTCGCGTATCGTGGTATGATTTTGATTATTGGCATCGAAGAGCTGTAGGTTTTTGTAAGTATACTTGGCGCACTTACGTATGTAGATACTACTCAGAGTTAGATTTTTTGCTCTTAAAGATTAGTTTACACGAGTCGCGTGGTTTTAGTCCAAATAGTAGTCGTATTATTCTCTTTTCAGCAATAAAAACCCTGTCCAAGTCTGTGGATTTACCCCATAGGACTATATTATATGACATGTGTGCATATGCCAAAGCGTAATAAACATTAAGAATAACCTCTTGATTAACGGTTTGTTTGAGCTTGAGAATAGCAAAGTATGCGCTATTAAATTTTTTGCAAACATGCTCTATTTGAATGTTTCATCTTAGTTTTTCATCTACGTATGATCCAAGAAACTTTGTTGAGTTTGAACTAGACGCGAGAGGTATCTTGGTATCATGTTGAAGAAATGGACGAAGACAGTTTTTTCTTTGTTGTGAATAAGTTTTTTTTTAAAACACCATTCGTTCATTTTGTTGATATATGCGCGACTTCCTGTTTAACTATTAAAGTGCGACCCAGGGAGGATTAAGTAAGTCCTGGGGCATAATGAGGCCATTACAGCATGCAAATGCATGCTTTACTGAATTCCTGCTGAGACGATTAACCATATTTGTAAAATATCTACAATTCACTTGAAGCGTATATTGATTTATATTATTATTTTGGAACATTGCTTCGCGGCTCGTTTTTCAAACCTGGACGCCAAAATAGTGCCTTATGTAACTTGTCCTTTAATATACTATTTTCAATTCCATAGCATAATAAGTAAAGTATGCAAAACAGTGGTGGTGGGAGCGTTAGAGGCTCTCGTAAGGATATCTTTTGGAGGGAAACGTGTGAAATAGGAGAGTAAATTTGCACTTACCGCAATAGCAATTTCTTCCTGTGAATTGGGGTACCCCGTAGTTAATGCAGTGCTGCTTGGTGCTTTGGATTGTTTTTACTTAATTTAATTTAACTACATTTATTTCTAAAATGCTAACCTAACTTTGTCGGCATGTTTCTCGATTCCCTGTCATTTTCTAATCTCTGACAGTCATAAAAGTCATATTCGCGGCGTTGCCAATTCTATTCAGTATAGCAAAATGCCGCTACTACAGCTAGGCAGCCAGTTATACAGTAATATAAATAACTGGTTGCATACTTTAACTGTAATAAATACTAAACATTACGTGGAGATAACAGGCAGCAACAGTCGATCGGGCTATTCCGGGCCCTGGAATCCAGGGCCTGTATTTTTTTATCTTTCTTAGGTTTTAAGCCATTTTACGGACCTTTTACATTTATCGACCTAGCCTCATGAGAAGACAATCCGCGCCTGATGCAAATGCATAGTTAACAGAATTTGTAATGAAACACAAACAGAAAAACAACAATTGTGGTTAAGTCTATTAATACGTGAACAGACGTGACTGGTTATAAAATCTTTGTCATTTGCTATTTGCAGTGCCAACTAAATGGTTATGGTGATGTACAGTTTGAGGCCACTGCACTGAGATAAATTTTTACATCCACGTGCATCGGTAATTTACTTGCAGCTGCTGTTGATGTGAATTTACACTCGAAGCGTTAATATAAATGCGGTGTGTATTATATTTTAACATCCAGTGTGTAAAGTTTACACCAACGCGTAAATATACTTCTAACCTAAAACCCTTCAATTTATTAAAAAAAATAGAATAACCATTTTGTTATTTTTCTATTTATGAATAGTGTTTTATGGAAAAACTATGCAACAGAAAAATAAAACGTATATTCGTAATCAGCTCTACAAAAAGTACCAATATAAAATAGAAACAGAAAACATACACATACACAAAAGTCTTAACAACTCAAAATTTGCAGGCCAGAGTTACCGCCTAAATAAGTAAATTATTATAAAATGTATGTTTTAAGGATATTGTGTTAATCACACTTTTTAAATATTTACTTTTAATTAAAACTTACCTATTATTTCTTTGAAAAATCTAGCACACACAAAATTATACGTAAGCTCTTACAAACGTAAACAATTATAATGGTCGACAGTCACCAGACTCGATTAGGCAGGAATTCTGGCTTCTCGAGTCACGTGACTAGCTTAACGCTCGCAATTGGCTGGCTTGTACATCAGAAGTGTAATTTTTTACACTTCGGGTGTATTGTTGCTAAAGGTATGTTTATAAAAATACACTTTGAGCTCCGAGTGTATTCTTGCAGAAGGTATGAATGTAAAAATACACACTCTAGGTCAAAATCACCTCACCTGTGTACATTTATAAAAAGGTGTAAAATTTACATATTTATAGAGTGTATTTTTTTACACCTTTTCAATGTAATTTCTTTCAGTGTGGTTGGCCATCAACAAAGGACAATATCCCTGATGGTTTGGACCAAACATTTCCCTGTGGGTTTCTACATTTACATCGTTAAAATTTAATTTAATGTTTGATTTAATTTAAATACCTATAGTAGGGCATTTTTAAAAACACGTTTTTTTTTTTTTTTTAGGTTCCCCAATCTACTGTGAAAAATACCATAACCTAATTTGAAAAGTTTAAGCTTAAAAATATTAAATTAAAGTTCGCTCCAACTCATTTGAATAGTTATAACTTTTTAAGGCACAATCTTTTTAATAAGGGAACGTTCAAGTGTTACGTAACGCAAATTGTACCAAAATTCATACACTTCATACCCCGTTTCTCGCGTTATTAAAGGCTGTAGAGATTTCATGTTTTGGCTACCCCCCCCAAATAGGGGGTGTGTTAGGCGGCTAGCCAAAATATATCACTACAGCCTTTAATAACGCTTGAACCGGGGTATGAAGTGTATGAATTTTGGTTTAATTTGCGTTACGTAACTTCATAGTTCCAATTTAGTTTTTTTTTTAATTGGCGCTTTTTTAAACTCTTTTTTTCTCTAATTTCGTAGGATGGGTATTTTTAAATGTTGTTTAGAATTGTATATAAAGCTAAGATATGCAAAACTTTTTGGTTTTGGACAAAAAAATATATGTTTGGTGTCCAAATATCCATCTACTGTAAAGCTGCAAGT
>OY294052.1:5029666-5120239 GCA_958510825.1 Brachypterus glaber
TTACTATAATGTGCTATCCGGCTACGCGCGCATGCGCGAGTCGATATACAGTCATACACATGACTGAAAAGATCTCTTGGATCCCCGACCTAGCGAGGTGCACAATGTGCTGTGTTTATATGTTTATATGTTATCTGTGATATTAGAATATACGAGTCAATCTTTTATACGGGTTATCAATCCACATCCACTTTCACCCACCTCAAAACATAATAATGGCGACGATTGGATAAACAAAAAGTGAGTACTTTATTTCCTTAATTTTCGAAAAAAATTTCCCGTGTATTGTGAATCCATCATGGCGTCGGGCGTCAGGTTCAAGGAATTCGACCCCAGTCAAGACGAGTATTTGGTTTATTATGAGCAGCTAGAGCAATTTTTTGTGTCAAATTCGATAAAAGAAGACAATATTAAGCGAGCCGTAATTTTAAGTTCGGTTAAACCGGACACTTATAAACTTTTAAAAAGTTTGTTATTTCCCAAAAAGCCCAATGAAGCCACTTTCGAAGAAATTATGTCAGCCATGCAGAGGCAATTTAGTGCAAAAACATGTATTTGGCGAGAACGTCGAAAATTCTATAGCATTTCGCAGGAAAACGAGACCACTGTGCAGTGGTACGCGAGGGTAAAGTCCTTTGCGGCGAATTGCGAATTCGACGAAAAATTAGACGACATAATTCGCGATAAATTTATGTGCGCAATGAAACCTGGCCCAATTTTAGATAGATTGTGTGAATTCAAGAAATCCGCGACTATTTTGGAGCTACTGGAAGTTGCAAGGGCGAGGGAAAATGCAGAAAACGTAAAATGTGAAAATGCCCGCGAAATATTCAAAGTGACACACGGAAGTCGACCCGCATCGGCGCAGAAGGCATCGACTTCGTTTAGAAATTTTGACAGCTCGAGAAACAACATGGGCGTGCGACATAAATTTACGAAAAATTCAAGGAAACCAAAGGAAAATCGGGAAAATGCGAGTTGCAGGATATGTGGATATAACCACGGACAAGTAAAGTGCAAGTTTTACAACTGGAAGTGCCGCTTTTGTCAAAATAACCACTTAGAACGAATGTGTAAACACAAACATGTCAATGCAGTTGACATAGATTCTGAGGTAAATATATGTAGTTTTGAAGCTATTAATAGCGATTTTAAGGTAAATTTGCAAATAGAAGGCATTAAAGTTCAATTTCTTGCGGACTCAGGAGCCAAAGTATCCGTAATTTCTAGTAAAACATATGATAAATATTTTAGTAATTTTAAATTAACTAGAGAAAATCTTATTTTTAAGAGTTTTAATAATGCAAAATCAACTAGTTTAGGTTTTATCGTAATTAATTTAACTTATAACGGGGTTACTAAATCGCAAAAATTTTATATAGTTGAAAATTCTGTGACCGACATTGTTGGCCAGGATTGGTTGAACAATTTTAAAATAAAATTCACTATGCTTAATCAAATTGAAGCAGATTCAACCCAAATTAGTAAATTATTTGAAGAATTTAGTGAGGTATTTAGCACAAAACTTGGTTGTTTTAGGTACTCAACGATCTGTTTGGATAGGAAACCAAATGTGAAACCTGTCTTTGCAAAATCACGTCAAGTTCCATTAGCCTACGTTAAAATGGTGGACGATGAGTTAGATCGTTTGGAAGCCGAAGGAGTTATTGTACCTATAAACTTCAGTAAAAATGCCTCAGCTTTAGTTATTGTCCCAAAAGCGAATAATACCATTAGGATTTGTGGAGATTATAAAGCATTAAATGAGAATCTGGAGGATTTTAACTACCAGTTACCTCTCATTCAAGACCTCTTTCCCAAACTTGCAGGGGGAGAAGAGTTTAGCAAAATCGATTTATCAAGAGCCTATATGCAATTTTGTTTAGATGAAGAGTCTCAGAAGCTGTTAGTCTGGAATTCTCATCGGGGGCTGTACAAAGTGACTAGGATGATGTATGGAATAAAGCCAGCAGCAGGAATATTTCAGAAAAATCTAGATATGCTTTTTAAAGGCATGGAAGGCGTTGCAGTATTTGTTGATGACATATGTGTCACGGGACGTGACAGAGAAGAGCACCTGAAAAATTTGAGGTCAGTGCTAGGAAAACTGCAGGACGCAGGCCTGGTTGTCAACAAAGAAAAAACAAGCTTTTTCCAGCCACGAGTAAAGTTCCTAGGTCACTATATTTCCAGGGACGGACTGTCCAAAACCGAGGACAAAGTCAAGGCCATAGCAGATGCAAAAGAACCATCGAATGTAAGTGAACTAAAAAGTTTTATTGGCATGGTTACTTATTATGCACGTTTTATTCCAAAATTAGCAGAGATTTTAAGGCCAATGTATGATTTATTGAAAAATAACACCAAATTTATATGGTCAAATGCATGTAATGTAGCTTTTATTAAAATAAAACAACTTATTGTAGAAGATATTAGTTTAACTCATTTCGACAATAAACTTCCAATAATTCTTTCAACAGATGCTTCCATGGATTCCGTTGGAGGGGTATTAATGCATAAAATGGAGAATGGAGTGGAAAAGGTCATAGCTTGTGTCAGCAGGTCATTGTCGGTGAGCGAAAAAAAGTATTCTGTCATCCATAAGGAAGCTTTAGCAGTATATTTTGCAGTAAGAAAGTTTGAAGGCATGTTACTGGGGAATTATTTCAATCTGAGAGTAGACCATCAACCATTGTTAGCCCTATTCGGTAACAAAAAGGGGATACCGACTCTCCATGCAAATAGATTAGTCAGATGGTCCATATATCTATCAGGATTCAACTTCGACATTCAATATATTCGGGGATGTACGAATATCATGGCTGATTACCTGAGCAGATCAATAAGGGATGAGCAAAAAGCCTTAAGGGCGCAAGAAGAAGAAGAAGAATCGGGAACATACATAAATTTCACGGAGGTATGTCCTGATTGGCCCATAGATAACAAAAGAGTCCAAATTGAGACCAGAAAAGATGGAGAATTGAAAAAGGTTAAAGAGTGGATAGAAAAAGAAACATGGCCAGAAGCCAAAAAGGTAAAAAATGACCTAAAAGCCTATATTTTCAGGAAAAATGAGATGAGAATAGAAAAAGGCATAGTCATGTTTGGTCAAAGAGTAGTAATACCTAGAGTATTACGGAGTAGTCTCTTAGAGGAGCTTCATACTGCGCATTATGGAGTAGTGAAATCCAAGGCAGTAAGCAGAGGACTCATGTACTGGCCAAACATAGACCGTGACATAGCTGAAATGTCAAAATCCTGTGAAATTTGCTTAAAACACAAGGATAATCCACCAAAAACAATTACTCCATGGCCGTCACCAAAGAGCGTATTTGAACGTGTACATATTGACCATATGCAGCTTAAAGATCAATATTTTTTGGTGATAACCGATGTTTATTCAAAATGGCTTGAATGCTATCCTGTGAAAAACACTTCAGCAGCGCAGACGATCGAAAAGTTATACGATTGCTTCGCACGTTTCGGGATACCCTCCTGTTTGGTGTCTGACAACTTTTCCGCTTTCGTTGGCGAGGAAATGGAAAAATTTCTGAAAAGTAATGGCATAAAGCACCTGACAAGTCCAATGTATCACCCGATGTCAAATGGCAGTTGTGAAAATTCCGTCAAGAATCTAAAAAAACGACTGAAATGCATGCTGGACGATCCTAAATATAAAGGTATGAGCATTAGCATATTAATTTCCAGAGCTCTACTATCTTACCGTACGATGCCCCATTGCACGACTTCAGAAGCACCGGATGTGAAAATGTTTGGCAGAAAAGTCAGGACCAGATTAACACAAATTTCTGAGTTCGAGCAGAAAAATGGCGAAGGCGACTACGAGGAAGAAGAGGCAAAAAGGAAAAGTTTCAAGATCAAGGAGACGGTAATGGTGAAGGATTATAGGACAAGAAACGAGGAAAAATGGGTACCAGCTGTAATTGAAAGAAAAATGGGGAGATCCTTGTATCTCTGCAGAACTGATGAAAATTTACTATGGAAAAGAAGTTGTAATCAAATAATTGCTAGACTGGAACAAGGAAAAAGACAGATTTTGCGGAGACAGGCAACACAACCAAAACAGGTAGAATTTTCAGGCAGATCGGTGAGTATCAGGAATAATATTTCTGATTTTTTGCAATTTCCTAGTGTCAGTTGCACCAATACGCGTGAAAATGTCCAAAATGACAATTCAAGTCAAAACGACAATCAAAATGACATTTCACAGCAGCAAATTGACGCAAATGACACTCAGAATGCTTCAAATTATTTAGAAAATCAGGGCGATTTTGACAAAAGTGGTAGTTCTGGGTGTGAAAATTTAAATTTAAGAGAAAATGATGATATTTTATGTAAAAATGATGACATTTTATGTAAGAATGATGATATTGTATCTAAGAATGACGAAATTTTATGTAAAAATGTTGTAAATGTAAATAAAAATGACAAATTTAGATTAAATTGCAATCCTGACAAAACTAAAAACGAAAATAGTACTAAAGGAAAAACTTCTGCAATATTACATAAGAAAAATTTAAATAAAAATAAAGAAAAGGTAATTTTGCAAAAGAAAACTGATCTCGAAACTTTGCGAGACCAAAATTCTTCTAATTTTGGCGAGTGCGCAAAATCTCGAAATCAAAATACGAATGAAAAATCAGATTACCATCATTTTGATGTAAACAATGATAATGTGATTTTACATAAGGAAGGCAATTGTGTAAGTAATTGTGTAAGTAATTGTGTAAGTAATGTTAAGTCTTGTATAGTGTCCGAAAATTTGAAAATTAACAGTAATTCCGGGAGTGAAAAAGTGCTAGATAATAAGAGACCTAAAAGAGACTATAAACTACCATCTAGATTAAAAAATTATGTGCTAGATTTTGATTAGAAAAAGAAAATAATTAATATTTAATTTTCCTGATTAAAATCTGCAAACAGAATTTCTTAACAAACAGAATAAAATACACAAGGTATTACAAAGTCTTAAGTTTCTAAAAAAAAAAAAAAAAAAAAAAAAAAAAAAAAAAAAAAAAAAAAAAAAAAAAAAAATAATTTTTTTTTAAATACTTACCTGTAAGTTAATATTTTTTTTTCCTGAAAGCTTATAGAGTAAAGTTTAAATACCTTAAATAAAGTTAGAAGCTTAGGATGGGGGAAGTAGGAGAAAGCTTTGCAAATGTTTAGTTCTTTTAAGGATAAGCTTTTAAACTTTAATTAAAATATTATAATACAAATTATAATTAAATAAAAAAATAAAAATGCAAAGTTTTGTCTAAAAATGTTTATTAAGAAAAGCAAAAGCATATGTACACTAGTATTAAAATAGGATAGCTTTTGAACATTAACTAGGTTAAATTAAACTAAAGTTTACAAAAAAATAAACTAAATAAATAACTCTAAATAAAATCTAAAAGCTAGTTACTGTTCAATAAAAGCACTCATACAAAATGAAAGTTTAAGCCTATACTTTATTAATAAAAAGATAAAGTATAAATTACATAAATTAAGCAGAGCTTAAAAAAACTTAGTGTAAGGGTGTGCTATCCGGCTACGCGCGCATGCGCGAGTCGATATACAGTCATACACATGACTGAAAAGATCTCTTGGATCCCCGA
The DNA here is from genome assembly GCA_958510825.1 of Brachypterus glaber. Taxonomy (NCBI): domain Eukaryota; kingdom Metazoa; phylum Arthropoda; class Insecta; order Coleoptera; family Kateretidae; genus Brachypterus; species Brachypterus glaber. The sequence continues at coordinate 5,035,288 of OY294052.1, forward strand.
CCTAGCGAGGTGCACAATGTGCTGTGTTTATATGTTTATATGTTATCTGTGATATTAGAATATACGAGTCAATCTTTTATACGGGTTATCAATCCACATCCACTTTCACCCACCTCAAAACATAATAGGAAATTATATATATTTTTTCATATGTATAACGTATTCTAATTATTCTTGTAAAGGTGTTTTTTTTTAGTAGGTATGTTTTTCAATGGCGATTTCTCCCGTAAGATTAGACAGGGACAAAAGTTCTACCCAAAAAGGATAGAAGACATACATACACTCCCACTTCCACCCAACCAAACAAATTCTGTATTTGTTCTTTGTTGAACAAATACAATATTTACTTGGCCGGGCGAAAAGTGTAACTATATTATTTTTATTAACGAAATTACTGGCGCGATCTAAATTTTAGTAGAATTATCTTATTCTACAGATTCACATTAGCTATGTTCGTTTGTGCCGCTCAGTGCTACACTTTCCGGCCAACCAAATAAATACTGTATTTGTTGTATGAAAAACAAATACAGTATTTATTTGGTTGGCTGGAAAGTGTAGCACAAATGAGATAGAGATAGGGTACACGTCTTTTGTTTCATAATTCTAGTTGTAGAGAGCTTCATTACACACTTCGCGTCAAAATTAAAAGGCATCACTAAAGTTGGAAACAATTTCAAAGTTGGTTAATTCTCCAACCGCTAATCTGATGTTGATGAGTTTTTATTTGAGATGTAGGTTTATCCCTCTGTAAAGGCGCTGTAAAAGATTTTTTGTATTCAAATATAAAGGTTGGTCATATACAGGGTGCAAGAGGGAGAATAAGTTTTTTTAGCCCAAAATTTGTAATGTTCTATGAGATACTTAGATAAAACTATAGCCCTATCTTTTCTAAAAAAAACTGTTCTTTGATTCACGTACTTATCTCTGTTATTTTATTAACCTTAAAAGATATACTTAGAGGATTCGTAGCGCCACAAAACTTTTTTTTGTTAGTTAGGCCCTTTTTTATTTACTAGTCCATGAAGCTATTTTTTCTGAACAACTTTGTTTCAACATTTTTTTTGTTTAAAAACCAATTTGACTGAAATTTTGGACGCCATAATGAGCATCATGCAGTATTTTCTAAAAAAATCATTTATAAGGAAAAAAAAAGCGAGAAGCCATTTCTTTTATAATAAATATAAAACATCGAAAATTGAATCTTATCAAAAAGTACCTATAGGTATACCGTCATTCATCAAATAAAATAAAAGCAAAAAATTTATTCAGTATTTTTCGGGGTTTTTTTAACAAATCAAACAAAAAGATATATTGAGGTTATTTATGCAATAGGTCATTAATTTGGGCGATATTATTTTGTACTCTCGTTTTTATGTATGTATGTATGTACATTCTACACGAAAATTTTGATAAAATGATTTAGTTAATTTTATAGCAGATTGGCCTCCAGTGTCTCATTTTTTCCTACTCCTGTGAAAAAGCTGATTTATAAAAAAAAACCTTCTTAAATGACTGTAAACGCGCCTTCGCCAAAATTGCAAATAAATACGCAATCGTTGAGTTTTAAAAGGGGGTCACATTTTGGTCAAATTGAGTTATTAACGGATATTATATCCTATCCGCATCAATTGGAGGTAGCGAGCTTTTTCACTCTCAAACTCGTTTTCAGCGCACAAAAATACGTAAGAAAAATTTAGTTTGGTTAAGAATATTTTTTTTTTGAGTGGGCCTGTGTAATTAATGTTACCAGGTTTGGTTTATTTTTTTTTCTATCTGAGTAAAAGAAAAATATTTGTGTAATAGATTTACTTACACCGAAACCCCAATGCATGACGTGTAAAATAAACTTACGTGGGTTTGTATGGTAGATTTCCATTAACATCGCTGGAGAAGATTTCGTTTTACAACCACTTCCGGTATTTAACAGGAAATTAGAAGTATTGCACTTTGAAAAAGCAGAAGAAATTTATCACTGTTACTAATTTGTGTAGTTAGGACAGAATTGAGCCTCGTCTGTCATACAGGGTTTTCCAGAGTTCTCAAACCAAATTTTAACTGACACCTCAGCAGCAGACATTATTTAGTGTATTTTTTATGAATTAAAATGCGAAAAATCGCAAAATAGACTTTTGCGAAAACCGAAAAATGGCCCTTAAGTACCTACCCTTATTAAATTTTGTTAAATTTGTTGTTAAATTGCTTTATTTACCTGTTCCAAATTTGAAATTGATCTCTACTCATTCTAAAGTTAAGAGGAGGTTACTTTTGGACCGCAGCATTATTTTAAAAGTTAACAAATCCAATATACGTGTTAAGGATTTGTTAACTTTTGAAATAACGCTCCTCATATGTCCTTAACAGTTACTGTATCACAGACTGCAACTTACAACTGTAATACAGTCACTGTAGAGTCTGCGCGCGATAAGAATGGTACGTACAGTGATGTCATAAAATTAACGACGACACTGCACAAAACATTGTAGGCGAAGTGAACGGCTTTATTCCATCAAGTGACTGTTGCTAAGGAAAACGCGCCGTTGCTAAGGGGCATGTATGCAAACAATCCATTTTGGCTTACTGCGAATTCCTTGTTTAATAATATCAGTTTACTACTCTTATCGCGTGCGGACTCTAACGTACTTTTTGAACGTTTACTGCTAAAGGTTAATAAAGTACGTTTCCACCTGAGTATACATTTGTATCTTGACATTTCAGAAAAATGATTGAAATCTTTTGAAACTTGATTTTATGTTCGTGTATTTTTCTCTTTAACTCTTAGAAGGATCGTTTCACCTGCAGGATTATTCTTTTATGAGATCTATAGAATGGAAATAGCAGATAGAGTTTATTGCTGTTACATTTTATCCTTAAATCACTTTTTTTCAATTTTAGATTACAAAGCTTTAAAAGCTGATAAAACATTTTAAGTTACCCATTCATAATCCTTTATTTTAAAAACATCATGACTCCACCTACAAAAACTGAATGTATATATAATATTGTCTGTATTCAGAACAAGATGACAAAATGCGTCTGTATTGAGTGAAGTTAGTTACGACATTCTAGAATCGATTATTAATTACCCTTGCGACCTTCAACTTACTCTGGAAACACTCTGGAAACAGAGTCAGAGTGAAAACATTCTGCTGCCAACGTGTTTCCAGAGTGGTTTTGTGCCATTTTGTCAGAGTTGAATCAGAGTGGTTCCAGGCTTGATTCACAGTAGATCCAAAGTGGGTTTGGACATTTTTTTTTTTTTTTAATCAGAGCGTTTTCAGAGTGTTTTCGTTTGGACTTTTTTTTTTTTCAAAAAAAAAAAAAGTCCAAACGAAAACACTCTGAAAACGCTCTGATTTTACTCTGGGAACGTTATGGATAAAGGGCACAAATACACTCTGGAAATACTCTGGTAACAGCATGATTACAAAATGTTATTAGAATGTTTCCAGAGTTTTTCAGCGTGATTGTAAAGTCGCAAGGGTAGTTTAACCATCTTTTAACGTATTAAGGAGAAGAAGAAGAAAAATCTTTTAGTATTTTTATCTTATTTTTTTATAATTTGCAAGGTTTTCATGGATAATTATCAAACCTATAGGCACATAGCTGTCTGTAATAAGGTTTTCTACTATATCTCACGTATTTTTAATGGAAAGTCAAAAAATATTGAAAGTTAGAAAAAGGTTAGAAATAAGTCTAACTAACATTAGATTTATGTATTTTATAACGTTTTGGTCAAACGTTAGTTTTTAATGTTTGGATTTATATATTATATATAAATGTCACTAATCTAAAGTTATGTTAAGTTAGATTTATGTACTTTTCTACCAGGGGTGTGTAAAATCGGCGATTGATTATAAAATTATGTAAACTAAATTATCCATTCAGATCAACATATGATATAAACCATTCCTTTGAATATGTAGCCTATTTAAAAATGCATAATTACAAATTTTAATATTCCTTTAGGTAACTTTTCATACAAGCGTGATATGTTAAAATTTTATATTAAAATGTGCTTAAACTGCTGATTTTGAATCATTTTGAAAACACAAAGCAAAAGTGAATTTATTGGAAAATGTGAAAGAAATTTGTTTTTTTTTTTATGCGAACGATAATGAAGGAATTTTCTGAAAGGTGTTGTACGGTTTTTAATTTAAAAATATACATTATTTTATTGAAAGGTAATATGTTGAAATTTCAAACTTATTTTCTGACGGAATAATTTTTACATGAAACTACACCGAGAAAAAATTTAAGAAATATTGCTGCCAACAAAATAATTATTTATTAAAACATTTTTTCTTGAAAACGATAAATTTTACTTTCCCCAAGGAAAGTCTTAAAATAGTAAAAAAAAATCGAAAAAATTTTATTGCTTTTTTTACGTTTTTATATCCAAAAAATATGATTTCCGTCAAAAAAAAAAAAAATCTGTCGGTGTCCGGGAAATTTGCAGATTTCTTTCGTTTTCTTAGATTAAAACCCGACGGTTAAATCTAGTTATATTTTGTTCATTCAAATTAATATCTTATCAAAATTAAAACGATTTACAATTCAAAATTATCGAAAAAAACCTGTGATAAAATGGCAAATATTCTCAAAAAAAAATCGTGATAGCTTTGCTTGTTCCCACGTGTATGATACAATTTATTTTGCGCGTGTATAAATTATGACACTCTATAAAACGTGTAAAATTTGTCGTTTTCATATATGGTCGTACGAAAATTAGTAGTTTAGTATTTTAAAGTCTGTGGTGTACATTTAATCGACAATTAAAAAGACATCGATTTGTGGCCAATATTTCTGCCGGCAATTTGCCGTACAGTAATTTATTGTGCATATAACATCATATGTGCACATGTGTGGTTTGAAACTACCCTGGTAGAAAAGTAACTTAACATAACATTAGATTAGTGACATTTTTATGTTTAGTCTCAAACGTTATACAAAAACGTTATAAAATATATAAATCTAACCTTAAAAACTAACGTTTGACAAAAACGTTATAAAATACATAAATCTGACGTTAGATTCCTAACTAAATTCTAACCCTTTTCTAACCTTATTCTAACTTTAAATATTTTTTTAGTTTCCATTATTAATACGTAAGCTATAGTATAAAATATTCATTTCAGACCGCTATGTGCATAGGTTTGATAATTATTTATTATTTTTACAATAAGTTTAAAAAAATAAACCCCAAAAGTCAAAATTAAAGGCTGGCAACGCTGTACTATAATTGAAAAAATATTTTAAGATTCTCTATGTATAAATAAATACCCTTGCGACCTTCAACTTACTCTGGAAACACTCTGGAAACAGAGTCAGAGTGAAAACATTCTGCTGCCAACGTGTTTCCAGAGTGGTTTTGTGCCATTTTGTCAGAGTTGAATCAGAGTGGTTCCAGGCTTGATTCACAGTACAATTATCGTGTAAAACACCTATACTAATAGGTCCGAGAAAGACTTTAAACAATAAACTAAACTAAACTAAACTAAACTACATCCAAAGTGGGTTTGGACTTTTTTTTTTTTTTTTAAATCAAAAGTTTTCAGAGTGTTTTCGTTTGGACTTTTTTTTTTCCAAACGAAAAAGTCCAAACGAAAACACTCTGAAAACGCTCTGATTTTACTCTGGGAACGTTATGGATAAAGGGCACAAATACACTCTGGAAATACTCTGGTAACAGCATGATTACAAAATGTTATTAGAATGTTTCCAGAGTTTTTTCAGCGTGATTGTAAAGTCGCAAGGGTATTAACTAAGTAAATATAAAGTTTTTCTGAGAAGTAAGCGTATTTATCGTAGTATAACAGAATATTACAAGAAAAATATTTAGGGCCACCTAAAAAGAAGGCTATTTTATAAATAAATGTAACGAAATTATGTTTAAAAATATTATGATTGTTAAAATATAATAAGATTTATTTATATGAATAAATTTGTCTCCAGCTACCATTTTATGATGCAGGTAGAAATTTCCTAGTTGGCCACGCCCCCTCCGAAAGTTAGAAATGAAACTTACTTATAACGTATTTCTAACTTAAAAATCCAACGTTAGATTAACGTTTGTAACTAACGTTTGATTCTAACGTTAAAAAGCGGGACATTTGCACATATTTTATAACGTACTTTTATACAGTTTTCTAACATTAGAAAAATGTTATTCTAACGTTAAATTTCTACTAGGGTGCCGCTATAATCAGAAGAAACTAAAAAAAACTTTTCTAAGGTTATACCAGGAACTATAATCCAGAGATGTTTCTTTGTTTTATTACTTTACCCGAGAAAGTCTTGCGTTAGCAAAAAAAATTCATAACATTTTTATTGCTTTTTTTACGTTTCTCTAAGTTTTATATCCAAAAAATACGAGTTCCGACAAAACAAAAAAATATGTCTGTTGGTCTGTCTGTCTGTCCGGGAAGTTGGTGACCACGATTACTCGAGAACGCTTTGAGCTAAAAAGTTCAAATTCGGAGTCCGGAGTCCGAATTTCGGACCATGCATGGGTAGATTATCCAAGGTTATAGGCTGGCAGTGTATTTGGTAAAAATCGGGGTGGGGTAGGGGGTAAAAACTAGTTTTTTTAAAAAACCTTTTTTTAACTTTTATTTTTTTTATATATATATTTTTTAAAATTTTTATTTTTTCGTTTTCAAAAAAAAAATGTTTTAATGAACCTAGATCCACAGGGGTAAGTACCCTTTTGTTGACAGCAGTATTATTAATATATTACTGTTTGATTTTTTACTTGGAAAATCATATTCCACATTAATATTAATAATTATTAATTAAATATATAATATATAATTATATTTTATATATAATTATATTATAATTAATTATATAAATTGTAATTAATTTTAAAACTCTATTAAATAAAATACCGACAATTAAGGCCTTAAGGGCATTAAAATATAGAAAAAATAACAAGTAAAAGAAAATTATTAAAATATCGAAAAAAATATTAAAAAAAAATTATACAGTAAAATAAAAAAGATTTAAAAGAGACTATTCACGACAATTTTTGGTTTGTTTTTCTAATATTAGGCAACCAATCACACAAAATAACAGTTTTTGTACCATTTTACTACATCCCAGATTTTTCAAACAAAAGAAGAAAAAACCCCAGATAAAGTAACTGGGATAAGTACATATATTTTTATTAAAATGTTACCAAAAATATTTCAGTGTAAGAACTACAACTACTACAATTAAATTTAAATATTTTACCTCAAAGGTTTCCCGACTTACTGTAGATTTATTCGGACAGACCGAGTTTTTGACGGAAAAGCCTTTTTTTCGAAATATTTTGCCTCGTATTTTGCAAAAAATGTAAAAAAGCAATTGTCCGTTAAGGGAAAGTCGAATAGAAAGTAATATATGTATTACCATGAATAGTTTTCATTATGTATATTAATAATATAATTTATATAAATACAATTTCTAAACAAAAAAATATCCAAAAAATATCTATGGTAAAAACTTATTATGTTACTTAAATTAATTAAAAATATAATATTAATATGTACAGTTTATTACTAGACTAAAACATTTCTCTGAGTGAAATTTAACAATATTTTTTTAAAAATCATTAACCCTTAAGTGGTCCGGTGTTGTCTGACAGACTACTACAATTTAAATAATTAATAATATGAATGTAATTTTTTAGTAAGTTACCTAGTGGCAACAGCAAATTTTAGTAGTAGTAAATGCTTTTTATTGTTTTCACAATTAGCCATCGACCGAAGTCCTTCAGCTTGGGTATGTATTGTTAAAAAAAATAAATAGATAAATGTTTTGTAAAAAAAAATAATTGTTTTGAAAAAAAAACTAATCTAATTTTCATTTTCATTCCATTCTTTCAGGATTTCAAATATGGTTTTTTCCGGGTATTTGTGGCGTGATCTCGTTCCTGGTTCTCTGGTGTGACAGTTCTCTAACTTATTCATATTGCTGTTCTTTTTTGCAAAGTTTTGTGCTAATGTTGCCAGTGTTTCCACTATCGGCGTTACTCCTGTTTTAGCGTACAGGTCCTCATTGGTTGGGTTGTGGAGCGGGTTATTCTGGTTTCGCATTTTAGTGAGACATCTAAGGGATATGGTTTCTGCTGTTTTGAGGTTTTTAATTGCTGGGCTTCTGAGGTTTGTCAAAATTGGTTTGTTATACCAGCTCAAAGAAATTGGAACACCACATTACCTAATTTACATAATCAAAGAATTCCTGGAGAACAGATTGCTTCATGTAAAAGTAAACGAAGATATTTCGGATGAATTCGTTCCACAACAAGGAGTACCTCAAGGCTCCCCACTATCACCACTGCTTTTCAACATTTACATCTTTAATATATTAGGAAAAAACAAGAATACCAAAGAACAGTATATAATCCAATTTGCGGACGACACAGGTTTAGTCTCACATCACAAAAATCTCCAGACATGCATTTTCAATCTCCAAAATTTGACAAATAAGCTTATGGAATGGTTTAAATCATGGAGAATGAACATTAACCCTCAAAAATCACAGCTAATAATTTTCAACCACAATATTAACGAAAATTCACCAACCATAACGCTTAATAACCACAGAATAAAACCACAACCGATTGTCAAGTATCTAGGAGTCTTTCTGGACAGCAAGCTTAACCTCAATTACCACACAAAAATGGCCAAAAACAATGCTACCAAGAGAAGTAAACTGTTTAGAAAGATTACCTACAGAAATAACGAAATGGAATTGGAGAATGCAGTTATAATATATCAAACAATATGCAGACCATTACTGGAATACGCCGCACCAATTTTGACAAACCTCAGAAGCAAATTCTATATATTGTAATATTAGGCAATTAGTATCAATAATTTGCTTTTGTAGTCAAACAGAAACATGAAGCATTTAAAAGTTAAATTTAATGTAAAAATATAATTGCGGGTTTAAAAATATTAATATTGAACTTATTTTTTTTTTTACGTGCACCAAGGCCCTTTTAAGTTTGCGCCCCCCTCGAGTGGTCAGTTGATGATCAAAAAAAAAAGGTCAACCAGCTAGACTAGACAAAAAGCGCCATCTAAGCTATGCGCCCCGAGGCAACCGCCTTGTTGCCTGGTTTAGGCTATGACCCTTTTTTTTGTCATGACACCTAAGTCTTTGGGTTACAAAAAATATGTATAGGGGGTTTTATTTTGGGGGTTAATGTGCTTAAATATAAAAATTTCGTTTTTTTTTTTATATTATTTTTTTGAAGAATGGTATCTGGGGATTTAATGGTTGCCTTTTTCAAAAAAAAAAGAAAAAAAAAATCAAAAAAAAATTAAAGGATAAAATCGGAGACAGATATTTTATCTAAATGGACTTGTTGACCAAAAATTTATTGTCGAGTTTATAAAAAATGTTTTTGAGTTATTTCCTCGAACCAATTACATCAACCCATTTGGAGGCATATAAAGCATATGAACATAACCCTTATAATCTGTACCATCTGGATCCATTGGGTTATTTGATTCAAAATAAATTTTTGGCTTTATTGGGTTTAGATGATTGGCTTGTTTCTTTGATTCCCTTTTTGTTCGATGGCTATCTTCGAGGTGCAGTTTCATGTGTTTCGACAATGTAGCCCTAAGCGAAAATGCTTCTCCACATGAGTCACAAATGTAGGGTTTCTCGCCCGTGTGGACACGCATGTGCACGTGTAAGTGTGTTGATTGGGAGAATTTTTTGCCGCAAATGTCGCAGGAAAATTTTCGTTCACCTGAAAAATAAATTAATGTTTATAGTTAAAAAAAAAAATGAAAAAACGTAATTTAAAAAAAAAATATTTAAATAAGTTTATAGGGGAAGTCAGGCTTAACTGGGCCACAGGGTTAACTGGTCCACCTGGATTTTATCAACTTTTTTATTAGTATTGGCGCCTTAGGGCAAATTCTAGTGATATTTAGTTAGTAGTACTGTTTAAAGTATTATGGCGGACCGTGTTGTCCACGTGTAAGTTGTAGTAAAGAAAGTTATTTTTTTTCGATGAAAAGTCTGTATTTACCTTAACTTTTATTTTTTAATTAATACTTTTTTATTAATAGGAGGATCTAGACTAATATTTTACCTAATATACTGAGTATTTTATTAATTATTCTGCATAATTTCCGCCTTCTAATATCTTATTAAGTAATTAAATTTTATGATTTTATTCAGTGGTGTCACTCAGGGTTAACTGGACCACTTATGTCAATATTAATTAGTTCGGGGTTAACTGGGCCATGTCCAGTTAACCCCAGACCAGTTAACCCTCAGATATATCTAATATTTAACATATTATGTTGTCTATTTTTATGTTAGAATTAAATTTTATTTGATTTCAAATCGGTTTTATTCACAATAATTACAATACAATACATTTTTGTTGGTGGACCAGTTAACCCTGAGTAGTGGTCCAGTTAACCCTGCGCTATGGGGTTAACTGGTCCAGCGGGGTTAACTGGTTTATCATTAATAACTTTTTTTATATAAATAATATTTGTCTGAAGTATTAATATGTTCTAACTATAGTATTAATCTGCCTTTTGCTATAGAAAATATTTGAAAATTGTTTACAGGTTTTTCAAAAACTCGATATGAAAAAAAGCGGCCCAGTTAACCCCGACTTCCCCTACTACTACTTTTTTTTATTTCTTAAAATAACTATTTGGCGCATCCACCAAAAATTAAGGAATAGAAAAATATTGCTGCCCACATAAGAATGCTTTCCTCTATTATAGGCCTATGCTTATTTTTACGAAAAAAAAAATTGAGCCTAATGTACTTATGGTATTGAACTGGAATTCTTTTTCTGTAAATCATTTCTTATTAAAGGTCCCAGAAAGTTTGTACCCCTTTGCCCTGGCCTTAATAGTTACCTGTATGTATCCTCATATGTCGTTGTGCCCCATTCGAATACGGAAAACTCTTTCCACAAATAGTGCACAAATAAGGTGTTTTCTTAGTTTTCTGTCCTGGTAATAAGTTATGTGTCTTCATGTGTCTCTTCTGTGAGGAACTTCTCTGAAACTGTTTATCACAAATGCTACAAGAATACGGCTTCTCACCTGTATGTGAAGGCAAATGTTCCTTTAAATGTGCAGCTTGCTTGTAGGATTTATCACAATAAGGGCAGTCATATTTAGCTTCACTGTTTTTAGGCAGTCTTGATATTTTCTTAGTCATTTTAAATTTTTTAGGTGGCTTATATTTATTCTCACTTCTACATTTATGTAAATTAAAGTCTTCAATTGTTTCATATTTATATTTACATACACTGCATGTTAAAGAATCTACTGTAACTTTTTCAAATGTATCTTTATCACTGCAACTATGTGAACAAAGTTCATTGATTGTTTCACATTCATACTTACAGTGTGTGCATGTTAAGCCATCTGCTTCTTCATCTGAAGAATTATCTTCATGTGCAAGATCTGACTCAAATATGTAATCAGGTTCTTGTATTTTATCCTCCAGTTTTAATTCTAAAGCGCCAGTCAGTTCCCGTTCTTCCTCGTCTTTAATTTCATTACATATAGCTTGAAATTCTAGGCTCATATCATGTATAGTTTGTGTTTCTATGTCAGTATATTCTGGTTTTGAATTAGTTTTATCTAAATTTTCGTTTATTTCTTTCCATGTATTTTGTGATTGAAGCACTAAAGTTATAAAATTGTATGCCACTTTTAAATCACTAATACAAAGCTCACAGATATACATTTGATTATTTTGAATCTAAAATATAAAGAATAATTAAATAACATCTGAATAAATTAATAAATATAGGTATATTTACCAAATTTGGTATACAGTTGAGTAGTTTACTCAAATAGGACATATTGTCTATATCAACATCATTTAGAGGCAGTAAGCTTCGTTTTTTAAGACATGCATAACACCTATAAATCAACTTGTCCATATTTTTTGAATTTCATTAAATTTATAAACAAACTTTTTAAACAACTATTTTAGGTTATGCTATAAATGTCAAAGATGAAAACATTTCGGTATTACAGGGAGCGGTATTATCGATCCATACTGTACGCATGCGCGCGTACGCAAGCGGTATATTTTAAAATATAAATATTTGTAACATGCAACAAGAAAAAGATGTGAGAAGAAATTGTGAAAAAATTGGAAAAAGAATAAAATATTTTATTTCCTACATATTTTAAATATAAATTCGGTTAAGGTTTATCCAAAAAATACTGGAGAGTAAAAAGTTAACAGAACATGTTAAAAAATAACAAAAATACTGCTTCCAACAAAAGAAATTATGCCCCAAAGGCATATTAATATGCTTATAGGGCATAATAATAACTATAGGGTGACTGAGCCTGTTAGCAGGCCACGACCACTTCTCGGCCAATTCGATATAAATTACAAAAAAAAAAACAAAATATTTCGTTTTAATTTTCTTCTTAACGCCTAGTCGCTATACATCTAGCCGCAAATAAATGTGTTTTTCATAAGAAAAAAACAATGGCTTAATATTTTGCCACAAAAAAAGAAAAAGTACATACTCCTTATCTAAATTATTTGTGGTAATATTTTTAGCCATAGCCTCCCGGCCTCCAGAGATAAAACATATACATTTTTTAAATCTATTGTTACTCCTAAATGGACTTCTTTATTTATTGATGTAGTTAAAAATAAAAATACAAATTTTGAGCCTTAAAGGATTAATAAAATAAAGCTACCATAGATTCGATACCAACTACCTATAGAAAATTGCATTGTTAATTTAAATAAATCGATATATGCATCATTCTATAGATCACAAATAATAGTGTTAAAATATTCTACCTAACGTCCTTTATAAAAATAATAGTGTTTCGAATTCTATACTCATATAGGTGATAACTTGTTAGCATATAAAGTGAAATTTATATTGCCTTTATGGTAAGTGTCAAAATATCCTGCAGTTAATTTAAATATAATCATGAAATGCCTATTATCTTACCAATATCTCGCCAATATCTATCATAATCATAATCATAATCTTTATTGGTGCTAGCACAATTACAAAATTGTTTACACAAGTCAATGTGTGAATAAATAAATAAATAATTTAAAAAAAATATTATGTTTGTTTTTTATGTTTGTTTTTAACCTCGTACTACTCTACTTAATTAAGCATCCCCTAAGTCCAGGACTTGTGTGGGCTAGTAGTAGAGGGAACCACCGGCTTTAATTGATAATATACAAAAGTCTCACAATTCCCCTAGTTCCTGAGGCACCACCTTCTGCAGAAACCCTCTGCGCTGTAAAAGGCCTGAGTAAGTAGATATTTTTTGATCCAGGTTTTAAATGGGTTCAAAGGCAAATCTTTAATATTTTTTGGTAAATGATTGTAATAGGCAATGTCATAGTAGTTTGTGTCATTTCTACTGGAGCGAAGCCTCAGAATAGTATATTCTATAACTAGTATGGAATGACTATTCCATACGTGTTGTAGACTATACTTTTTCTTCGACTGCAAATATGAAACACTGTATGGCTTTAAACTGCGGACAAGGTTAAAAACAATGTTTTTTTGTGACTCGACATTGTAAATACAACAAAACACATATTTTTAAATAAAGCAATCAATGTTATTTAATAATTTTATCAAATCAGTACTTAAAACAGATTTTTATTTAATTTTAGCACATATTTACAAATTATAATGCAAAAATTGACAGTTATGTCAGATTGTTGTGACAGATACCAGGTTTTAATATTTAACAATAGATGGAGCAGTTTTAATTTTTTGAACTAAATTGATAAAAAACTGGTCAAATATTAAGAAAAACTAATAAACTTTATGTAATTTTAACGCAAAACTTTAAATTGCATTAAATTATTTAATATTTCATGGTAAAATATTTATATTTTTGCTAATTTTGATACAGTTTTCTTTACTTTTATAAATAAGAGATGGCACTATATGTACTCATTCTAACACTTGATACGGAATATTCATACCATATCTAGAGCTAGAATGGATTCATTCTGTTTTTGAAAAGTGTGTGTATTTGCTTACATTCTAAAGCAGTCGTAGAAAAATTCAATTCTTATTTTATTTTGAGTGGTAGTGCCGTAATTATGATAAGAACTATTTATGTTGTAAAATTTGGAATATCTATGAAGAAATCCACTGCAGTAGATGAGTATACTCAGTAGATTTTGTAACTAAAAATGTTATAAAGAAATGCGTCCTCGGAGGATAAAATAAACAAGCCGTTAGGATATGTAATGTTACGCATTCCATTACATATTATTCACAGTAAATGGTATATTGCATTTTCTCAAATCATTTAATAACAATTCTTAAAAAATATATATATTATGCGTTATATAAAGTACTTGTTTAAAGTAATTATTTCTCTTTGTGTGAGTGTAGTGAATTAAAATATTTGTTTGACTTCTCGGAAATATTTGAAGAATGTACAAGTAAAAACATTTTTTAATACTTTTCAGTAATTTTTAGAGTCTGCAAAATTATAAAATAAAAAAAAAGATTTGAGTCAGTTTTATGTACGGTTTCCACATCAAAGCATTTCGTAAACTGACAGTAAATTCATGGAATTTCAGGTTTCTTAAATATTTACTTTTTAAAGAAAACTATGTTGAATATTTCCTTTACGATCCTCTGGTTAAGTTTTAGTTTTAATTCGTATCCAAAAATATAATGTACATCGGCACTTAGTGCTACTAAGACTGCCGATGTATTGAAATCTTCGCCTAAAAGTCAAAATCTTTGACCACGTTTTTTTACATTTCTCGACGTTTTAGACCATTCGAGTCGAAATCAGTAAAAAAATTTTTTGCGTCCGTCTGTCTGTCTGTCTGGGTGTAAACTCTCTAACTCCATTTCTACATGAGATATCGACTTGCGGTTTTTGCATATGGTTTCTTATCGTATTCCGAAGAGCTGATTAGATTTTGTGGGTAAACAATTGGGGGTAAGGGGGTAAAAATAGGCTAAAACTCCTATTTTTAGCGTTTTTTGTTTTTAATTAAGGCAATTATTATTGTATTTGGTTAATTTAGCACTTATATAAAAGATAATTATAAATTGGTCAAAAAATGTTATAAACAACGTTTTCCTTAAACGTTTTCGAGATATTGGCGTTTAAAGCAGTAAAAGGTTTTTTGAGCATATCTCACATATTTATAACCCGATTTCAAAAAATTATATTTTAAATAAAAGCTCTTTTTAAAGCCCTATAAAAAATGTTATATACAGTTTTTTGCTAGAATATAATGTTTTAAAGATACAGAATTTAAAATCAAACAAAACACCTAGTTTAAAATTTGCAAACTAGATGGCTCTAGTGTACAATAGTGCCGATGTTTCGACAGGGTGCTTGCAACGTTTCATCTAGTTTTCAAATTATATTAACACTGTTTTCCAACAGGAAAGCTCATATTTAATTAAGTACGTGAAATTTTCAATTTTGGAGCCTTCCCCACGTTTGTGAATTACTTTTTATTTTTTTTATACCACAAGCCCCCTTAAAAAAAAATTAGGACTAAATTATGAGTTTCAGACTTTTCTTATCAGCAGACCCAGGTTCCTGACGGATATTTTGTATAAAATATTCCCAAACTTTTGCTTATATTGAAATTTCGGAACAGGGCGCGATCTCAGAAAGAAAAAAACGACCATGCCAACATAACCTTTTTGTTTTATTTTCTGATGTGTTAAATGGATGCGAGTCCTTAGGAGCTCATTTAAGATGTATGACACTCTCATAGCACGTTTTGTTCTACGAATATTCTTAGAACATTCTAAGAAGAAAATAATATTTTTAGAAACTTCTTAGAATATTGTTGGGATATATGTGCTGTGAGGGCATATGCCATTAGTAAAACTATAATATCTGTTATCTCAAAAACCACTAAACCTATTTTTAAAATCAAAAAACTCTTGAAACTGGAATCAAAAGACCCCAAATAATAATAACATGGATGCACAATATCCGTCCCTCAAAATTTCGTTTCGTGTATGGGCACCTGATTACCTATCCTCCCCTTTCCAAAGATTTTATTCGTATATGTGATTTGTAAAATCAGTTTTTTTTCGCAATATTTTGCTATAAAGCAATTTATATCAATTTTATTGACATGCCAGAGAACATTATATGGGACTGAAATGTCAGTTTGTGTTTAGATAAAACAAGAAACTGACGAAGCAATATATTATGTATTATGCTATTCTAGCGCGTAAGCGCTATGAACCGGCCTGTAACTGAAAAAAAAATCCTTTTTATGATATTTTCAGTGGTGCTCCAAAGCATTTTGGGAGGGGGACAGAGCAAATATTTCCCAACGAAACATTTAAAAATTGAGAAATTTCCAAAAAAAAAAAACAGCTTTACACCCTTCCGTGAAATTTTTGATAACTAAAAAAAAGGTCCACCAACAAAAATAAAAACGCAGTTAAGGATATCTATTTTATATTTTTTAAGGATAATAGAAAACGTTTTAGATGTGTTTACCAAATTACTGTTAATGCTCTCGTAATGCTGTCGCAATACTCTCTCAATACTCTCGAGAATATTGCAAGATTAATGAGAGTATCGCGAGAGATTTGGGAGATCATTTTTTCTTCAGGGTGGCTTTATTTTATTTTTTCTATTTTGCGACTCTTATAAGCTCATAATCACACGCATTTTGCGTGTTCTTATAGGCCCATACTGTACTTTTTTTCTGTTGGGTTGGCAACATACAAAAGCCTATCTCTTGACATTTTGCGTGCAAATGTCAATGTCGATTTTAAGTTTAATTTTTTACAAAATTTTGTGTTTGGGTTATTTTTTACCGTGTTAAAATTGTGGACTGGTTAATTGCAGTGAAAAAAGAAGAAATGACTGTAAAATATATCAAAATATCATTTGTTCTTAGAATTTTAAACATAGCGTAAACTGTAATGCCAACCCAAAACAAAAATCCCTAAATCAGTCATCAATTTAAATGTAAGTTTTTTAAATTTTAGAGCAAAATAGAAAAAATTGTATAAAGCACTCGTTTCATAACACGTTTTTAGAGCACTAGTACTTTAGAAAACTAGTTATGAAACTAGTACTTTAATATACTATTTTGGTAGATTTTTATTGCCGCTTAAATGTTAATCACGTGATGCAAAGTACAAAATTTCTAAATCGGTTAGTGAATTTTTTTTTTAATTCAACATTCCGTTAAAAAGTTATAAGAGTCTTGGAAACACCGTGTGTTGTTGCAACTCGTTAAAAAATTAATTCATATTCTTAAACAAGACGTAATTTACTTTCAAAAAAGGAAAACAGAAAATTATATACAAAATATTTATTTATATTTCCTAAGTTTATTTAAAAATTATCTCAAAAGTAATTAATTTTCTAAAAATAGTATTATCCCAATATAGTAATAAAAATTAACTTTTTACAAATTATACATTCAAAATGATGAAATATTGCAAAAAAGCACGTGATTATCAATTTTTACTTAATGATGTAGTAATCAATTATTAGTAATCATATCAATATAGTCTACAGATGCTAAATGCTTCAATATATCGACGACTTAAAATCAATAAATTCATTTAAACATTTAGGTTTTCGCGCCACAGAAAATCAATTAATGTAGTTTCCTATAACTGTGTTACCACTTTGTGTATTAAATATTAAACAACTCCAAATAACTATCTTTTTAGTCTAAAATGTTTAGCCTTAGCTAAAAAAAGCGAACATCTACCTGTGCCATTTTAACTTTATAAAACTTGATCAAAGAAAAAGTTATTGGTTTTAAGTCAAAGATATTTTTGATATAACTATAATGATTGGGTTTATTCCATCACGTTTTAAACCAATTTTGATTTTTTAACCAGGGCCGGACAGTGGTTTTAAAACAGCTGAGGCAAATACCTACCATATTTTGCGCAATTGTCAAAATTTACGCTTCTCAGGTCAAAAATCGATGACTTAAAATGTCATAAAAGTACAGACGATTAGTACTCTCATGCAAATAACCTTGGCAAGCGGGGTAAGGGAAGAAAAGGGAATCACTCCCGTGCCGCAGCGCCTAAACCATTATCAAAATAATGCACGCATTATCGCAGCTAATTCAATAAACGAGGATGAATTGCACCCTGTTATGCAAAAAGCAACCAACCGACAAATAAACGAGATAATGTAGTATACTGATCTAGAAATGTCAATATTACATTCCTACATCCAACCAACAATATGTGAAGTATTGTGGGTTGGTTGATTTTTGCATAAAAGGGCCCAATTTTCTGAGCCGCATTGCAGTTTAGACTACGGGCCGCATCCTTTTGCCCAGACATGTCCGGACAGTAGTAAAAATATCCAGTATCCACCATGTAAAAATTTTACAAGTTATTTTTTTTTATTTGCATAACAGGGCCCAATTCGTCCTAGTGAATTAAATTAGCTGCGATAATGCATGCCTTATTTTGATAATGGATAGGCGCTGCGGCACGGGAGTGATTCCCTTTTTTTTCCCTTACTCCTCTTGTCAAGGCTATTATCATCAGTACTTTTATTTATTTTCCAAGTTATTTTTTTTAAGTAGTTAAATAGTTAATTACAAAACCCCATAATAAATCTCGCCTTTTTCAAAAAAAGTAAAAATTTTCAATTTTTGTGTCATGGCCCTTTTGTGTGTCCCAAAGTTAACTTCGTGAAATGCAAATAAAAAAAAATAGTAAAAGTTTATTGAAAATGTTTATTTTTAGGGTAATTAATAAAAAGTCCAAACTCGCCGTGTATTTTGTTTTTCTGCATATCATACTTATTGTATGGCGTCTAAATATATATCTTCAATGAACATTTACTACATTATATAATTTGAATGATTGTAACAAAATTAGATTATTAAAATAATTAGTGTTTTATTTTAAGAAAATTAGTTTGAACCAGATTTGTTTAAAATTTATTCTTTTATAATACAGGGTATTAGAAATTCGATGCCCATGCTTGAAACACACTTTTTCTTTCCTGAAACTTCTTCTAAAATTCTTATTTAAAACAATATAATGAAAAAAAGCTTTCCGAAATTTTGAAAATATTCAAAATGGGAAAGCAAAATAGGCATATATGATTAAAATAATAACACGACACCTATAATAAACTTATATTATTATAAAGCCATATTCTGCGGGATAAAATTTGACATCAAAGGATAAAAAAATAAATATTAGAAATAATAAAATTTATCCAATACATACAGATAATAAGACAATTACCAGCTTTATTTTAAATAGTTAATAATAACCCCCGCGTGGCTTTTACTTTATTGAGTGGATAATTATTTATTTTACCCACTCAACTGTCACTTGTCAAATTATTTTCTTGTAAATGTCATTAAAATTTTTAATAAAAATATGAATTCCTAAGCTATTTATTGGATAAAACCTTGTATGGCACTCATGGGTAAACCGATATTGCTCTCTCGAAAATTAGTCTGCTTGGCTGACGCCTCGCAGGTTAATTTTCTCATGGGCAATATCTTACTTTACCCACTAGTACCTTAAATAACTATTATAGATATAAGGGTGTCCGTTTTCGACCTCAAGCATGGTTAAATTAGAAAAAAGTTGCGCATTTTTATGCTAATAAATAATATAAAAGAGAATTTGACCTGTCATTTTTCGTTTTTTAATTATCACAAAAAAAATCCCTAATTCCTGCGCAAAAATGTTTTTTTTTTTAAATTTCGCTCAAAATGTAAGAATTGATTATCTCGTATGATACACCATCGTAAAAAGAAAAAAAAAACTGTATTCAAAAATGTAAAAATCCAAAATGACAGCCATAAGAAAAAACGAAGTTACAACACTTAGTGTTGCATCCAAAATGCCATGGAACATATGATAACAGATCTAAATTTCTTGCAAAAAAGTACATTGACAATGTTTCAGTTAAAAATATCTAGCTTTTTCGGTTTTCGTTCAAAAAAA
The DNA here is from genome assembly GCA_958510825.1 of Brachypterus glaber. Lineage (NCBI taxonomy): Eukaryota > Metazoa > Arthropoda > Insecta > Coleoptera > Kateretidae > Brachypterus > Brachypterus glaber. Next base: position 5,055,242 of record OY294052.1, read on the forward strand.
TAAAAACGAAAATCAATAGTTTTAATTTGTTTGCGATAATTAAAAAACAAAAAATGACAGGTCAAATTTTCTGTTAAATTATTGAGAAGCATAAAACTGCACAACTTTTTCCTGGTTTCACCGATCTTGTATCTCTTATAGATAGATAGATAGATAGCTTTATTAATCCTTTGAGACACAAAAATATACAAAGTACATAGGTCTATAGACATAGGTCTATAATAACCGAGATACCCGTACTTGAGGTCGAAAAACTGGCACCCTGTAAATAACACAAGATAATATTTTCTGATTTCTCAACGGCATTCCGCGGCACTTTGAAGTGTATCTATACAGAATTTTATCTATTATTACTGTTTTTATGTTTTCTATCTATCTCCTTTTCTATTTTTAAAGGACAAAAATAGATATATTTAGGTCTGTGATAAAAGTCTAATTTTACACATTTTTATTTAAAAATTCGCAACCGCTAGGTTCTCATTATGATCATCGAATTTTGAACACCCTGTATATGCAAAAAAAAACTTCAAAATGTTATTTATATATTATATTATTATAAAGTGCATTTATTTTGATATTTTTATTAATAATAATTTTGTTTGGTTAAATTTAGTATAGATAATATTATTTTAGTAACAATGATTTGCAACAAATAACAATGATCAGAGAAATCTTTATTATTATATTGAACTTTTATGGAATCATAACAGATAGTAACCATAGTATATTAAAGTTCTAGTTTCATAACATACGTTTTTAGCGCACGAGTTAAGAAAACGAGCCGCTTGCGGCGAGTTTTCTAAAGTACTAGTGCTCTAAACGTGTTATGACACGAGTGCTTTATACAATTTTTTCTATTTTGCTCTAAAATTAAAAAAACTTACATTTAAATTGATGACTGATTTAGGGATTGTTTTGGGTTGGCATTACAGTTTACACTATGTTTAAAATTCTAAGAACAGATGATATTTTGATTTTGAATATTTTACAGGTATCTCTTCTTATTTCACTGCAATTAACCAGTCCACAATTTTAACACGGTAAAAAATAAACCAAACACAAAATTTTGTATAAAATTAAACTTTAAATCGACATTGACATTTGCAGGAAAAACGTCAAGGCTTTTGTATGTTGCCAACCCAACAGAAAAAAAAAGTAGAGAATTCTTATGGGCCTATAAGAACACGCAAAATGCGTGTGATTATGAGCTTATAAGAGTCGCAAAATAGAAAAAATATATTAGAACATATAAAAAGCAAAGCTTGTTGATTATCAAAAATTAAAGATGTGTAAAAATGTAATAGAATTAATTGTATACAGTGCGATCCAAAAGTCACCTCCTCCTTTTAACTCTTGGACGATCATTTTAAAGCAAATGAAATTCTTTATTCGGCCTTATATTTTTACGGGAGGAAATACCCGTTATTTAAATCTGTCTGTCTGTACGTAAATATTATAACTTTTGAACGGAACGTCCGATTTAAAAAATTATTTCACCAAAGTATTTAGGACCTTTTCTATTTGCGTCACATCGAATATGGTTAACATTAGCGTATGGCCAGGGGGTCAAACTCGGGGTCAAAATAGACAAAAACTATAATTTTTAGCGATATCTCACTTATTATTTACAGTAGGACAATTTTTTTTTGCATAAATGAAAATAATGTTTAATTCCCTACACAAAAATATGTGATCATTTTTATCGTAGGTCTATTAGTTCCCGAGGTATAGGCATTTTAATAAATTTGAAGTCGAATTCTGACACTAGTAAAATTTCAATCATATGTAAAATAACATTTTGATGTTTTTGAACAAATTTTTATCTGATAATGGCCACGTAAAAAAAACAATCCTATAAAGCTAGAAAGAAAAAATAAAAGGAAATGGTCAAAAAATACAGAAAAAGTAACGAATCTGTGGAAAACGAAAACCAGGAACTTGCTAATAGACCTAAACTTTTAAGATTACTTTAAAATACATAAGAAGATTTCCAACCGTCTGCAAAAGGACCCGTTGCACATTTTTTTATTTTTGTAAACATTTTCAAAAATTGTTGAATTTCTTTAAAGAACTAAAGACTAAAATACCCATTTTCAACCCTAAATTAACAAAAAAAATATGGTCAAATAGAAACATTTATGAGCCTTAAAGTAATATGATATTATTACCTTATAATAATATAATATTATTATTACCTTATAAAAATATAATATTATTACCAGTCCAAGATAGAATACCCAAAGCATGCAAATAAAAGAATGCTGATGAAATTTTATAGTTTTTTAAAATAGCTTACATGTTATCAAATGTAGGTTATACTTTACCAATAATATGAAAGAATTAAACAAATATTTTCTTGATATGATGTAAATCCAACTTAAAATGGTAGAACCTTATAATTTTATATTCAGTTGAAATTAAATTGCCTAAGTGAACAGTCTATTTCTTACTTGTGATCTATCGATTTTTTTTTAACGAATAACTGATGATAGTTTATACCAATTTTTATATGTTGGTAGTAATGTAAGTTATTTTATGCTTTTAAAAAATATATAGACAAAATATAAATTTATTTTATTTATTTATTATATGAATACAATTTTAAAATAAATAAAATTTTATTAAAATTAGTCTTTGATAATAAAATTTTTACATTGACAAAATATATATCTTCTTTTCCCATAATAAAATTTGGGAAAACTTTGTATTTTCGAATTATTATTTATTATAATTTATACATATGAGGATATACTTAAAATACGTAACGTAAATTTTTGAAATTTTAACCCCCTCTTCCTATGTACATAACGCTAGATAAGACCCCCCTAAAAAAAATCATACTTAAAATAAAAATAAGGTTTCATGGTCAATAAGATTTTTAATAATCTTACTTGTACTTTTAATAATCACTTGTAGTTTGTCTACCTAAGAGTCAAATCGACAACAACTTTTTTTTCTTTAAAAATAATAGAGTTACGTTACGCTGCATCGGACCCCTCATTTTTTAACAGTGTAGAAAGTTTAAATTAAAACAATCATAATGTGCATTTACGAAGAAGATTCAGAAATATTTAAAAATCCGACAATAAAGCTTAATGTATTCTTAAGCTTGTTAAGATTTCTTAAAAGTTTTTTAATCCAGTCAGAAGTCTTTTTAACATAATAAATAGGGGAAAAAAGAATTTTAATACCACATTTGAATTTCATGTATTTCTAGTAAGCTAATATAAGGCTTATCAAAATACATATTAAGATTATAACATAAGTATTTTAATATCTACTACAATTTACTTCATTAAAAATAAAAATATTTATAAAAAATTCGTGTACCTAAGTACGTAACGCTCCTAGGGGGGTGGTGGTCATTTTGGAGTGTTACGCCCATGTTAATGGTATAGGAAAATAGCGTTACAGGGGGGGGGGGTCCAAAATGATCAAAATTTGCGTTACGTAATACTGGAACGTTCCCTAAATAAAATAATCTAAGAAATAGGTACTAAATAAGAACTAGTTTTAATTGTTGATATCTATAACAAAATGTAATATATTGATTATACATATTAGATTTTGCTGTTTAAAGATACTACCCTGGTAGAAAAGTACATAAATCTAACTTAACATAACATTAGATTAGTGACATTTTTATGTTTAGTCTCAAACGTTATACAAAAACGTTATAAAATATATAAATCTAACCTTAAAAACTAACGTTTGACAAAAACGTTATAAAATACATAAATCTAACGTTAGTTTCCCAACTAAATTATAACCTTTTTCTAACTTTAAATATTTTTTAAATTTACATTATTAATACGTAAGCTATAGCAGAAAATATTCATTTCATACAGCTATGTGCCTAGGTTTGATATTTATTTATTATTTCTATAATAAGTTTAAAAAAATATCCCCCAAATGTCAAAATTATGGTAAGTCTGGCAACGCTGTACTATAATTAAAAACATATTTTAAGATTCTGAATGTATAAATAAATATTAACTAACTAAATATAAAGTTTTTCTGAGAGGTAAACGTATTTATCGAAGTATAACAGGATATTACACGAAAAATATTTAGGGTCACCTAAAAAGATGGCTATTTTATAAATAAATGTAACGAAATTATGTTTAAAAATATTATGATTGTTAAAATATATTAAGATTTATTTATATGAATAAATTTTTCTCCAGCTGCCATTTTATGATGCAGGTAGAAATTTCCTAGTTGGCCACGCCCCATCCGAAAGTTAGAAATTAAAAGTACTTATAACGTGTTTCTAACTTAAAAATCTAACGTTAGATTAACGTTTGTAACTAACGTTAAAAAGCGGGACATTTGCACATATTTTATAACGTACTTTTATACAGTTTTCTAACATTAGAAAAACGTTATTCTAACGTTAAATTTCTACTAGGGTATCTAAAAAATAATTTACTTTTTCCTATTTCCATTTTAAAATAACTAAAAAATATTAAATCCAATCTAATACATAAAAGAAGAATTGTAACTGAATTTCCTTACTTTTTACTATATTTATTACAGAAAAGATCTAGGTCGGCCTACTTTGCTTACAGCAAAATTTTAATAATAATATAAAATTTTAATTTACCGTTTTAATATCAAGTTGATGGATTAAAAAAATATATTTATTAAATATTATATATGTAAAAATGAAGTTTAGTATGTATGCTGTGATTGTATAAGTGAAAATCTCAAAAAAATTGCAAATAAATTACAAATATGACATTGTTGGTATAATAAAAATTTGTTATTAAACCCATAGAATTTTTATGTGTGAAAATAAATATTTTCTCACCTATAAACCTACGTGATGAACATGTTTAATTTATTATTGTTCATTTATTAAATTAAATTTTCTTTATTATTACGTGACATATTTTTCCGGGAAATTCTTTAAAGTTACAAAACTAAATGAGCCAACGGATATAAATGACAAATTTTAAACAAATCAAGTAGTTAATTTAATTATAGATTTAACTATAATTAATATAAATTAATTAATTTTAATTGATTATAAATATGAGCCTATTTGTTGATAAAGTCCAAACCAATAGATACCCTAAAAGTATAGTTTACTAAGAAAAAAAAAACAAAAAATAGCTCTTATGTTGGAGAATAAAGTGCTAAAAATATAAGAATTGATTTATTTATTTTAAGGCGTCATGACGTTCAAATTATTGATGCAATTTTCGAAATTAAACAATAATTCAGCGAAAATATAAAAAGTTATGACAACCAACGTCATATTATTTATTTAATATATTGATAGAAGTAAAGTGGAGGTTTTCAAAAAAATAGTTATTTATATATCAAGGGACTAAACTGGCTGTTTTAGTCCCGCTGCATGAGTGTTTCCTAAGCGAGCGTAGCGAGCGAGGGAAACAGAAATGCAAGGGACTAAAACAGCCACGTTTAGTCCTGAGGTATATACACTATTTTTTACAGGACCAAACATAATTTAGGTAGGTAGATAAAATTAAAATTAAAAACCATGCGTCTAAAATCGTTTGTTTTATTTTCGTAATTTAATCAAGATGCCTGTAAATTGCGAAAAGTCAGTTTCACGGCTATCGCGATTTCAATTCTGTTTTAATATGGTTGACATAAACGTCAAAAAAATGGACGAAGTTAATAAATTTAGAGTTATGTATAAATTGTTATAACAATGTTATTTTTAAATGTTTTTGTTAAAATCAAATAAATTGGTTTGAATCCCAAATATATTACAAAACATCACCAAACCTAATTTTTGAACCAGCAAATCACATAGTAAGTATAAGAAAAACGGCAAGTTTAGTTCCGAAAATGAAAGCGTAAAATTAGGCTTTAGTCTTGGTCGTGCAAAAAAAAGAGTTTAAAGTAAAAAAAAAAACTTAAATATCCTTAATGCTTGTTCTTATTTTTATTTGTCTGACTAGGTAAAAAAAAAAATCAGTCAAAGTTATTTGACCTAAACAAACAATAGAAATAGAGACATTACTGGTTCAAAGATTAACTCAACTCTGGTGGGAATGGTGGCTTAGTTTTTTTAGTGGTTAATATAAATATAATGGCATATTTATCATTAGGTACCTAAAGAACTATTCTTTGAATAAAATCAAAAAAGAAAAAAGAAATTACGCTGTCTTGTTTTTTAATATACCTATGTCTATAATTTGAAAGTATTTTTTTAGTTTTTCATTTTGTCGTAGACTAATCAACGTTGAAAATAAACACAGAAACATAGCCTTACGGAATCATTTTGCCGAATTACGAGGGAAATTTTTATAAATCAAAACATTTGACGACTAATTTGTTACCCACAACAATATGTATATATATCGGTGTTTTTCAAAGAAAAAACCGACATTCGATTTTTATCTTTTAAGAATACGAAAGTTTTTAATTTTTATTTATCGATAACTTTTTTCCCACCTTACTCGTTTAAATGGAATAATTAAAAAAATCAGGATAAAATGAAATAAAAATGCAAATATTTAAAACCTCACGCCAGAGTCGACGCGGCGCCTATGCGAGTACTGGAAATTCGCCGACTACTGATAATTAACAACTACTGATAATAATCACTTTTGTACAAAACTACCAAAGAATGGATTTAAATTTCCAAATAATGACCATTATTGCTAAATGAGAGACAAGGATTTTAGTACTTCTAATTTAAGGAATTTATTTTTAGATTTTTTGGTTTCGGATTGCTCAATTATTCCCTGATTATTTGACACATGGTAACAAAACCTTTATCAAAATAAAAAAAAATAATTATTTTTACGTTGAAGCGTTATTTTTTATTCGATTGTATCGAAAAGCGCGCCATTTTTTGTAATAATAAAAAAGTAAAATATTGATTGATTGATTAAAACTGGTGAGATTTGAACCCGAATATATTTTTTTTTTTGTTAAAAATACCAATATATTTATTAAGATATTGAGATCGAATTAATAATAGTGCACAGAAAAAATGTATTCCTTGAATCAAGAACACGTGTCTTTCCATATGTTTTAAGCCATATTCTCTTTTTTCAAGGCTAGAATTTTTTTGAACCAAAGTCAAGAATGTCCTTGAATGAAGAGGGTGGATATTTATTTAAAACCCCTTGCTCTTCATTTAAGGATATTAAATTTGGTTCAAAGAAATACTAGAATGGAAACAAAAGAAAATGGTTTTACACTTATCGAAAGACACGTGTCCTTGGTTCAAGGAATTCTTTTTATTTTTTGTGAGCGATTACGGTTGCCAACCTAGCTTTACAAGCTTGGTTGTCTATCTCCGTAATCGTAAAAACAGTATTTTGCGTCTTTGTATCATAATACTATACTATTAATATTATTGTATACTGTTACAATATTTTTTTTATTATATGTATAGTTCGTGTTATCGTATTTTTCATTGTGTGGCGCCTTCGCCAAAATTTGAAATATAAGATACAGGGTAATTCTTTTAAAAAGTACAGCATCTTTCACTTTTTTAAAAGGCATGGGATATTGACTTAAAATTCAGAATAGATATATGTATTGAATTAAATAAAGTATATTTAAAACAAAATTGCATATCTATAGAATTTAGAATAATTATTATTCCATCAATCTATTTTCTAATCATCGTACAGAGTGATATTGGTAGACTGACAGTTTCGGGCTGCTGGCCCTCTTCAATACCAAGAGTTAACTCTGCACGCTGATTAAGAAAACGTTTTTAGACTTTATTCGAAAAATGAATAAAGTCATTGGATTAACGTAGACTTGTGCGCCATCTACTGCTAGATGTAATTATTATTAGTGTTAACACTAGGCCTAGCCTATAAAGGGAAAAGGGGGTCAAAACAGACACGCTCCGAGGGGTATATGTATATATAGTTAAATGAAAGTACTTTTTTAAGTTTTTAAGTTTCAATTATAGAATGCTATACTGCTCCATTACGCTAGAAAGCAGTAACTCCATTTGTAGCCTAGCGACGTTTTGACGTCAACTCTGATGTAATATTTTGAAAACGCTGCTATGCGACAAATGTAGTTACTGCTTTCTAGCGTAGTAGGGCAGTATACCCCTCCGTTAACTTTCGAACGAAACACAATATGAACATTTTACAAAATTGTTTATTTTAAAACATCGTCAGTGAAACTTAAATCTCTATTTAGAGATTTGAATTTTCCACGTACCTATAAATACCCCAACTTAAAAATATTATATAGCAAATCCTCCTATTTTTATGCTCTATATAAAAGTAAACCTACACTGAAAAAAAGGATCCTTTGCGGTAATTGCATATGAAATTAGGCCAATTGCTTCGCACTCTTGAAACGTCCAAAAGCGCCTTCACTTAACATGAAAATATAATTCACTTGCCAAGATCTTTCTGATTCTTTAACTTAAAATTCTTTGATCTTGTGTAAAATGCAAGTTGTATTGTCTCAAAAAAAAAAATAAATTCTTGGGCCAAAGTATTTAAAATTATTTAATTTTTAACAATATTAAAACAAGATAAACGGGTTTTGCCTCAAATGCGCCAGGTCCAAGAGAATTTTAAAAATATTTCAAAGGCGACACTTTTCTTGGGACAAAATACTTTTGTTTGAAGATACACATCTTTAAAGCTAAAAGAATAACTGCCAAGAGTGTTGACTACTTTGAGCCAAGAACGTCATTTTTTTCAGTGTATCTGAAACTTTCTTTGGTGTACTTTTTAGGCTGACAGATTATTTAAGAAATTATTTTAAGACTGAAAAAGGATCAAGATATAAGAGATGGTTGTTTTTAGAGCAAACCAAGTATTTTTTGTTAGGTATACAAATTTACAATTAAAATGCTAATATTTTTAAATTTACTGCCTTTGACACTAAACGCCCCCAAAAAACCCAGTCGCGCGAAATTATTTTATTACTGCCATTAAACCTATAATTTTGAAAATGCCAATATAGAAAGGTAATATTCCAGCTATTACATCGGCACTTAGTACTACTAAGAGTGCCGATTTATTGAAATTTTCGCCGAAAAGTCAAAATCTTTTACCATGTTTTTTTCATATTTCTCGACGTTTTAGACCATTCTAAGTCGAAATCAGTGAAAAAATTTTTTCGTCCGTCTGTCTGTCTGGGTGTAAACTCGATAACTCAATTTCTAGAAAAGATATCGACAAGCGGTTTTTTGTATATCGTTTCTTATCGTATTTCGAAAAGCTGATTAGATTTTGGGGGTAAACGGTCGGGGGTAAGAATGGGGTAACACTCCTATTTTTAGCGTTTTTTTTGGTTATAATTAAGCTAATTATTATTGTATATTATTTTTTAAGCACTTATATGAAAGATATTTTAAAACGGCTTAAAAAATGTTATAAACAATTTCCTAAAATACATTGTTTTCGAGATATTTGCATTTAAACAGTAAAATGTTTTTTAGCATAACTTGCTTAATTATAACATGATTTCAAAAAGTTATATTTCAAATAAAAGCTCTTTTTAAGCCCTATAAAAAATGTTATATACAGTTTTTTACTAGATTATAACGTTTTGGAGATACAGACTTCCAAAGTTTAATAAATTAGGAAACACGCAGTTGTATTACTAGTTGCCTATTCGCACAACTTCATACTTCATAACGTTTCAAATTAGTACCTAGTGCCGATGTTTTGACAATGTGCTTGCAACGTTTCATCTAGTTTTATTAAAGTTCATATTAGGGGTTAATTGAACAAATGTAGCAAACTCCAAAATTACATAAATTATTAACTAATTAACTTTTACCACGACAATTAGAGTTATACAATATTAAATTAATTAGGAATATTAGGCTGGTCAAACGATTGAATTTTGACCTACTCCTTTTGGCGTTATCCATTAATTACATCACGCGTTAGGGGGGTTAACTCTAGCGTAAAGGGCAATGATGGGAAAGGAGGCATGAACCAACCGTGACGTCACACTTTATTTAAAATAAGGTGGGTGAGACAATTATTGCCATGTTCTTAATATTGCCACCCCCCCTTAAACTTGTGAGTTTATCATCTTTGTCAAAGATGGCACTGCCAGTATATCTGTTATATAAAAAAGATGCCTATAAATGTGATGTATCTGTATCCAGTTGGTAATGGCGTACACAACAACGCAGTTTGTGTCTCGTGCTCTTTCACTATAAAAAATAAAAAAATTGTGCTGGCTGTCTCAATCTGGGTAGCATCGATTATTGCAGGGCAAAAACGTAATAAAGTAGGCACAAACATGCAATTTCTTGGCCAATATTGTGTTTCACTCTATAAAGAAGGAAAAAGGTAACTTTTTGAGATTGTTGTCTAAGTAGGTGTGTTCTTAATATTGCCATGCGAAGTAGTTGACAACAAAAAAACGATAAAAACAAAAAACAACAAGAAAAGAAAGTAACGAAGAATTCAGAGAGTTCTAAACCTCGGTTTTGCTTTTTATTCGAAGAGATTCGCCAGGCTGATATGAGATTGTAATCGATAGTACGTGAGGCTTACTAAAAACGACAAATTGTTATATAAGTGCCCAAATTGTACCTAAAAACAGCTGAAATTGTTATTTTGCCACAGTATTTTCTTATTAGTTAGTTAGTTTTCTGTTCTTTACTATTATTGCCAGTACCCTGGCAATATTTGGGACTTTTGAGTTCCTAATATTGTCAGTATGCAATCTTTTTTAAAAAGTAATTATATTTTTTTTGAAGCTCCTGCAGTTTGTTTATTTTTTACCCATTAGAATAAAGGCATGTTTATTGTTAAGTTTCAGGTGATTACAAATAAAAAGTCTTAACATGACAGTAATTGGCTCACCTACCTTACTAAACACAATAAAAAATAGTTCTAATACCAATTTCTTGTAAACAGGTACTAATTGAACTTGATTTTTTTTAAATAGTTTATATCAAGTATTTGTTGCAACAAGTATCTAACACAAGTATCACAAATACTTCATAATAGATTATTTTTTTGTGTATCCCAGACAAGAAGGATACAAATGAGGGATTATCTACCCTTGTACATTTCGGATTGCCTAGTTCTTAAAAGTTATAAAAATTGGGCTAAATCAAGAATTCTATTCCACAAAAAGGATAAAACACGTTACCTATTGAAAACCCCTTTATGCAAATAAAAAAATACGTCAATATAAATAAACAAGTCGTGAAAATAAATAATACTTTGTATTCCATAGTATACTCTTATTTTTTTTAATAATTTTTTGAAAAGTGCGCTTCCTATTACTTTATTACATTTATCCATTGACTCATTTGCGAAAATGTGGTAAAATGCGAAGATCATATCAATTCGGGTGCGATTCGTGTAACTTCGTCTGAAGGGAATTCCTTATACGAGAGCAGTATACTACGTTTTAGGTATTATTCACTGCGTTGTATTTCCCAAAATCTTTCAAAGTTGAAGACGGATAATATTAAAAAATATTTTCTAACGATTTTCAATTCAAGAATAATTCTCAAAATTATTCCTAACAGAAATTACATTTTCACTTAGCATTTATTTAATTGACACGGAAACACTCTGAGCAAAACTGAATAATATAATATATTATGTATATATATATATTATATTATGAATTTTTGCATCTCTTTTTATAGGAATTAAGTCGATATTAAATTTGTTTAACAATGCTTTTAGTGCGGTATATTTCTAAAGAAACCGACTATTATTATTATTATTATTATTTATTTACTTCCAAAGATGTACAATATACATATAAGAAATAGTCATCTTGATATAACAAAAAATAAAAATATACAAGAAATCTACAAGTAAAACTTCAAAAAACTAAAATTCAAGTTAGGTAATACTTAAAACTTAAGAGAACTTAATAGGTACCTAAAATTTATTGAAAGATAAAGATTTCTGGACTATATTGCCGTGTATTTGGATGTAGACGAGTCACATGAACCCGGTTTTGGCAGTATTTCTGCACTTTTTGCACTTATTTGCAGGAGCGACCGAGGGAACTTGCTTACCCGCCGCTATCTTGAGATTTCATGTTTAATTAGCCCGACAAAGACTGAAAAACTTATAAATTCAGAGTATAATTAATATTCATGATATCTGTAACAATAATTTTAACAATAAATAATATTTGTTTATACGATTAAAGTCTATGATTCATATCTTAACTTAGGGTACGAATATTGTAGCCATATAATAATAATAAATAATAATAACTTATTTTTGACTAATTTTGAAATTGAAAAACCAATGTATAATACTCTTTTAGCATAACGGGCGTTGAAGAGTATAAAAAAAACTCAGGATCGTCTATAGTTGATTTTAGATAAATTCAATTGTAGGGTATATAGTCCAGTCAATTGCTATTTTAAAGGCTACTAGTGGATGGTAACGGAATACGTAAGGAGTTTCCGCCATCTTGAATTTGGGACGTTTCCTCACTTGCTAATAAGTAACTTTCCGTATGCCGGTCCCGGCAGCGCAGTGGATAGCAGGTACGACTGCGGATTCCGGGATTGTGGGTTCGACTCCCATTTGGAGCATGGTTATATAGTGTGTTGTCTATAGTAAATAAATATGTACAAATAACAAATCCCGCAGTTGCCAATGGCGTAAAAAAGATGAACAAAACAAAAAAACTTTCAGTACACGTTATGTAATATACATTTTTTTTGTATTCCAGGTCTTCACTATGCGTTTACCCGTCTACCTAGTGTGTGCAACAGCTCTGGCGATCGCTGTGCGAGGGGACACCAGCAACAATGAGGTGACGAGGGGGGGCAACTTCTACGACGAAAATAGGCTACTGGAACCCGTGAATGTTAACGCGGATATGGAAACCATAAACTACTTGTTGCCCAAATTGGCGGCCAAATACCGGCCGAGCAACGACTGGAGTGGAGTCTCGGATCCGAGATTTTACGTGCTTACCGAAATGGAATCGAATGATATTGATAACCAGGTAAATAAACTAAATACTTAATGTGAAATAAAGTTTCGTGTCTTATCCGTTTTTCGACCTCAAACTTGAGTATCTCGGTTATAATAAGAGATAGAAAATAGGTTAAATTAGAACAAAGTTGCGCATTTTTATGCTGATCAATTATCTGAAATAAAATTTAACCTGCCATTTTTTGTTTTTTAATTATCGCAAAAAAAAATTAAATTCCTTGTTTATTTTTTTTAGCGAAAACCGACAAAGCTAGACGATTTCAACTGAAACATTATCAAGGTACTCTTTTGCAAGAAATCTAAATCTTTTATCGTATTACTAATGGCATTTTAGATTCAAAAGTTACAAAATATATCTTCTTTTTTTCTTATGGGCACTATTAAATTTTTGAAAACTATGTTTTTTCTGATTACGATAATGTATCACATGAGATGATCAAGTCTTACATTTTGAGCAAAATTTAATTTTTTTTGCGCAGAGTGCTTTGGAAACAACAAAGCAATTAAATTAACGGAGGTTTGAAACCGTAAATATTGTCAATTTGACATTTCTACCTTCGCGCATGCGTGATCTCGGAATTTAGATTATCAAAATTTGAGGAGCAGCTAATGGAGCTCTCTACAACTAGAATTATGAAACAAAAGACGTCTACCCTATCTCTATCTCATTTGTGCTACACTTTTCAGCCAACCAAATAAATACTGTATTTGTTTTTCATACAACAAATACAGTATTTATTTGGTTGGCCGGAAAGTGTAACACTGAGCTGCACGATCGAACATAGCTGATGTGAATCTGTAGAATAAGATAATTCTACTAAAATTTAGATGGCGCCAGTAATTTCTTTAATAAAACAAATATAGTTACACTTTTCGCCCGGCCAAGTAAATATTGTATTTGTTCGACAAAGAACAAATACAGAATTTGTTTGGTTGGGTGGAAGTGGGAGTGTATGTATGTCTTCTAGCCTTTTTGGGTAGAACTTTTGTCCCTGTCTAATCTAACGGGAGAAATCGCTATTGTAGATTTAAATTCCGACAATATTTACGGTTTCTAACAAATAAACTTAGTTAACGGTATTTCATCATTTCTTTTCATTAATTCGCACTTTTTACAAAAATATATTGTTCTTATTTAGCCCAAAACTCGCCTTTAAAACGATACCTTTTTTTGCCTTAGGTTTATTATTGTGGATATAATAATAGGAGGGGAAGGTGGGGTAGAACGAGGTAGCGGTGCTTTACCATCATGAACACTTCAACGCGTTCGTCCTCCCTTACTCTATGTAGGAAAACTAATCGAGAGTTTTATGTCGTAACGTGTTAGTCCTAGTTAAACTTTTATGTGGTGCATTCAAGCGTGTTTGTTGCAATTTTTAGGGCTTTATAAATTACGTTAGGTTCTACAATATAAATATTCGAAAAATAACGAGTTTACTTATTAAAAAGAAAGACTTTTAGCTAAATCTTTATGCATCTACGAAATAGAAGAAGATAATTGTGGAACATTCGCTATAAAATTTTGTATAGAAAGTTTTCTATAGAAGAAAAGTCGGGGTTTCACATTTTTTTTTAAACAAATCTATTTTTTAAAGTAATAAATCTATTGTATTTATATTTATCTGCATTTCAAAGAAAATATTTAATATCTAACAAATATAAACTTATCCTTGATGTAAATGTTATTTACTGAATAATTTACATTATTGTAAAATCCTAGAAACCCTTTAATGGATTTTGTTAAATGAGTTAAATGCAAGAAAGCTGTGTGCATTTTACTGGCCACCGAGCTGTTGTACGTAGCAATAACATGGGCTTGTCGCGCACAACTCTAACAGAGGCGTGGCTTCAAACGAAGAGTATTTTCTTTTCAAACTGTTCGGCACTTTATAATCGCACTGTACATATGTAATGATCATATCAAGTTTTGAAACTATCATAAATTAAGTACATATATACATCTTTGTTTGACATATTGGCAAAGACAGATCCAGCTATTTTTGGGCAAAAAGCTCAATTTTAGCTATTTTCTTTAAAAAATCGGCAATTTTCCTTAAAACTCGATAACCGAAACTCGGTCTCTTGAGGGGGAGTATTAGATTTTTGTTTTTCTGTGTCTATTTGGCTAGTCAGATACAATTTTCCTAGAAAGAGCACCATTTCATCGTATGAGAACAACAAGGTTTCAACTGTATAAATTATAGATTTAAGTTATGATCAATCAAAACTTTAAAATCATGAAACTTACCTTTAATATTATAATTGAGTGGTGTATTATGCTGTGTTGAGCTTGTATTAGGATAAATTAGTACCTATAATACACATTTTATTAATATTTTAAATATTAGCTAAAATAAATAATCATTTGGAACGTTGATGACCCAAAAATCTATGAAAAGCAGTAGTACAACAGTGTTCTAACTGAGTTAGAACCGTTTTGCATTAAATTCACATGTTTTTTGGCTGTTTGTTTTAATAATTTGTACATAAATGCAATATTTTGTATAAATTATTATTAATCATTATTAAAATTGATAATTAGTAGTTGTTTCGCACAAGCATTCCTCATCAACCTCCATAATTTTGGTAAAAATCACAG
Organism: Brachypterus glaber; assembly: GCA_958510825.1. Taxonomy (NCBI): domain Eukaryota; kingdom Metazoa; phylum Arthropoda; class Insecta; order Coleoptera; family Kateretidae; genus Brachypterus; species Brachypterus glaber. Next base: position 5,070,761 of record OY294052.1, read on the forward strand.
GCCAAATTTTTATGCATTAGTGTCATCGATGTGACGTAATTTTCATTAACGGAGTACCTGATTTTTAAGTAAGCAATTCAAACTAAACTTTATTATCAGTTAGAATCTCGTTGCACTAAAAAAAATCTCAAAAAATGCAAATAGAACATGGTTGTATTGTTAATAAAATGAGCTATGTGCATAATATTTAAGTACAGGTAAAATGGTAGTAAAAAGCTCTATTCAAAAATGCAAAAAAGTGAAAACCTGAAAAAATGTTAGTTGAAACCTTGTCGTTCTAATACGACGATTTGGCTGCGAAATACACACTGTGTATGCCAATGAACTGCAGTGAATAACGTGGTTTCGACGAGTCACGTATTTTATATATATTTTACGAATGTTTAGACTAGATCATATTTACAATAGATCTCATGAATACGTGATCAAAGTAAGCAATAAATATTGAATATTGGCTATTGATAATAACAAATAAATAGGTAATATATCGGGTAATATAAATAATATGGCTTTTCTGTTAAACGATATAAAAATTTCATGAAAATAATATTTTTACTTTACATTATTTAAATTCGACTTCAACCAGAAATATCAATTAAAAGTTTTAAGGGTTTATTATTGCTTATATAAGCGTAATTAAGCTTTTAAAATAAACAAAGTTTGATAATTATACTAAATTAATAAATACTAATACCGGTTTCACTTAAGGCGTTAAAAATATACCCAACTCAAAAAGTGGTTAAGGGGTGGCGCACCCCCCCCCCACAGCGTCATCCCTGATTATACTATATTTATTTAAGAAATACAGGAACGTCTTATAGTAAATATGGCATATTTTATAGGTGAATATTTTATTATCTATAATTAGAAGTTAAGATACGAAAATTAATTTTTAGCACAAGGTATCTTATGTGGCGTAGACAAAAGGAAAATTTACCGACTATAAATTTACACATACCATGTAAAATAGAAACTTAACTAACCTCTACAAAATCTCTTTGAGCCAGAAGTTCTTATTGTTAGCCACATTTGGTGATAGATAAGTTCTTTCACAAAGAACATGTAGACACTGCAGTTAAATACAAAAATAGAAACAAAGTTTAAAAGCAACATACCGGGTGTTTCAAGATGAATAAACTAAATATCTCAAACTAAAGAAGCGACAAGTTCCTTGCTACGGAGTAGGCCATGGTTTTTACAAGTTTAAATTTCCCATGTAAATATTAAGGAATTTCAAAAAATTTTACCCTGCAGAAATAGGTTTGCCCCTGACGGAAAATGTTCTTGACTAACCTCATATGATTTTAAAAGAATAAAATTAAAATTTTAGTGTATATTAACAAAATTGTAAGTACAAACCAAAATATAAAAAAAGTATTTATGTGGTACAGTTTAGGGTAAGGATTTAAATTAAAAGTTATCTATAAGAAAATCCGCAAAGTTAGACAGGAAAGTTAAAAACAATCTATAGCAAAAGGGGATTTTAAAATTTTTAAACAATTAAAATTGAAATGGAGTCTGTTTTAAATATGGTCACCGTATATTTGACTATATTATATTCAACTTCAAAATGCAGTAATTGTAAACAAACGCACGTGACAACAACGGATTTAGTGACAGGGTAGGACTCAAAACTAAATATTTCTATATAACGGTCCATTGCAATGCATTGCACGCTTCTTCGCAAGTACTCACGTACTGACCTGTTTAATTTTCTACATCCCTACTCTCGCAACATTCGAGTGTTCTAACCAATGAAACCACGCGCCAGCTGCCGCGTGCGCGATTGTTTTATTTACTTCTACTTCATATTGAAGTTGAATATACTATACTCAGTGTTGCCAATTTGGTGATTTTGGCACCAGAACTGGTGCTTTTGAAAACACATTTTACACTTTTCGTGGTATCTGGTGCCATGTGTAAATCCTGGTAACTTCCAAATGATCTGGTGATAAATCTGGTACTTTTGGAATTTAAATTTTAAAATTGGGTAAATAATTAGGTATTTGTTATCGCCTTCTAGAAATCTATTATTTCGCCATCTAGAATCTGTTACATATTTGGCATGAAATACCATATTTTAACCAAATATTGGTAAAAATATCTTGAAATTATTTATTTTTCTTACTTTGTTGCTCGGGTTACTTATTATCCCTAGTAGAAATTTAACGTTAGATAAACGCGTATTTAATGTCCCGGTTTTTAACGTTAGAATTCCTAAAGTTAGTTGCATAACGTTAGAATAAATTTTATCTAACGTTTGGCAAAACCTCTAACGTTAGACAAACGTTATTCTAACGTTAGATCCTAACGTTAAACATCTAACATTCAAACCACATTCATCTAACGTTAGGTCAAGTCGTTCTAACGTTATTTTCCACCAGCGATAAGAGAGAGAGAGAAAGAGCTCTATTATTCGAGACATCTAGTTAATAATTAAATAGTTTAAAATTCAAATTTTGTATTTTTTTGTAATGTGTAATGGAGCTCAGAAGGGACACATAAAATAAAAAAAAAATAAAAAAATGTAAATTTCGACTTATAACTCAAAATTTGAACCTAAATATAGTGTTTTTCTGGTGTTTTTAGCTGTTGCAAAATCTAGTGGCTTCTGGTGCTTTTGAGTTACTTAATTTTACACTTTTCACAAAATTGGTTTGGCAACACTGAATATACTTATGTTTTATAGTTTTCAATAAATTCTATAAAAATGAAGATCGTTCATGCATAATCTATAAAGCTGATAATATTTTTTAAAACTTTGTGATTTATAGGACGTTTAATCTTGATTAAAAATTATATTTAATCCTCAAGCTTTTTTTGGTGTCAATATACAACATTTTTGACAATTTATAGGTCTGATCAGAATCACATTTGTTTGCAAATGTGCTTAATATATCAATAAAGTTAAAGTTAAAACAAGGTATTCGAACTGTGCAGACCATAATAAATTAAACTGGATTTGTCTTAAAGCCACTTTACACGGAGCAATTTGTGCGCAAGTTTGATGCTATGCAAGTTTGTTGCAAGAATGATTCAGTCACTGCGCATGCCTTCAGGCAAGTTTGAGGCCATTTTCGTGCCCTCAAATTATTTAGAACATGTTCTATTTTTCGGCGATTTTCACGCAAGTTTTATGGTTATTTTCGTGGTACCAACCTGGAAAAAAAGTTACCAAATCTATTTCATTTTACTAATATAGTAGCAACTGCACATGTTAATAATAATTATTATTAATAATAGGTCGGTCTGTCTAACTAAAAAACTTCCTTAAAAAAGCAAATGCTAGGTTATGTTTTTGTCAACAAACGCAGAGACACGTCAAAATTGTCTGGTTGGCAGCACTGTTTACCTTGCAATATATAGCACCAAACTTGCGTACAACTTGCTCCGTGAAAAGGCAAATCAATGTCCAATTGTCCTCATGCTATATCTGGTAGCAAACTTGCATAGCATCAAACTTGCGTACAAATTGCTCCGTGTAAAGTGGTCTTTAAAGTTACATAAAAAATATTAATGTTTTTCTTAAAAATAAGTTAATATTTTCTACAATAGTAAACTAGCATCCCTACTCTTCATTTCTTTACTCCCTAACTTCCTTATTCCATAACTCTCTCTCTCTCTCTTTATTTTTGGCCTTTGCCTGTATCAGTTGGCCAGCTCGCTGCTCTCTTGCCATCGCTTTCTTTTGGCCTGGTCTTCTGTAAGACTTCTTAAATGTTACTTCTTCTTCTCTTCATTAATTACGACCTTTTGGTCACTTATGGTCTTGTACTATTGTCCTTTTTGACCAGATACAAATGTTATAATTGTTTAAAATACATAAAATTTCTTCTATCATAACCTCAAAAACATGTGGATAACCCTAATCCCAGATTCAACCACTAAATTATATCACATATATTAACTTTCCATTGTAAAATCAATATCAAAAGTTATAACGATTGTAGATTTAATATTATTTTCTTAACAAACACATTTTTACATAAATTACTTGATGCAGCTGGCGCGAAAAACTAACGCCATATTTAATTTTTTCCTTAAATGTTTAACATGTTTCACTTTCGCGTCACCTACGCTGAATGATCTCTACTGATTCCATAACTCTATAACATCCTAATCCTTTAAAAACCCTACTCCATAACATCTCTACTCCCCCATAACCCAACTCAGGACACATGTACTTGATTAGCCATTTCTTAATAAATTGTTTGCGGAACAAAGAAAGTTATGTCAAGTTGCTAATTAAGTGCGTATAGGGCGGAGTGGGGTTATTAATTAATTAACTAAAGTTTTAATACTAAGAGTAATACAGTACTGTAGTATTTTGTTATAATTAATATTATATATAATATAATTAGTTATATTAAAGATCAAAACATATAGATAACGTTTTAATTTAAATCCTTCTAATGCATGACGCATGGTTGTTTTAAGTAGGCTATTTATTGTACCATGAAAACTGGTAAGGATAGAAAACCTAGGTAATATCATAGATGTAAACATTGGATTAAAACGTCATTTAACACTAGCTTTAAAGGTTTAAGCAAAAAAACTGGCTTTGTTCATCTTTTTACAAATGTACAGGGTGCCATTTGTCATGGCGATCATTAATATATAAACAAAACAAAAATTATAAACATAATAATAGCACCATTTTGTGTTTCCATTAGGCTCTTATAACTTTTGTTTAAAACTTTTTTCGATATATCCATTATTAAAATATTTAGGATTTTCGTGATAAATGGACCCACCTTGTATGTATTTGAATGTATATTGTATTGTATTGTATTGTATGTATATTTATAAAACAAATATTTATACATTTATTTTTTATACCTATATTTTATAGTTTTAAGCTTAATAGTAGTTTATAATACCAGGAAGAAAAATACTCTTTTTAGGGCGATTACGGAGAGAGAGGTTGGCAACCGTAATCGACCTGAAAACAGTTTTCAAGTAGACTATTTTACTTTTCGGCCTAGGCCGAAAACCCAAACTTTTCTTACAGGTTTATCATACAAAATGTGGCGCTCTTAGATACAATCGAATAAGAACATATTAATGTAGGTAATGTTCCCTCAAATTTTTCTTAATTGAAAAATGATAAATAAAGAACTAAGTTTTAATAGAGTCTACCTGCCTGGCATATACAGTGCGGTCCAAAAGTCACCCCCCCTTTTAACTTTTGAACGAGTTGAGATATCGACTTCAAATTTAGAACTCTTAAATAAGACAACTTAAACTATCTTTTAGCATATATTTGATATTTTCAGCTCTTAAAATGTGGGCAGGGGGACATGGGGGGACATTTTTTTAAATGGAAAGGGGGTCGTGTGATACATCATTTTAAAGTTTATAAAATTCTCTATTTAAACTAACATTTTTAAATTTTTTAAAAATGTTTTTTAAGGTTTTGCTTTTTCAATTTTTTGTGCTAAAACATTTGATTTTTTAAGTTTTTTTTTATAAATTTTTATTTATGTCAACTAAAATTAGTTTAGAAGTATAATCAACATTTTTTTATGATGAAATTAGGCATTTTTAAAAAATTATTTGTTTTTTTTTAGAGGTATTTTGGCATTAATACTCATTTTCAATCCCATTTTAAACCCAATTTTTTTTTTAATTTAAAAATATGGAGTTTAATGGAGAATTTTATAAGCTTTAAAATGATGTATTACTCGACCCCCATTTCCATTTAAAAAAATGTGCCCCCATGCCCCCCTGCCCACATTTTAAGTGCTGAAAGTATTAAATATATGCTAAAAGATAGTTTAAGTTGTCTTATTTAAAAGTTCCAAATTTGAAGTCGATATCTCAACTGGTTCAAAAGTTAAGAGGGGGGGGTGACTTTTGGACCGCTCTGTATGTAAGGCTAATATAAACCCCGTCTTGTCCTGCCATCTTTTACATGTTTACAGTTTGTTGTAGTAGTATTTACTTGTATGTTAAATATTTAAAATTTCGACGTGTAGATTTGTGTTGTTCTTTTATATTTCTACCTAATTTTTATTTTTACTTAATAATTGCTTTATTTGTTTTAGGTACCCATCCGTAGAAGAATAAGAAACAAAAGATTTGGAGGGATGGAACCATCTTTGTCAATCCATGCACCTATCCAAACGTTGTATAATACATACGAACAAACGAAATTAAGAAAATTACAACAAAAGAATAGACAAACATTTAATAATTTAAAAGATATATATTAAATAATAATTATTGCACAATTTTTTTTCCTAAACTCTCAAAAATTCCATTTTATAATACGCATTTTTTAAACAGATATCTAGATATGTTTTTTTTTAGTACAAAGCAATTATGCTGGTTTCATCCTTAGGATATTAACTATGTAGTTCACCTGCTTTACGCCAGTGCACATAATTTAATCAAACTATTTTTTCTTTGACCTTTTTTGTTAATAGATGGTCTAAACACTAAGAGTTATTATTATTATGTACCAAATACCAGAAAATTATATTTATATTTGGTTTATAGTTTAGTTTTTAATAGAACGTGTGACATGTTAAAATTCTAGTCAAACATAAACAATGTAATTGTTTATGTTATGTTATTTATATGCACAGTATGTATAATTTTGTCAGTATTCTTTACTTAGTATATATTTATTTATTTATTTTTTTATTAAAAAGCACAAAGTAATTAAAAAATATATTTTTAATATAAATTTTTGACGGATTTGTATAATTTAATATTTCATATCACCTGTATATAAATAATAAATGTTATGAATTTATTTTGTAATTTTAATATATTTACATTGGTAACAATAAATTAATTTAGATGTTTTTTTTTTTATTACAAATTCATATTAGTTACAAACTTCTTAAGTTTTAAGTTTACTTTTATAGTTTTAAATTAAAATGGACAAAAAAGAATTAACATGTACTTCAGTACACAGAGGTGTCTCAAATGCTTTCATCCTGCCAGAAAAGCACCTCCAGTTGTATTGTTTGGGACTTAATCGAGAGTTACTTAAACTTATTTGACAGAAAATCAAACCCAGCCCAACACAAAACATACATATTTATTAATATTGTATAAGAATTTTCCTTTTTATTAGATTTTTAGATACTATCAGTTACAAAAACCAGAATTTTTAGAAATGTCTAATAATTTTCATTTGTTTTTATTACCACCTTATAAACAAAAAAAAAATCCCCAAAACTGTTCTAAAAATAATAAAAAAAAATACACTAAAACTTTATAAGTATACCACGCAAAAGAAAACTTTAAAAATGCAGTTATGAAACACAAATAGTTGGCTTTGTTTCTCCTGATTTTAAAAACTTATATTACACACAACGTTTGGATTTTGATCATTATTCCTCTGTACCCTCCATATGTCAAGTCTAATTAACCTTGAAAAGTGGGAAAGCTGTTTTGTCTGCTTAATAATTTTAAACAATTGTCAGTAGAAGGTAATATAACCACATTTAGAAATAATAAAAGCCGCGTCAAAACCTTAATTTTGCCCAATTAAAGACTATGAAATTATTTTAGCCGAACCTAAGGGAAATTAATTTATATGGGGGAAGAAAATTCAATTTAGACACTGATAGTATTATTATTGCAAAATATAGCCATATAGACGTGGCAATAGACACGTCTAGGAGTATAGGTACAATAAATATTTCAGTTTAACCTTTTAGGTGACTATACTATACTATACGATACTTCCCACCGACTTTATATTCCTTCCAAAGCTACTATAGTAGAAATTTAACGTTAGAATAACGTTTTCCTAATTTTAGAAAACTGTATAAAAGCACGTTATAAAATATGTGCAAATGTTCCGCTTTTTAACGTTAGAATCAAAGGTTAGTTACAAACGTTAACCTAACGTTAGATTTTTAAGTTAGAAATATGTTATTAGTACGTTTAATTTCTAACTTTCGGAGGGGGCGTGGTCAACTAGGAAATTTCTACCTGCATCATAAAATGGCAATGGAGACAAATTTATTCTTATAAATAAATCTTAATGTATTTTAGCAATCATAATACTTTTAAACATAATTTCGTTACAATTATTTAAAAAAATAGCCATCTTTTTAGGTCGCCCTAAATATTTTTCGTGTAATGTGTTGTTATACTTCAATAAATACGTTTACCTCCCAGAAAAACTTTATATTTAGTTAGTTAATATTTATTTATACATTCAGAATCTTACAATATTTTTTCAATTCTAGTACAGCGTTGCCAGACTTACTATAATTTTGACTTTTGGGGGATATTTTTTTAAACATTTTAGAAATAATAAATAATTATCAAACCTAGGCACATAGCTGTTTGAAATGAGTATTTTCTACTATAGCTTAGGTATTAATAATGAAAATTTAAAAAATATTTAAAGTTAGAATAAGGTTAGAAAAAAGTTAGAATTTAGTTGGGAAACTAACGTTAGATTTATGTATTTTATAACGTTTTTGTCAAACGTTAGTTTTGAAGGTTAGATTTATACATTTTATAACGTTTTTGTCAAACGTTAGTTTTTAAGGTTAGATTTATATATTTTACAACGTTTTTGTATAACGTTTGAGACTAAACATAGAAATGTCACTAATCTAATGTTATGTTAAGTTAGATTTATGTACTTTTCTACCAGGGTGAGCTGTGCCCAGCAATGAAATCTATTCCCTTAATTATTTTAAATTATTGGTATACTGCTGACATCTCTTAAAGACTCTGGGACATACGCGTAATAAAATATAGTTTATTTCATATGTAACTTAGTAACAGCAAGAAATGGAAAGAAAGTTATTGAACAGCATATTTAATAAAATAAAAGCTGTTTTTCTAAAAATATCCATTTTAATAAAAAGCAAATTTTTAAAATTAGCCTAACACAACGCCCTACCTCTTGCCCCCTAAAGGGTTAAATATACAGAATGAAAAAAGCAAAAGCAAAGATGGTAGTAATGGTTTTGGGAGGATACAATTATTTGTTACAATTTTATTTTAAATAGTTTATTTGTATATATTTGTAAACTTTAAATAATTTAGTTAACGAACTCTGAAATTGGGTGTGCTCCTTTAAAAAAGAAATATTGTAAGCATATCTGAACTGTATCTAAAAAGTTACTTTTAAAACACGCTTACACTGCCCAGGGCGGGAAAATTTCGAAAATGGGCTAATTACATTAGCACTTAGAACTACTAAGAGGGCCTATGTATTTAAATCATCATCATCGAGTCGACCTTTCTGTAGAAAACAGTAAAAAAAATTTGCGCCCGTCTGTGTGCAAACTCGATTTCTAGAAAAGATATCGACAAGCGGTTTTTTTGCAAATTGTTTCTTGTCATCTTTCGAGGACCTAATTAAATTTTTGGGGTAAACAATTGGGGGTTAGGAGGCAAGAATAGGTAAAACCCCCATTTTTACGTTTTTAGGTTATAATTAAGTTGATTATTACTGAATTTCATTACTCAACGTGTTTATAATAGAATGTTCAAAGGACCATTTCATAACATACCTGTGAAAAGTTGATAGTTGTAAATGTGCTAGTGGTGTGTTCTAAATACCTTAACAATGGACTAAAATTATCCTGGACGGTATCTTAAATTCATGATTTAATACTGAATAGAATTCAACAGTGCATCCAAAATTAGATAAATTTATTTGTGAATTAACTTCAAAAGTATAAAATTTAGAATACTATATATAGTATATATACAGAGCGGTCCAAAAGTCACCCCCCCCCCTCTTAACTTTTGAACGAGTTTAGATATCGACTTCAAATTTAGAACTCCTAAATAAGACATCTTAAACTATCTTTAAGAATATATTTGATACTTTTAGCTATTAAAATGTGGGCAGGGGGGCAAGGGGCGACATTTTTTAAAGGGAAAGGTGGGTCGTGTGATACATTATTTTAAAGCTTATAAAATTCTCCATTTAACTGTATATTTTTTATTTTTTTAAACATTTTTTTTTGGGTTTAAAATAGGGTTGAAAATGGGTACTTTTGTCAAAATTTCTTTAAAAAATGCAAACAATTTTTTAAAAATGCCTAATATCATAATGAAAAAAAGTAAATTATACTTTTAAAATAATTTTAGTTGACATAAATAAAAATTAACAAAAAAAAAAAAACTTAAAAATTTATTTTTTTAGCACAAAAAACTTAAAAATCAAAATCTTAAAAAACATGTTTAAAAAAATTAAAAATGTATCACACGACCCCCCTTTCCATTTAAAAAAAATTCCCCCCATGCCCCCCTGCCCACATTTTAAGAGATAAAAGTATCAAATATATGCTTAAAGATAGTTTAAGTTGTCTTATTTAAGAGTTCTAAATTTGAAATCGATATCTCAACTCGTTCAAAAGTTAAGAGGGGGGGGGGTGACTTTTGGACCTCACTGTATATCATACATGAACAGGATGGTCCATTTATTATGACAATCCTTAATATTTTAATAACTGCTAAATACAGGGTGTCTCAGAATTAACGCACTTCCTTTTACAGAGTGATTCTACATAAAAAAAAATTGAAAAAAAGTTTTCATATGTGAAAGCCCATTCAAAAGGGGTTCTAAAAATTCTATTTTATTTAATAACTCAGGAACCCCCTAAAGCAACGAGGTTTTGCATGTAATCTTTCCTCAATAAGGCATATAAGCCAATGGTGCATGAAAATACCGTCGGCTGATAGAGGGTAGATCACATGCAAAACCTTGTTCTTATAGCACAAAGGTTTCCTGAGTTATTAAATAAAAATCGAATTTTTGAAACCTCTTTTGAAGGAGCGTAGCTACCTTACGAGTTGTTTTTGGACATATATTTATAGAAACTTTTTTTTTCATTTTTTTTTTTTTATGTAGAATCGCCACGTAAAAGGAAGTCCTTTAGTTCTGAGACACCCTTTATACAAAAAAAATAAACAAAAGTTATAAGATCTTATAGGAGCGCAAAATGGTGTATATTTGATGTTTGGGGGGCACATTGGAGGCAGGAGACCAAGGAGAAACATTTTTTTCAAATGGAAAGGGGAGTTGTGTGATACATCATTTTAAAGCATAATATATTTTTTACCGTATAATTTTTAATTAAAAAAAAAGTACTGAGGAAGGAATTTTAATTTTTTTTTTTGTTAAAAAATGCGATTTTCCTTTAAAATTTTAATTTATATCATTTAAAATTGGTTTAAAAGTATAATTTACGTTTTTATCTCATGACATATATCGGCAAACAACAACTGTCTGATTTTTTTAAAGACATTTTGACAAAAAAAAATTTTAACCAAAAATAAAAAATAAAAAATATATGGTCAAACAGAAAATTTTACGAGCTTTAAAATAATTAATGATACGACCCCTTTTTCCATTTAAAAAAAGTTTACCCTTGCCTTCATTGTGGCCCCAAGCATATCAAATATACACCATTTTGTGCCTCTACAACTTTTGTTTAAAACTTTTTTTGATATATCTAGCAGTTATAAAAATGTAAAGGATTGTCATGATAAATGGAACACCCTGTATAGTATAAACAAGGTTATCGAAAATATTTGAAATTTGGTATTGCCACTTTTTTATTATTACAAATTGTACAAAGTTTAATTTTTCGACACAGGCCGAAAAGAAAAATGTTATATTTTAAAATAAAATTTGACTTAAAGAATCACCGATTTTTTAAACAAAAATAAATCTCTATTTATAAGAAAACCCTATAATTTAAATATTAAATAAATTGTCAGTTTTTTAGTTAAATAAATTTTTGCAAGAGTTAGAAGACATGACTAAACAGGTGAAATGAAAAACTAAAGCACAATTTCATAAATTAATGTAAGTATTTGTAGTGTATTTTCTATTTTACACGAATAGAATATTTAAATTTTAAAATTTATACAATGGTAACAGGACACATTTTCACACAAAAACTCGCGCACTACACACATACAAACACACAAATAGGTCTAGAATCAACTACAATGGTCTCGGCAAATTTTTGTTATTTATAAGGACTCGAACACTAAAAACTTAGTTCGCATACTAGGTACCTATTATTCTAAAGCACTCATGAGGATTTTGGATTGATTATTATAAAATCTCAGAACGCTCTGCTTAACACAAACAAATCATACTTACACCAAACTAGTTAAAACAAAACACAAAAAACTTTTTAATAGAGCAATTTCGCAACTTTCTTGTTAAATCGACAGCTTAATCGACTATTTACCTAACTAAATTAAAAGTTGCAGATTGCTCTATATAAACAATGTCCCTTATAAAGAGTTTTCGCAAATTACCAGAAATAAACTTCAAAGATTTTTTTTCTTTAAATTCTCGTAATTCAAGTTTGGGTCAACGTTTACACTAATTATAGTCTAAGAGCCCATGGCCGGCTACCTGTATGTATTTGACCAGACCTGAGTTTTTGTACGTTAAGGCCCCTATACCTACCATACATAAGTAGGGGACTCACTAAGCTCAAAGTGGTGGACGCGTCGAGCGCTCAGGTAAGACAGGTATCGATTTTTGACTAATTTTAAATCCATTTGACCACGTCTGCCGTTTTAAAATTTGAAAATATATTATTATTACTATCGGAAAATAAGAATGGCAGACCATTATCGCGCATTTTACTTTGTGGCAGACAATTTTGAAAATGCTAAAAAAAATAAAATTTTGAAAGTATTTGACCAGATCTGCCATTGATATATTTTATTTATTATAGTCTTAAAAACTTATATTGAACACGGCAGACGTCTACATTGCGTGCACACATCAACAAATAATAAAATCTTAGCTACTATCCGACCAGATGGTTGGCACAGACTTTATACAGCTATCTCTCTTCTTTTTCTTATGTATTACTATTGTACTCATTCTAGCCTATAGTATGTTCTCTTACAGTTATATTACTAGCATTCGAATAATGGAGGGTTTATACCTGGAAGGGCCTTGTAACAACCCCAACGTAACGGCTCACTATGGGACGAACCGGGCCGTAAGCCGGACATCATACTTTTCTTGAAAACGATAACTGGGATTTTGATAAAATTTGGTATGCAGACATTTTTAGGTACGACAAAACATTTTAACCTAGGTTTCGTTTTTGGGAAAAAATCTGGAAATCTGGAAAATCTGGAAAACTTAAAAAAAATAAATTTATTTTTCTTTTATATGGTTAATTACCATTTAGTGTACAAAAAAGATATTTAGCTATGTATTTAATACGGTTTGGAAAAAATCTCCAAAATGTGTGTATCTTGTAAAATTATAATTTTAGCTAATAAATTTGGCATTTTCGAGAAAAAGTAAAACATTTAGCCAAGTATTGAGTATGAAAAAATTGTCGAAAAATTTCGAAAAAAAAAAATTAAAAAAAAAATATTTTTTCAAAAAAAAGCATTTTTTCGAAAAAAAAATTCAAAAAAAATCGGGGGGATTATTAAAAAAAAACAATAGGGATCATCCCCTGATAGAACTTGATTTTTCCTGAAAATTTTGAGTCGATCGGATTATTCGTTCTTGAGTTATCTTGTCCACAAAAAAGTGACATAGCACGGACAGACGGGCGGATGAACAGACGCTTACGGGCTGTGAATAGTATAATAACGTAATTTCCCAATAAATTTATCCACCACAAAGAATATCTGTAAAAGTCTATGTAAAAAGTAATTTTTTTTTAGTTGTTTTTTAACACAAAAATTTAAATTAAAGGGGTTCTGGGGTCTGATCTCTACATCATTTTTTTCCTTACTTAGTCCACTATATTGTAGTAATAACAAATTTGCGGGACTTTGCGGGACTTTAACGAAAAACATTTAAATGTCGGAAAATTAAAAAAAAATCGATAAAACAAAAAATAGGAGATGTACATAATATTTTATTTTTTTTATAATACACTTTAATGTTATTATTACGCAATTAATAGGAAAAGATTATATTGTATGATAAGAAAAAAAAAGACTACAAATTTTCGTAAGCATAATTTAGACATCTATATAAGCGCTAATTTTTCTGGCTAACCTTAATTATACATGAAAATTTTGCCTGCACTCAATGTATAATATGATTAAATATAATAAAACCAAATTTAAACCCCTATTTTTGAATTTTTGTTTTTTACCCGATGTCCAACCTATAGCCCGGTTCGTTCCATAGTGCGGCTATTGCCTGATGTTTTCAGTATATTTGTGAACGTTCATACAGATACCTCGTGTTTCGTGAATTTTATAAAATACATAGTGCTGCTTTATTTTATTTTCGTTTGGACTTTTTTCATACTCAATACTTGGCTAAATGTTTTACTTTTTCTCGAAAATGCCAAATTTATTAGCTAAAATTATAATTTTACAAGATACACACATTTTGGAGATTTTTTCCAAACCGTATTAAATACATAGCTAAATATCTTTTTTGTACACTAAATGGTAATTAACCATATAAAAGAAAAATAAATTTATTTTTTTTTAAGTTTTCCAGATTTTCCAGATTTCCAGATTTTTTCCCAAAAACGAAACCTAGTTAAAATGTTTTGTGGTACCTAAAAATGGCTGCATACCAAATTTTATCAAAATCCCAGTTATCGTTTTCAAGAAAAGTATGATGTCCGGCTTACGGCCCGGTTCGTCCCATAGTGAGCCGTTACGTTGGGGTTGTTACAAGGCCCTTCCAGGTATAAACCCTCCATTATTCGAATGCTAGTAATATATCTGTAAGAGAACATACTATAGGCTAGAATGAGTACAATAGTAATACATAGGAAAAAGAAGAGAGATAGCTGTATAAAGTCTGTGCCAACCATCTGGTCGGATAGTAGCTAAGATTTTATTATTTGTTGATGTGTGCACGCAATGTAGACGTCTGCCGTGTTCAATATAAGTTTTTAAGACTATAATAAATAAAATATATCAATGGCAGATCTGGTCAAATACTTTCAAAATTTTATTTTTTTTAGCATTTTCAAAATTGTCTGCCACAAAGTAAAATGCGCGATAATGGTCTGCCATTCTTATTTTCCGATAGTAATAATAATATATTTTTAAATTTTAAAACGGCAGACGTGGTCAAATGGATTTAAAATTAGTCAAAAATCGATACCTGTCTTACCTGAGCGCTCGACGCGTCCACCACTTTGAGCTTAGTGAGTCCCCTACTTATGTATGGTAGGTATAGGGGCCTTAACGTACAAAAACTCAGGTCTGGTCAAATACATACAGGTAGCCGGCCATGGGCTCTTAGACTATTATTTTTAAACGTTTTTATCAACTAATCATTTAACAATATTTCTGGCCACGTATTTATTTCTGTCTAATATTATAGCTATATTGGGAATTTTCTACTGTAGAAAATTCTAGTGAGAATCGTTGTAGTATTTTGTTTTTCAGTATTTCTCTCATACCTAAAACTAATTAATAATTAAATATGAATATATTACTATTTATAATTATTATTACTTTATTATTTGCCAAAAAATATCTCAAAATATTCTTTTTATAAAATGTAATGACAGTTTTTATAGGTTGACTTTTATGAACATGCTTGCAAGCCTAGCGCAGTACCGCGCTAGTCAGTACTGCAGTAAGTGACTAAACTATTGACAGAACCATAATTTGCAATTTAAAAATGGACAAAAAAGGTTTTAGTTTAGCAATTGAGAATTAAGAGGAATAAAAATTATACCAAATGACAACTTTTCGTTAAGCCACTGGCAAAAAACACAAAAAATGGCCTAAATGATTTTGTATGTCTTTATCCGACCCTTTCTATGTTCTATTCATCATTGATGAACCTTGGAAAATAATCTGCATCAGAAAAAATTATTTGCATCACAAAAATTCTTTATAAGGACTTTCCATTAGAAAAAAATGTATTTTAAAAGCATAAAACCCATATTACAATACTTCTTTTAATTTTTTCTAGGTTCCGAAGAGGACCCGGGCCAAAAGAGTAGACGGAGTACCAACGCTCTCAATATCAGCGAACCTTCACACTTTGAGAAACGCCATCCAGACGTCAAGATTTAGGAACCAAATGGAAAAGAACCGAATGTTTTTGCAAAACTTACAAGATCAAGTTTAAACTATCAAAATCTATAGACTTTTGTAATTTCAGTTTAAATCCAGCCCTAAAATTGAAATTACATGGTTTATAAATTTTCATTGTTTGTCTATAAATAATTAAATTAATTACTTTTTATTTTGTTTCCAATTCAAAAATAAATGGACGGAAGTACAAAATTTGAGCAAAATCGTCAGAATCATTTTTAAGAAAATCACAATTTTCTTAATTTTTGTTCATCAGTAAACAACCCTTCGGGCTACCTTTACTTGAGGCAGCAGACTATATTTTTCTTACATATTTTTGAGCACTGAAAAGGACAAAGACAATGAAAAAGCTCGTTGACCCTCGCTCCGCTCTTCTGGAAAAGTCGTTTAGGTCAGATTTGGATTTATTATAGTTCACAAATACCTGATCAAATGTGGCACTGGGCACAACTCCCAAAATTCTAATGATTAGGTGATAGAGAATATTAAAGATTTCGAGCCATCTCGTCATACATTATTTTTTGCAGTTTTTTTTTTTTTTAACTTTTGGGCTTAACAAGCTTTTTTACTGTCAATTTAATTTTTGGTGCCAAAAATACAAAGGAAAAATATGATTTGGTTAAGAGTATTGAGTTTTTTTTTTATTTTTTTTGTGGGCCTGTGTAATAATTATAATTTGATATTATTTTAAATTGTACTGCTCAAATACATAATTTATAAAGGTTTTTAAATTTCAAAAATGTACTTATTTATCAATAATAAATTATATTGTTTAGGTTTATAGAATATAATAATAAATATATTTAAATCAATAAAATAAGTCTTTAATTTCTGTACCTTAAAATAACTATAGGTTTCAGAATGACAATAAATAAATTAAAAAATAATAGTTATTTATGATACTAGTGGGTAAAGTAAGATATTGCCCATGAGAAAACTAACCTGCGAGGCGTCAGCCAAGCAGGTTAATTTTCGAGAGGGCAATATCGGTTTACCCATGAGTGCCATACAAGGTTTTATCCAATAAATAGCTTAGGAATTCATATTTTTATTAAAAATTTTAATGACATTTACAAGAAAATAATTTGACAAGTGACAGTTGAGTGGGTAAAATAAATAATTATCCACTCAATAAAGTAAAAGCCACGCGGGGGTTAATATTGAGTTTATCTATTTAAAATAAAGCTGGTAATTGTCTTATTATCTGTATGTATTGGATAAATTAAATAATTAAAATTTACACAAAAAAAGATCTGGTTAAGGAAATTGATCAACCGGATTAATAAGTAAACACGCAATCAATTTTTTCTAGTTGCTTTAACCAGAAATCTGGTAAGAATCGCAAGAACAGACCTTGTTGTGGTTACCAGAAAGAAACTTGGGGTTTTAAGGATCTGGTAAGCTTGTAGACATTTTTGTATTGCATTATAATATAACTAATATTACCCTATTGAAAATGACGGGTCTGCGCGGGTATAAATGTTGCATAGACCGGACTTGAGCGGGTGAATTTCATCCGCTCAAGTCCGGTTTATGCACCATTTATACCCGCCCAGACCCGTCATTTTTAGCAGGGTAGTCTGGAAATCTAAAATTAGTTTAAACAAAATCCCTTTTTTTAGAACCATTCAGAAAACCTAGTTTATAAAGAATAATATGTTAGAACTCAAAAAATATCAAAAATGGAATATATCAATACCACGGGTCGGATCGAAGTAGCCATGCAAAAATTAGAATTAAAAAAACTCTTTTTTAAAGTAAATAGACACTTTAAACTAGTGTTCACCAAGCGGAATGTCATGTCGACGCTGTTAATACTCAGTGAGACACTTGGTCATGGTCCATGACTCATAGGGAAAGACTTAAAATTTTTTTAAATTGTTTCCCTTTTCAAAAAACGAATATTTAATAAAAAAAAACATTTTAGATTTTAAGCTTTCACGGCCATTAAGATATAAAGAACTTTCACTTTCGGGTTTAGACCGTGTTAATGGATTTTCACTTTCCGACGTTTCGTCTCTTACTACTAGAGACATCTTCAGGGATTAATCTGAAACTAAGTTTCGAATCAACTTGTGTCACTATTTATGACGAGTTGTGGTTATTCACCCGTGACGAGGTTTTTTCCTATCAAAGACCTCCATATTGCAGGTAAGTGGTAACCAGTGGTAACCAGTTCCAACCAAAAATTAGGTCAATGTTTGACTTCAACAAAAGACAAAATACCCCTGAGTTCAGAAGGCGTATATAAAATACCCTGCTCCTGTGGTACGGTTTACATAGGTGAAACTAAGAGAAAAATTTCTACAAACTTCAAGAGCATGAGCGCAATATAAGAAAGAAACAAATTTCCTTATCGGCAGTAGCCGAACATGTACATGAAACAGGTCATAAAATCAATTTGTCTGAAACAAAACAAATATTAACAGAAAACAGAAAAATGCCAAGGAAGATACGGGAATCGATAGAAATCATCAAGCATCCTAACAATATCAATCGGGACACTGGTTACCACTTACCTGCAATATGGAAGTCTTTGATAGGAAAAACCTCGTCACGGGTGAATAACCACAACTCGTCATAAATAGTGACACAAGTTGATTCGAAACTTAGTTTCAGATTAATCCCTGAAGATGTCTCTAGTAGTAAGAGACGAAACGTCGGAAAGTGAAAATCCATTAACACGGTCTAAACTCGAAAGTGAAAGTTCTTTATAAAAAAAAACATTTTTGTATTAACTATTCGTTTTTTGAAAAGAGAAACAATTTTCAAAAGAAAATTAAGCCCTTTCCGTGAACAATAGTTTAAAGTGTTTATTTACTTGAAAAAAGAGTTTTGTAAAATTCTAATTTTTGCATGCCCCCGGTAATGACTACTTCGATTCGACCCGTATTTATTACTAAAATGCTTTTTGCTATTTTTCTACTCCCTTTAGATATAGAACAAAAAAAAATATTTTTCACTCAAGTGGGTTTTCTTTGTGAGGGGCACGGATGCGCCATCCCTTTCAACAACGATCGAGTTGGGAAAATTCAGTTAGGAAAATTATGGAGAAACTTGTAGAGGCGTTGAGCTTTTTTAAGCCATCAGATTTACTAGTCGCCAAATTTTTCTCCAGGGCAAATTGCTTGATCCTTAGTTGGGAAAGTTTTGTTCTCGCGTCACCCCTGGTTTTATCATTATTTATTATATTATGCAAGATATCATAATATTTTTATTATAAAACGTAAATAAGTACAATAAAAAACATCCCAACCCGAGCCTTAGCCCAGTTAATCAAATAATCCTAACAAATATATTCCCTTCCAGAACAACCTGACTCCAGAGGCTCGGAGCAAACGAGCAGGTAGACTCGGCGACGGCGCGTCCCTGTCTATCGTCAACTCCTTGGACGTCCTTCGCAATCGGTTGCTGTTGGAAATAGCAAGAAAGAAGGCCAAGGAAGGAGCCAATAGGAACAGGCAGATGTTCCTCAACCTTGGCAAAAGGTCCTTCTACCACCGAAACCGTGGCATCTTCGATAACAACGTTTAAAACTAAGAAGCAATGGTTTTATTGTATAGAATTATACCATGAAAATGTTATCACGTTTTTATAACCATAACATCAAAATTAATCGTTTTGCCAACGGTTATGAGTCACTCTTTTTTAAATTAAAACAGTTGAAATAAAGGCTATTACTTAAAATTCGTCTGCTTTTACAAGTAGTCAGCAAGAACTGTCAGTCAAAACTTATAACCTAAAATATAGTATAGTTTCTATGGTGTAAAAAGGTCGATATAGTAGACTAAATGCTACAATTATAAATATTAAACAGGATATAGTTGTTGGACATTTACCTTATTAGGGGCTGTCCATATATTACGTAACGCAATTTTTTCAAAAAAATTGACCCCCTCCCCCTCCTGTGTAACAAACTGTCACATTTACCAACACCCCCCCACCTGTGTAACGCGTAACAATATAAAAGTTTTGTTTCGAAATAAATTTAACTGTATTCTCACTATTGATTCGTTTTTCTCGACAAAACAAACATGAACCTAAAATATAGTATAACATAACCTTAAAAAAAAATTACACGAAAAAATCACTCAAACTTTAAAAAAATATTCATAATCAATATCACACAGGGAAAAAATACTAGGTACCTCTTTTTACACTGAGTGTCACATATAACACGTATATTGTTTATGCACAGGTACACAAAATAGTACACACATTGGTGTTCTGTGAGTACACATTCCGCGCGAAAATGTATCATCGCCGATGATTCATCGGCAAGATCACGCAAGAACAGGGCCGTAAGATTTTTTTTTTAATATCAATGTCAACAGTTTTTTTACTGATTACAATATTATTTAAATATGCATAGTTTCGTCAATTTTTGTGTGAAAAAGGGAATTATGGGCCACTAAATAGTATTTATGTTGAAATAAAAATACATCTGCCAAGCTTAGGAAATAAACATTAAATTTATTAAATTCCGTTACGTAACGTTTACCTAGACCCCCCCCCCCCTCCCACCTGTCACAAACTGTAACAATTTCTCTGACCCCCCCTAGGCGCGTTACGTAATATATGGACAGCCCCTTATGTCCAGTACTTGGCGAACTTCCAGTGCTCGCATAGGCGCCGCGTCGACTCTAGCGTTGACGCGAGCTTTTAAATATTTACATTTTTATTTATTTTCATCTTGATTTTTTTTTAATGATTCCATTTAAATGAGTAAGGTGGGAAATATATATAGTCAATATTGTTATGTGTAAAAAATTAGTCGTCAAATGTTTTGATTTAGTGACCTTTATAAAAATTTCCCTCATAATTCGGCAAAATCATTCCGTAAGTCTATGTTTCTGTGTTTATTTTCAACGGCTACTGATTATGTCCAATAAGTTTCGTGTGCTGGGTAACAAAGATATCAAGCGCTATTTAAAGTACACTCATGAAACTCTTATTTAATGGACATAATGTGATAAATGGCCAATACTGTGTCCTGTTCAATAATTGAAGCATTTACCCTACTCACTACAAACTGTTTATTTTTTATAATATTTTTTAAAATGGAATAAAAAAAAGATTGTTTTGCCTCCAATTCAACTTCAGAAAAAAAACTAGATATTTTTCTTTCCTTTACATAGGATTTACATAATCGCTACACATCAACAAACTGTATTAGTTTTAAAAAACTAAAAAAAAGAGATCTCTCGATTTCAACTGTACAATTGAGTAAAGTTTTTCCAATTTTCCGCCGCTCTTAGTTTACAACTAAACATATTTTAAACGTGATGATATTTTCATGAAAATATTTAAGAATTTTATTTAACAAAAGTTATATTTGGCAAATCAAAATAATCTATCATAGTAATAAGTAGAAAAAGACTAAACACTCTTTTAGATTAGAATCCTAAATAAATGTGGTCAAATAACAATTAATTCTCAATAAAAATATACTTTGACGCACGGATATGTGGCTACATTAGATCATATATACATAGATATAGCATTAATGTTGATTTGTTTTATGTAGAACATATACAAAGCCAATGGAGCTCTCTACAACTAGAATTATGAAACAAAAGACGTCTACCCTATCTCTATCTCATTTGTGCTATACTTTTCAGCCAACCAAATAAATACTGTATTTGTTTTTCATACAACAAATACAGTATTTATTTGGTTGGCCGGAAAGTGTAACACTGAGCGCCACGAATGAACATAGCTAATGTGAATCTGTAGAATAAGATAATTCTACTAAAATTTAGATGGCGCCAGTAATTTCTTTAATAAAAATAACTTCGCCCGGCCAAGTTAATATTGTATTTGTTCAACAAAGAACAAATACAGAATTTGTTTGGTTGGGTGGAAGTGGGAGTGTATGTATGTCTTCTATCCTTTTTGGGTAGAACTTTTGTCCCTGTCTAATCTAACGGGAGAAATCGCCATTGTAAACAAACCAATATAGCGGTGAGGTTGAGAGCAGGTGAAGTATAACATATTTGTTAACAAACCACTATAGCGGTGGGTGGTGACCAGAAGCGGGAAGGTGAAATCTACCTGGATATAGCAATGAAAACATTTCGGTTTGACGTGGACTCAAGGCGCATCTAGGAGGGGATATATGATCTAATGTGGCTACGGGAAAAATGTTAGGAATGTGTGTGCAAGTGAGAGGCCCGTTGGAGGCACGCACGGCTTATAACGCTTTTGACGGAAAGAAGAAAGCGCGAATGATTCCTCCCCCTTTCGTCGGAGAATTTGTTTCATGCGGAGAACTATATACTACAATTTTAGCAAAAATAGGAACTCACAACTCTATATTTGGAGTGTGTTAAACCACATTGTGAGTTAAGATATACAACTATTTCCTTCATATATTTTATTAATGTTTTGACTAAAATACCTAAAATTAAGCACTTGCTTCAATTATTTATTTATTTGGAATACAGATTCACGTTAGAAAATTGTCATCTTTAAGGCCTATCCACAAGCTTGCATAAGAACATAAAACATAAGAATGCGATGCCGTCATTGGCTTACAAGATACATGGCGGCTCATCAAGCCAATCACGGCATCGCACTGTTATGTACTATGTTGTTATGCGAGACTGTGGATATACCCTTAGTTGTCGTATTGTCAAATATAAAAATATTCCACCGCAAAATTTTTGCAGGAAATTTACTGTTTTAGCATTGTAGAACTTTAAGCACAAAACAATTATTTTTTAAAAGTATCTGAGATTATTTTATTGAGAATCAATTGATATAAAAAGATTAAATTCCATTTTGCAATGATAATTTTCAGCTTGTGGCCTACATAACAAAATGCTTAAATAACATTGAATGAATATACCTCTAAAAATATTAGAATAGATAGAGAATAGACGTATTTATATTTTTTGAAATTATAATATTATCCACTTTTTTGTGAAAGTCTTTATTATTACGGGAAAACACAAAAGCTTACATATTACGGTCCGACTGGATCTATTCGGCATAACTATAGATAAAAACACAATATTGACAGTATTTCTGTCATAAAAAAAAATAAAAATTTAAATTTTTGCCTTAACGATAAAGACTTGCTTACCTATGTTGAGAAGTTACTTATTTTTAATATTTTTTTTTTAATCTTAATGTTAGTTAGGAACGTTGACACAACGATTTTTCTTGATTTTAACTTTTTTTCTTGTTTTAAAAATTTAAAATAATTAAGGTTTTAAATATAAGAGATTATTTTCAGAAAAAAAGTACAAAAGGTTATATTTTGGAAGTTTATGATCAAGCTTCTTTAAACCAGAACATAGCAGTTTAAAAAGCGTGCATGATTATACAATTTATCATAATATAGGTAGTACACCATAACATTATTTATAGGGACTTGATTCCTAATCGATTTTTGACAAAGAAAAACAAAAATTTAAAATAATCAATTGATGAAACTTTTTTTAGCTACCCTACTAAACGGCACTAAAAATAAAATAAAAAAATTAGTTAGTAGGATTTTTTTCGCTGATTACTAACGTGTATTCATAGTTATTTTATCTTCAACAGTCTTAGAGTGGGAAGGGAAATAAACTTTTCTAAAACTCAAATTTTTAAATTTTTATTCGTTCACTACACTAAAACCAAACGAGGTAGAAAATATCTGAAAACAGATTTGGCTTCAGCGTTAAAAGTACACGTCACATTTATGCTAGATGAATATTTCTGCTAGGACTTTCCTGCACATGCAACAATGTAGGTATACTTTTTGGTTTGTATAGTCCCTTTTACACTGAAATCAGATATATTTTCAAAATTTGTCTATTTTATTTGGTTTTAATGTAGTAAATTAATAAAAAAATGAAAATTAGAGTTTTTCAAAAACTTTTTTTTTGCTACACTAAGACGGTTTGAGAATAATTCTAAAGACAGATTTGAAATCAGCGAATAAAATCCTACAAAATAAAAATTTTAATTTTATTTTTAGGCAAAAATTAAATTTTTGGTGGGTGCTCCCTTTTATTTAATAGGGTGGCTAAAAAAATCACTGAGAGATTATTTTATTCTTTTGTTTTTCCTTGTCAAAAATCAAGGAATCAAGTCTCATTGGAAGATTTTGTGTAGTATTTTTTTTTGTTATTTAACTCTCCTGGCGAACTATATCCAAACCCTACTATTTTTATTATTATTTAGCACTTTTTCTTACGCAGAGAAATATGTATGTATAGTTTAGTATCGGTCTGACTGATCAGCGAGGATTATAGCGAAGGGGCCCCATAGGTTGGGGGGCCCCACTACCTACATATTAAGCTGGTCCGACTAAACCTTTTTTTAAAACGTGCTTTTTAATTTTTGTTTCAGATTTAATTTCAATTGACAAAATAATGAGACTAAAAAATAAAAGCTTTTTTCGGACCAGCATAGGGAAAGTTCAAGTATTACGTAACGCAAAATTTGGCCATTTTTGACCCCCATCCCCCATGTAACTCAGCGTAACATTTTCGAGACCCCCACCCCCTCATTTGTTACGTAACATTTTTTTGACTAAAAGTAAAATAATTGAAAGGAAATTTTGCTTTATGGTTTAAACCGTTTTTTTAACCGGTTATTGCTTCCGTGTTTTAACCCAAAACCGGTCTGATGTAATTTTCGCAACCGGTTAAACGAAAACCGGTTATTGGCTATGGTTTTCCATCTTTAATTTGTTTTTGTTTAGAGGATTTAGTAAACTGTTAACTACGCCGTGTGCAATAAAATTTGCAAGGAATCCGTCTCTTTAGGCCTAGATCATTATTAAAAACGTGATCCAATAAACATTTTATAAGTTTATAATTTTTTAAGTGTTACGTAACATTTTTACTGACACCCACCCCCCTCTGTAATGCGGCGTAATGTTTTCGAGACTCCCACACCCCCCCTAGCGCGTTACGTAATACTTGAACGCTCCCATATTACCTTTTGGGATCAGTCACAATTTTTTTTGCTTTATGGAGGTTTCTTATCAGATAAAAATAAAGCTCCTCAGGCTAAATTTAGTACGAAACTCTATAATTTGTTTGACGTACGCCCAGAGAAAGAAAATTTAGATTCCAGTAATATAAGTTGGTACAAAATAACTGGGTACCAACCATAGACCATTTTATTTTAGGATTTAAATTTATAATACCAATATACTTAATAATCAATACTTATAATGTTAATATTTACATCATTACATTACATTTTGTTTAACCTCGTACTATTCTACTTAATTAAGCATTCCCTAAGTCCAGGACTTGTGTGGGCTAGTAGTAGAGGGAACCACCGGCTTTAATTAACTTTCGAACCAATTTATAGGGAGTGTCCGCTTCACTTACGCCTTCGACAAATTTAAATTAATAATTAACTGAAAAAGGCAAACCGGCCGGTGAGAATCGAACTCACGCTATTTTGGGTAGTAAACTCGTTAAGTACCTCGCGGTAGTCCACTACACCAATCCTCCCATGCCATGCCATCATAAGTAAAAACAAACTGTACAAGAAAACCAGGTATTTTTTAAAGTCGAACTAAAACTAAAATTAAGGCTTTCTCAAACCTTTAAAATTTTCTTTTCCTGGCTGTATCTAATAGAACTATTTTTTTAAAATATTTTGTTAAAAACGTAGATTTATTTGTTTCAATATGTATATTATTATGTACAAAATATAAATAAAATATGAAATTACTGCAATATTTTTAATTTTTTATTTCACCTTAATCCCCTTTGGACCTATAAAAATCAAACATGTACCCTGCAGGGTTGACTTAGTATTGAAGAGGGCCAGTAGCCCAAAACTGCAGTTAACCAATATAACTCTGTACGATGATTAAAAAATAGTGTAACGAAATATTTAATTAATATTTTACGGGTGGAAACCAACGAACTAACAACTCTTCTCTCTAGAATACGCATCCGTTAATATAAAGTATCAAAATGAAATTTTTCCTTTTGGTAAATAATACTAAACCTGGATTGTAAAATGTTATATTAAAATTAAATAAATACAATTTCAAATAAATAAAGACTTATTAAATAGTTTTATTTTAATACTACTTAAGGATAATAAGTAGGTATGTACACAATACGGGGGAACCAAATGGCTACGGTTCTGTGTTCAGTACTATTCATCATATACAGCCTGTTCCAGGACTCGCGTACATAAATTTTAGGGTATATTAAAAACCCTCTGGAAAATATGAAAGAAATTAAAAAAAAAATCAATCTTCAACACTAATTAAAAAGAAAGCTATTTAATCTGACCAATCCTGTTGCTGATGTTAAATTACCTACAAATTAGTTTTTCCCTACTTATAAGTATCTATGGTTGCATTTTAATTGTTGACGCGTGTATTGTTTGAGACTTTCAACTTTAGAATCTTTTTAGGTTATTATATTTTGACAAAACGGACAGAGGCTATCAAATATTCTATTTTTATAGGGTCACTCCATCCGGCGGTGGTTTTTTGTCATTAATAAATATTTATGTCACATTAATCAACAAGTCCTAACCTACAGAAAATGTACCTGCAATAATTAAATTTGCTTCCATAGCTACAAATTCAACTTTTAAAGGTAATTTAACATCAGCAACAGTATTGGTCCACTTAAAGCGTTTTTATTTTTGAATTGAACGAAGATTTTTTTTGACATTTTTTTTTATATTTTCCAGAGGGTTTTTAATATGCCCTCAAATTTCTGTACGCGGGTTCTGGAACAGGCGGTATGACTATGCATTGTCACTATAATATAGTAATATTACATTTAAAATATGTAGTCTTTCATTAAGAAAGTTTCTTCAATTTTCTTTAATGACTGAACTCAGATAGAGGGAAATAAGTATCCTACTCTGTTTGTTGCTGAATTGCTCCTCCACTTACGGGCCTTTAAGGCTTTTAGTTACTCTTCAACAATCAAAGTGTTTCTTACTTTCTACAAACTGTTTACTATGGTCTGTTTTTCCAAGCACAGTAAATATTTTTACAACAAGTTTGAATAGTATATGTTTGTGTATAGAATATAGTTGTTTTATAAAATAAACTACGCAGTATATTCGCACATCCAATATTCAAATATGTTTTGAAAATACTCACTGTGCGATTTTTAATTTACTATCTTGCTTGAAGAAACAGACCATAATCTAATTAAAATTAAAAATCACAACGAATTTTGAATAGTATGTTTTCGTTCACTATTCATTTTCCAACAAATATAAATATTCCAAAAGAACGCGAACCCTTGCGAATACAACACTTGGTGTTGTACAGGGACAGAATAATATTTATACAATTTTATAAAAGGCCAAATTAAATAATTAGTTTTCATTATTTCCACATATTTATCTTCAAATTCCATCTGAATTTCTTCATTGTTTTTTCCGTTAAGGGTGTTCACAGAAAACAGAACTGCAGCAACAAGCGAAGGTGCGAATATTAGTTGATCTAAAGCGAGCTTTTGAACTAGTACCGATACTGATCTCGAGTCCTTTTTTAAAAATACGCGGCTCACGAATTGAAAATATATTGATGAATATGGACCCTAAAAGAAAGATACAAATTTTAGAAGTTATTTTCTATTTTACTTAATATAAACATCAACAGAACTTTTGTTACAAAATAAGGGAAAGGGCTTAGAGGAAATGCGCCTAATTTCGGATGTTTTCCAAATTTCGGATAGTAGTGTATTTAAGATACTGTCTGCAAAGGTAAACAGAAACCTACTTTTATGTGAAGCCAAAAGTCAAACTAAATCCGTCCTGTAATATGATAACGGTAGAGCTTCTCCCCTTTAACAAAGGTCCCTAGGGACCAGGTGTTGAGGGCTATGAACCCCGCATTGAAACAACTAAACTGAAACTAAACTTCTCCCCTTTAAATGGCAGCACAAATCGTTTATATTGCAAATGGCAGTTTTGTGCTCAGTTGCATTATTATGCTTGTTTATTTTATAAATAACCGTTATAAAAGTTCGTGATTCTGTCTTGGGTAAGTTATGATGTTAGTTAAGTTGATCCACTATTCATAATTAAGCAATTTGAAAACGTAAACATTCTACAAATTTTTAATCTAAAAAGCAGAAAGTTGCCTAATTTCGGATAGACCATTTTTGTGCATTTGATTCCCAATTTCGGATATCCGCAAGGTAATTATTATTAAAATTGGGAATCTAAAATTATAGTTCCTATAGTATTTCGTAGAAAATCGCTTAATGATTAAATTACGTCTTAAATGTGAAGGAATAACAAGAAACATAAGCAATGGGATCCAGATCTACTCTTGAAAAAATTTTTCGGATATGTCCGAAATTAGGAGCCCTTTTTTAAATGCACAAAAATGCGCTGATTTTTTTTAACCGTGTTTTTTGGAAAAAATAAACTGTAATAAAATTGCTTTTATAATAAATCATGGTTCGCTATAATAAGTTGTATCTGGTTATATAAAAAAAATATCAAAAAGTAATACCGAGTATTAAATATTGAATACATTGTAAATGGTATCCGAAATTAGGCGACTTTCCTCTATGCATACTTGGAAAATATTTATTGAAACCAAATTACAATTTTTTTAATTTAGAACAGGGATTCTCTATAAGAAATTTTAAAGCAGTCATTTAACGTACAAATCAGATGTTATGACAAGTGAGCTGGGTTCCATTTAAATACGAATAGTTCCGTAAAGTTATAAAAAATAGGTAAAATCTGGTTTATATATTAAATTTAAAACAAATATGGCAATATAACCATAATGTTATTTCAAAGTGCCTAAATTATGTCGTTTTAATTCATAATGATATATCAATGATATGATATGATATGATATCATAATAGATAGACTGCATGCAGTCTAATAAATAATTATCTTAAAGTAAAAAAACTAGGGAACTATGACTACCAAAGAACTTTTACCTCAAGAAGGAACATGATGAAATCTACCGTATGCTTTTTTTGAAGCGTGAACCAACTACGGTGAGGGGCTGGTGAGGAGTGACTATTGTTTACACTTAGTACGCGTAAAGAGAGAGAAAGAATGTGTAAACTCACAGTCTAATGTCGTAAAATGACTGACAGTGTTGTCGATTGGAAACATATACTTTGGATATTTTATTGTAAATTTTAAGAAACATTAGTTCTGTATGAGTTTTATATGAACTAGTAGTTTAATTTTAATAGATTTAAATATACTATATTATTAAACATAATTATAGTATACACAATAAAGTTTTTTACATTTTTAATTTAAGTATGATTTGAATTCATGATAAGGTGGAAACTACGCAACATCGCTACTAGGTAGCCTGAAAGTCGACTAGCGACATCTACATTTTACACCACAAAGCTGTATCGCGTTTCTGTTAGTAAATAAACAAACAAAAAGATGACACCTTAATAAACATTGGTCTGAAATTACTTCTTGTGGTAAAAGTTCTTTGATGACTCCTGATTAATAATCAGTGATTATTTATTAGTTCTGAATCACAACATAGCATCAATGTTTAAAATACTATTTTTTATGAATTTAGATTTCACTGTGTCCATTAAAGGTTTAGACTGTAAGAAATTAAAAAATGTTTTAAGAACTTTTCAAACTAATTTAAAGAGCTTTTAAAATAAAAAAGCTCTTAAACTCTTAAAAGAAATTTTTTTTCGAACAAATGAAGAAAACGGTCAAAGATACAATCGTCTCCCCTATAATAAAACATATTACAGGGATATAACCCTTTCCCATATAATAAGAAAAAAATTTCAAGACAAATTGTTTTTTTACTTACTATAAAAAATGTTCCTATTCCAATAAAATTCAGCGTCCTTCTGTAATCATAATTTTTCTTTTTTTCCACTAACTTTTGCGCTAAAATGTCACTAGCTCCTAACAAAACACCAGCTTGCACAGCATTAACCAACGTTAAATGTTTTTTATTAAAATTTCGTACCCTTACGATTAATTTATGGAATCTAAATCCCATTTTGGTGGTTATAGACTAGTATAGTAATAAATCATTATAATGAACTGTTTATCGAGTCAAGGCTACATAAAAAAAGCAAATACTTAGATAATCATAATTTGGTTCGTGCAAATTGAAATATTTTAAATGCAAATAAATCCAGATTATTATAATGAATTAAAGATAAAAACTTTCCGCGAAGACTCTGTTGAGAAAATCGTATACACGCCACGTGAAGTTCAAAACATGCGTAATAGTGACGTTTATTATTCTGCGTAACGCAATTTGAAAAAGATACGCACATTTAACGATTTTTGAAGGATATACACCAAAGAACTTTTACCTCAAGAAGGAACACGATGAAATCTATCGTATGCTTTGTTTGAAGCGTGAACCAACTACGGTGAGGGGCTGGTGGGGAGTGACTATTGTTTACACTTAGTATGCGTAATGAGAGAGAAAGAATGTGTAAACTTACAGTCTAATGTCGTAAAATGAGTGACACGGGTACAGTGTTGCCGATTGGAAACATATACTTTGGATATTTTATTGTAAATTTTAAGAAACATTAGTTCTGCATGAGTTTTATATGAACTAGTAGTTTAATTTTAATAGATTTGAATATACTATATTATTAAACATAATTAAAGTATACACAATAAAGTTTTTTACATTTTTAATTTTAATGATTTTAATTTATAATAAGGTGGAAACTACGCAAAATCGCTACTAGGTAGCCTGAAAGTCGACTAGCGACATCTACATTTTACACCACAAAGCCGTATCGCGTTTCTGTTAGTAAATAAACAAACAAAAAGATGACACCTTCATAAACATTGGTCTGAAATTACTTCTTGAGGTAAAAGTTCTTTGATATACACATAGAACAGGATGAGGTAAAACGAACCAAGTAATGCAAGTTGCCTACCCACGCTTATCCAAGTTGTCCGTAAAACAAATAAATGGTGAAGGCACTTTGCAGTTTAATTTAAAACAAGCCTTTAAGATAATATATTATAATGTTGACAGGTAAAATTATTTAAAATGCAAAATAAAATATTGCTGCCAAAAAAGTACTTCCACTCAGGGCTAGTTTCAAAAAATCAAGGTTTTTTTAAAATATATATTTTTTTAAATCGAAAAAAAAAATTCTTTTTTCGAAAACCGAAAAAAAAATCAAAATTTATTCACTTTAGCTATCTCAATAACAACCCTACATAGATGATTATATCTAGCCAAAACCATGGTTTGCAAATAAAAATCAAAATACTGGAACTGATATATATGTATATTGGTCTCTAAAATAAAAAATACAGCCTTTTAAAGCTTAAATCTATTATAAAAATTATAATTGTCAAATATATGCATTCTATAGCTTCCTATTTTTTTTATCTGAAAGGGTTTGCTCCCTTAAGGGGCACAATTGTGTCTGATATGGAGTTTACAATTAAAGGCCCCCATACCCAAAGGTACAGTTATACTCAAAGGTAATCTAATTACTTACAAATACAAATAAAATATTCATGAACATTTTCATACTAAATGATATCAATAAGGAAAAGCATCGGAGCCGATTTTTTTACAAAAATTATACAATATAATGAAAGTTGTTTAAATTTTTGCACTTCATACTAATTTTCATGGTCATGGAGATTAATTACCCCCTCTACCCCACCCCATAAAACCGTTACACCCGAGATATACTGGCAGTTTAAAAGTCATTACAAAAGCTTTTGTAATGATCTAGATCTTTCAAACCATTCTCAAGTAACTCATCTGTAGTAGTAGTAGCTATAAAGTATCTTTCACCGCTCTTTCGCAGCAAAATTGCAGCCATACTCGCTGCGAAAGAGCGTCTAAATATTAAATTAAGTTTTAATTGAAATTTACTCTTTTAAAGTGGAAGATATACTTTCTTCTACGATGGAATCGTGCGTTTTATATGAAATATAGGTATTCCAAAGCAGAGCGACAATTTGAACAACTAAAACTTGATGTCTCAAAGGAACATAGTAAAAATTAATTAACTGGACCCAAGGCCATAGTTTATAGTTGGCTAACAAGACATCCGGGTATTTTGCGACTAATTCTGACTTAGAATCAGAAAAACTTTTGCCTTCTACTAGATTAATAGCACTCAAAATCACCACTATAAAGTTTGGCGCGAAAACAAACTGATCCAGCGCAACTTTTTTGAATAAAACCGTTTTTTTATTTAGAAGTTGGCCAGCCTGACTAGTAAACCTCCTGTCAAGAAATTTGTACCACGTTGAGACTGTGGGGCCCTAGAAATAAACAAAGTTTTAATTTATATGAAGGTTAGTTAAATTATTTTTTGTACAAACCACTAAAATAACTCCCAGGCCAAAAAATCTTGCCGTTCGTCCAAGGTTAATGTCGCCATATTTTCGTTTTTCCACCACTGTCTGTGCTATTAAATCGCCTCCAGCCATTAAAACTCCAGTTTGGAGAGCATTGTAAAGTGTTAAATGTTTGTTCACCAAGTGGCGGTAGGCTGTGACCAATTTGCTCGAAGACATTTCCAAAAACACTGTTTTGAGGTTATGTTTGGGAATGTTTTGACATTGACAACTGCGCCGGACGACCGCAAATGCGTGACCATTTTAAAAATTTAAAATATCATTGGTTAAAAAAAAAACAAGATAAATTCTAAATTATAATCACGGTTGCGTAATTATTTTGTTTTTTATTTGACAATAATAATAAAGACAAAACAAAAAAAAAATGTTTTAAAATACAATTGCCTTAAGGCTTTTATTAGACACATATTTTCATGATTGGACTGCAACCACAATGTGACAACAGTTGTCACTGACATTAATTACCAAATTCATGTCATTTTCATGTTAAAAAATTCTAGTAAAATATATATTATGGAATAAGGTAATTTAATTTCAGAAAATTCATAAAGAGGCTACCAGTTCATTCAAAATATGTTCAGGGCATTTTTAAGACCATTTCAAAGCCCAAAACTGTTGAATAGGACGATTATGTACAAGAATATGAATTCTTTAGTTACAAAAATCACTTCTAACCCTAAAAACATCGGTAAATTTATTATAGCTGGAGAAATTTCAAACATGATAAAGCAAGACAAAGAGAATATTGAAAATATATTGATGAAAGTTCAAGACGAAGGAGAAACAGCGTATATTGAAGTTATACAAGTTTTAAGAGAAACCATACCAGAAGTATGTAAAAAGTATCGGGAGTGTATTCAAAAACAAATCCAAATTACACAGGAAGCAGTCGAGATAGGCCCACTGGCTGAAAAGTGGATTGACTTGATCGAATATCGATCTTTAGCCAGAGATTGCATCCACGATTTAAATATTTACCAAGCAGTATATAAAACTGTAGGCAAAATGGTTAGAGACAGCCCAATTAATACTGGTAATACACCTAATTTGAAAGATCTGGGATATGTAGATAGGGAATATAAGGAATTAGAGGAAATTGTAGAGCAGGAACTAACCAAAAACAGGGAATTGGAGCTTGAGTTGTTAAATATGGAGAAATTAAGCATTATTAAAGATATACATCATGATGAATAAGATAAAAAACCAGGCGCGGTCACGGGGAGGGGGCATGGAGGCCATGATTACTTATAATTTAGTCAAATTTGTATGCCTTGTAGGTATTTTGACAACTAGCCCCCTTTTCTCGATGTCTGCCCTCATATGAATATGTGATACAACTGCCCAAGGACAGTCACAAGGTTGTGAAAAACTTAGAAGTCTTAAATCGTACATAAATTATACCATAATATATAATTTACTAAAATTTGGGTCTTATTATTTCGTTGTTATTTGCAAATGAAATATCCTATAAGGGTATACCCATTATAGGTATAATTTTCAATTGGTTAATGTGTAACTTTTCTAAAACAAATAATAATAATAAAAGGCAACAGCGTCTGAGCGCCCGTCCTACTCCGCCTTGCCGATCAATTCGCACGCGTAAACGTCTACATGATGTGGTCATATACGGCCAGCCTTCCGCCGACGCTAATTATGTCTGCTGAATGTTGGCCGTCGGGCGGCCGAAGAACCAATGTTTGTAGGGTATTTAGCCAGTATACTGGCAAAAGTAATTTTTAAAAGGCTCCGGCACTGTATTGACTAAAAGGCCAATAGACAGATTGACCAAAAATTATTCTAAATCGCCATTTATTTAAAATATCGTACACAATTTGAAGTAATTTTCTGTTTCTTTAATGTTTCAGAAGTAGTAGATCAAAATGAGTTGTCAAAAAGGGAGTTCGAACAGATCCAGAGCTCAAAAACACCAAAATAGATCAGCATTCAAAAATACCCTGCATGATACCAGCCAAAAAACAAAACAAATCAACAGCTTACATGTTAGTGATGTTTGTATGCGTTGCAAAGAAATAATAGAATGGAAAATCAAGTATAAAAAATACAAACCTTTAACGCAACCAAAGACTTGTGTAAAATGCAATCTTAAGACAGTGAAAAAGGCATATCATGTAATGTGCAAAGACTGCGGCAAAAAACTACAAGTTTGTACAAAGTGTTGCCAATCAAAAGAAATTATTCCAGCACCCCCAGATGAAAAGGAGCGCATACAACTAGACAACGAAATGAAAGATTTGTTACAATCATTACCCGAAAGAAAACGAAGAACATTTTTACGGTATATGGATAAAAAGGGTAAAGAGGATAAACCTGAAGGTGAAAAGACAAAAGAAGAAAAAGCAGACACTAAAGAAGACCTGATGGGCAAACTCAATGCACTGAAAGTATCAAATGATGATGATGATTTTGATGACTTTGATTTTCATGATAATGATGATGATGATGATTACAATGAGGACGATCCTGATTTTAGTGATTAATTTCTGTAAAATTGTTTTATAAATTACTATTATAAATAAAATTTGTTGATACTGAATCCAATCTGATTTTATTGTATTGCATAGCAATGCCATAATGTATGATACTATAAATAATTGTAGTCAAAAACTTACCAGCCGCCTAAGTCCCAGCTTTAAAGTTTCACACACAAATTTCACATCACTCATTAACGGCGTTAATTTAACGCGTAAACTAAAAAAATCAAAAGAACTGGCAAAAAGTAAGTTTTAAATTTTTTGACAGAAGTAAAAGCGGTTGACGATTTGACGTCACAACTCCAAACCTTGCCTTTCTTCTGTTTTAATTTTAATATTAAACTAAAATTTACCTAAATGATACAGAAACAAACTTAATATAAGAATGTTACGCTTATATACCTTAATAATTTAAGTCTTAATAAATTTTAAATTATATAGGGAGCTTTTGCCGCCACACTTTTAAAAACCTTTATTTTATAAGCGCCATTTTTTGTCAGATAGTTTTTGACAGACTGTCAAACAAAAAAACATAACCTAGAAAATTTTATTTTTAATGATTAGCTATTTTTGTTAAAATAATTGTAAATAAAGATGAGTGGTGCTAAAGACGGCATGGAAATGGAAGTAGAATCTGCTTCCACAGCAGAAACACCTAAGACTTCAATGGAAGTAACCCCAGAGCCAAACAAAAATGTTATGGCCGCTGGGGCTGTAGGTTCCGTGACTTGTTCATTGCATCCCTTGGTTATTATGAACGTTTCTGAACATTGGACACGTGAAAGAGCTCAAAAAGGAACTGTACAACAAGGTAACAATTCAAAATAATAATCTGATTGATTATATTTTCATTTTTGTGTATTTTAGTAATTGGAGCTCTTATCGGTAAACAGAAAGGTAGAAACATTGAAATAATGAATTCATTTGAACTAGTATTTAGTGTTGTGGGAGAAGACGTGATTATAGATAGGGATTATTACAATATGAAAGAGGAACAATGTAAGTTATTAGTTTTATTCTCTACATTCATGGTTTTATGCATCGTAATAACAGAAGTAAGTGATTGTAGGTTCTAATAATTTTTATTTCTTATAGTTAAGCAGGTATTTAGTGATATGGACTTTATTGGTTGGTATACAACAGGAGATTCACCTAATTCTATGGATATTAAAGTACATAAACAAATATGTGATATAAATGAATCTCCGATAATGTTAAAGTTAAATCCATATGATAAGAATATTGAGGTGAGTCTAAATCTAGTTTTTTGTAGTATTTTTACAGAAAATACAATTTTACTCTTTTTTCTTCCAAGATTTGAATCAAACTTACATGTGAAATAGAATGTGGTCCTATGCTCCCCACTTATACAAATAGCTTATTTTTTAGGGGAGAGTGGGACACCTTGGTACCTTGTCCAGACAAAATTGTCATTTTTATAAAAATCACATGACTAAAATGTTTATTTTAGCATTTGCCAGTTAATCTTTATGAATCGGTAATTGATTTGGTTAGTGGAGAAGCAACCATGTTGTTTGTTTCTCTATCTTACACCCTTGCAACTGAAGAAGCAGAAAGAATTGGAGTGGACCATGTTGCCAGAATGTGCTCTATGGACACAGGAGAAAGCTCATTGGTTGGAGAGCATTTAACGGCACAGCACAGTGCTATTAAAATGTTGCATTCTAGAGTGAGGCTGGTTTTAGAGTACATGAAGGCAGTGCAAAGTGGACAGTTGCCAATGAATCATGAAATTTTAAGAGAAGCCTATTCGTTATGTCACAGGTTGCCAACCATCCAGAGTCCCAGGTTTAGACAAGATTTCTATAATGTAAGTATATTTTATAAACCTTTTCTTTAGTAGAATTGTAGAAAACCCCACACCCGGTTATTGGCCGTTTTAATAATTTACTTATTTTAGCAATGCAATGATGTTGGCCTAATGACATACTTGGGTACCCTCACTAAGGGTTGTAATGATTTA
The DNA here is from genome assembly GCA_958510825.1 of Brachypterus glaber. Lineage (NCBI taxonomy): Eukaryota > Metazoa > Arthropoda > Insecta > Coleoptera > Kateretidae > Brachypterus > Brachypterus glaber. The sequence goes on from OY294052.1 coordinate 5,107,575, forward strand.
AACCAGTTTGTGAACAAATTCAACATACTATATGACAGACAAGGTATTGCAAGAAGAATGCGAGGTATTTTCTTTTAATTATTTTATTTCTTAAATTATTTGTTGATGTATTTATTAAAATTTGTAATAAACAATCCTTAAATAGTATTGGTGTCTTTGGTAATGAAAATGTTCAAGTTTTCATAAATATTTGTGAATGGTCATGCAAAAAGAAAACTGAAGGAAAAAAATATGTTTGAATTAATATACCTATAATCCTAAAGATGTGATGACGTCAAATCAAAGAACTTTTACCTCAAGAAGGAGCATGACCGTATGCTTTGTTTGAAGCGTGAACCAACTACGGTGAGGGGCTGGTGGGGAGTGACTATTGTTTACACTTAGTACGCGTAAAGAGAGAGAAAGAATGTGTAAACTCACAGTCTAATGTCGTAAAATGACTGACAGGGGTACAGTGTTGCCGATTGGAAACATATACTTTGGATATTTTATTGTAAATTTTAAGAAACATTAGTTCTGTATGAGTTTTATATGAACTAGTAGTTTAATTTTAATAGATTTAAATATACTATATTATTAAACATAATTATAGTAAACACAATAAAGTTTTTTACATTTTTAATTTAAGTATAATGATTTGAATTCATGATAAGGTGGAAACTACGCAACATCGCTACTAGGTAGCCTGAAAGTCGACTAGCGACATCTACATTTTACACCACAAAGCTGTATCGCGTTTCTTTTAGTAAATAAACAAACAAAAAGATCACATTCATAAACATTGGTCTGAAATTACTTCTTTAGGTAAAAGTTCTTTGCGTCAAATGTATCCAAAAACCCAAAAATCAGTTTTTTATACCCTCCAGTGCTTTTTTTAGTGACCATTCACATTTGGTAAAATATACAGCCAGTGCACTGTGCAGTGCACTGGCTTATGTGTTTAGGAAGACTTAATTAAATCAGTTTTATTAAAGAGTATTTTTTAGAAAAAAAAGACCACATTTCAAACTTGCTATAACTTTTGAACTTTTCAAGATAAAATTTTAAACTATGTATTTATGTTGAAGCTTTAAAAGTTATAACATAGAGGAAGGACTTTTGACAACGAACTAATAACTCTTCTTTCTAGAATACGCATACCGTTAATATAAAGTATCGCCAACATCTCGGTTTGTTTGTAAACAAATAGTAGGTATATTCATTAGATTATATATACATAGATATGGCTTTAATATTGATTTGTTTTATGTAGAACATATACAAATCCAATTGTAAACAAACCACATAATAGCGGTGAGGTTGCGAGGAGGTGAAGTATAACATATTTGTTAACAAACCACTATAGCGGTGGGTGGTGACCAGAAGCGGGAAGGTGAAATCTACCTGGATATAGCAATGAAAACATTTCGGTTTGAGGTGGACTCAAGGCGCATCTAGGAGGGGATATATGATCTAATGTATATTCAGGCCTGAACAATAACAGTTACCAGTAACTTGTATTGTTGTCTCTGTTAGAACAAAGATGTGCGAGTAAGACAGACGAATGTTTATGTTGCCGACGTTTTTGTCAGTTTTAACGAATGAAATGCCAATTCTAAAGAGAAGAGTTATTAGTTTGTTGACTTTTGACCTCTGTGATTATAGGTTTAGCATTTTTTATATTTTTCTTAAAAAATCCCTATTTTATTATAACTATTTTATTATTAAATTTTATTTCAATTTTTTTACACAAGTGCCTAAAATATACATTTGACCATTAAACATGCGGCATGGCTAACCATATATTTTAATCATGTATTTTTAAAATATTCTTTCTTATTTTGACCTGGAGACATTAAATATAATTTTAAGACTGATACAGATTATCCATAACTAAGTATACACTTTAAAGTAAAATTTATATCCTTAAGGTGAACTGTCCTAAATAAAGACCATGCTCAGTAGCAGGCATATGTTGCCTTTTTGGGAACGCCGATCAATTTGTTCGATTTTCTTCAGGAAATAGGAATTCTAATTTTAATTGTATACTAAATCAATAGATTATCTGTATATTCCTCTTTAGGGGCTGTCCATAAATTACGTAACGCAATTTTTCGAAATTTTTGACCCTCTCCTTCCCCGTGTGTCACAAGTTGTCACATTTACTAAAATTATGCTTTGACACAGAATTCTTAGCATTAGGCACGAGGTACATTTGCAGTTTTTTAAAATTTAAAATATCAAAAAGCATAATAAGTCTTATTTTTTAAAATATTTACCTTGCAGTAAATGAAACTCCCAGAATCAAAACCTGTATTATAATGTTCCATTATTCAAAAATATTTATTTTTTTAGAAAAAAAAAACATTATGGGTGATATGAATTTTATTACTAAGCAGTTTCTTTTATTAAAAAAATGTGAAAGCTAAAATTTAAGAAACACTATAAAAATGAGATATTTTAATATATAATGTTTTCTTAAAACTGTTCGTTAGTGAAAGAATTATTCTTTAAACTATGAGAATAAAAATCAAAATTTTTGGTTATTGATTCTAGAAGCTTCAAATATTATAAAAAAATGAGTTTTAATGTAGCAAAATTATTGATCAGTGTCATGTATGAACATTTTATGTTTCTTGGACTTTAAAAAGTATTATTTTTCATATATCGCCGTGTTACTTTAACAACCTTGTACTCCAAAAAATTGATTTTAGAAGGTTAAGAAAGTAACACGACGATTTTATATTTTAATATAAATGTTACAGATTTTAAAAATAGTGAAGAGTTTTAATAGAAGAGTGCTTATAGAAAATAATTTTTAAAATCAACCAATCATGAAAAAATGTAAAATTTAAAATTTTCGATTGAGGAAATATCGTCACATTTTTCGAGGGCAATTTGGTAGACCGTCAGAATAAAATTTAAAACTATAACGCTATAACAAAATAGCGTCAGGGTCCTAAGAGCGTATTAAAATAAAAATTCCTGATGATTTTAAATGTATAGCAAAAAGAGTGGGATAAAATAAAGTCGAAGTTAAAAAAAAGAATGGGATTTTTTGAGGTATCACTACCAATTTAAATTCTTTTTGCACGCTTTTAATATTTTTAACTCAAAGTAATTGTTTAAAGTTCCTATTTTTAATAACAAAATTTATAATAATAAAATTGATAATTTCTTATAATTTCCACATTTAATTTTTCTTTCACAGAACCATAGTGTCCCGTGGGTATATTCATTTATTTTAATAAATATACACCCTTTATTGTCAGCAGTTTCTTTGAATGATATAAATCTGTAATATTAGAAATGACTAGAACGGCATTTAAAAAAATTAATATAAACATTTAGCCAAAAAGATGTCTCGGGATAGATAATAATAATAATTATTAATGGGTTTCCACATTTTTTTATATTTTACGAGGTTTATACATTTTAAACTCAAGTCCAAACGAACTTCATATAATATTTTATCTACCGTCTACAGACCAAAGCTTCAAAAAACAGAAAAAATTAAAAATGATTACACTGACATTTACTTGACGGACTCAATGGAAAAAAAAACAAAAGCATTTGGTTTTCATATCTTTAATAAGCACGAATTTGATTATTAATAATAAACCCAAATTTGTGCTTAATAGGTACAAAGTAGAACGTAGATAAAGGAATATTGGCCTAGTTTACACCGTGAGGATTATTCTGATCCTCGCACTAAATAAAGACCAACCACTTGTTTAGATTAAACTGTTTACAACAGAAAATAAAACTATAATTAATTATTTTAAGATTGGCGCCAGTGTTGCTTGGTTCACAAGAGACTAACTTTACACATGCGCATTTTGTAAGCTGTAATTTTTGTCATTTAGAGGTTATGTTTACTTTATTTGTGTTCAATGTAGCTGTGATTTTTCTGTAATCATCATAAATAATAAAAAACCAAGAATTGTGGCACTCCTACACAATTTTGCAGGCTAAAAAAAAAGAAAAAATGTCCAAAAAGTATGTTGAATGAAACAAAATTGGTTTGTCTTCTCTCCTACGAACAAAGATGGCGCTATTTTGACAGTTACTTGATTCTGTTTTAAGGACTCTACTGTTTATACCGTATTTTCAATCGTTTGACTCTGCAAATTTTGGAGTACTATAAAGAGACAATTGAGGATTAACAACTTGGTCCTTACCGTTTACATCGTATTAATTAGTCCTCTGACGTAATATAGTACGCGGACTAAGTGTTTAGTACCTACGGTGTAAACTAAGCCATTGTAAACTTTTGAAAGTGTAATCCCATCGATGGGATGCTTCCCATTGCATATCCCATATATGGGATATGAATATCGAGAGTGGAATTCTATCTTATTTTTAAAACTGTTTTTGCAAGTAAAATTTACCATTTTGATTTTCAACCCAAGGTAACACGCCATATTTACTCTGATACCCGAAATTTCTTTTTGGTAAAGGAACAAAAATATTAAAAATAACATCAACATTGACTTCTCTCAACACCTATTAATTCTTCAAACAGCGTACCACTGACTCCTTTACCAACTAGCACTTGTTTCGAGTATCTGAGAGTAGCCTCCGCCAGATCCTTGACTGTCCATTTTCGGTCCAACAGAATTCTGCAAACAGTGTCCAGTTTTGCCAAATTTTTATGTCCACAAGTATAATAGTTCAGGGTTGGTACGCCCGCAACACTTGCTGCCAACCACTGTATTATTACTTTTAACTGGACGTTGCCTTTTCGGGAAGAACCGCAACCCCAATTTCCGGTAGATATTGCTTTAAGTCCATTGGAAGGTTTTTGGGATAGTTCCGATAACTGCAAAAGTATTTAAAAACACAGTAAATTTTAAACTTTTGTTTTTTTTGTATTTTGTTGAGGTTTTGGTGTTTGGGTATTTGATAATGTTTTGGATATTTAGGCCACGCTGATCGTGATTGGACATGGTTTAAGTGAATTGTCAACGCAAACCAAGAGTTAATCCTGTTAGTAGGAGGTCTACATATTATAAAACCATCAACAGTAAAATCTGAGGTGCTGCTGAAATAAGAGCCTAAACAGCAAGTTTAAAAATAGTAATAAGAACTAAAATAAAGATATTAAGAGGGATTACAGAGTTAGGTCTTAGAAATCAGCAACGTCTTACTTAAGCTAGATCTAGTGTTCCTAATAAGAAAATCTGGGAAAGATTTAAAATGCAAAATGTGGTCAAGTAGACGAAAAGAAAAAAGATCACGAAAGAATGGACGACACTAGATTAACAATGTAACATAGTACCTATGTTTTATAATTCAATCCAGTTCAATGTAAATGCGCATGCATTAGTGATTTTTTTTTAAATAACGTGGGGGAACCCGGAAAAAAAAATGTGAATAATTCCCTCTCGTGTTTTCCTACAATTGTAGATTAATAGGAACTTGTTAATAATGACAAACAAACAAATTTGACGTTCCACGCGAAAACGATCGAAAGAAGCGAACGTAAAAAACAAAAATCATTTTTTAATTAGTTTTTTTTTTTTAAATAGTGATATTATTATAATAACAGAAAAAAAGGCTTTCCGAAATTTTGAAAATTTTCAAAAATAAATTCTTTAGATTTTTTAGTGTTGACATATGAAAAATAAATTTTTTAAAGCCTTTTTTACTCCTTGGCCTACTGAATAATTGTGTAAAACTGTGAAAATAGACTAATCTAAATGTAATAAATGTAATTTGTTTGACTCGGTAAGTTAAGAATATATTTTTCGGGGACCCCATTTCACCACCTTTTCGCGGCTTCTAGCATCAAAAGGAACCCGATCCAGGACCTGGCAATTAGCAAATAGCTTAATTTGAATGTACTTTAAGACATACATGTATATTAAATTCAGCTGGGTAAATAAATAATGAAGTAAAAATGGTCATCAGCTCTTAGACTAAAGTAGTCTGCTCATACTAAAGTTAACTAGTTATCATTCAGTGGGTATTATCTGGCGTCATTGACTTCTTCGGTTTTTTGTCTGCTTTGGTTTGGTTTTGTATTTGAAGAAAAAGACCAAAAAAGCAAAACCAGACCAAAGAACCAAAAGACAAATCGAGCTCAAATAAAGCGATAAAGTGTTAAAGACTCAAAGAGATTGGCTGTAAACAGATTACTTTAAGCGTCCAAAATTTTCATTTTATGACTTAATATATATTTTTTATCCAAATTTTAGTACATTCTTGTTATCCCTAATTTAATAAAATCTAAATTTTCCCTCATTTCGCATCCTTTTACAAGTGGAACGTCACATAAATTATTTGGTTATCTTCACTCAAGCGAACATGGATTAAAGTACTCAAACCATTCAGATCTTTGATGAGATTTACCTTCTTTGGGTGTGGTAAAGAAAGATTAAAAGTTATATCTTCCAAAGTTTGTACTATCGCTTCATTAACACACGATAAAAACCAAAGCTTGCGCTTTTTTGTTAAATTAATATTTTTAAAAGCATCTAATTCGTGCACAAACAAGGAACTACTCTTCTCTGCGGTCTCCTGCGTTTCACTCTGTTAAAACAAAAATTTAAGATCACGAGAAAAAGTACATGAATACAAAAAGTTTACAAACGCTTACACTTTAATTAAATATTGTTATTTTATCTTCAAATATTTAACAGCAACATAAGAAAATTACTTGGTAACTTGGGGATTTTTGATTTCCTGAACGTGGACTTGGACGTTATAATAATATTTTATATAATCTATAGATTTATTTACGCTGAATTAATATCGGACATTTTGTTTTATAGTTATTTTTTTAAAAGTATTAATTAAAGGTTAAGTTATATATATATTTTTTTATTTTCAACAAAGGTCTGAAAACGACGAAAATCCATCGTCGAAACGTCACAGCAAAATTAGATAACAATTTTAGTCAGATCCAAAGCCTTATTCCCCAAAAATAAAAATTTGAAAATATTTTTTAATAAGTTCAAAACTTTTTTTACAATATTAGGTTGGAGATTATGAAGCCTTTCAGTTGAAATACCTATTAAGAAGGTGAATTTTAAAGCGCATTTTTGGAATTTGTGACATTCGCCTCCTCTATTTATATTCAACATGTTAAAAACTTTCCAAGTTTTTGGATATACCTCGTGGTGTACACCTTGTAAGGAACTTTTTATAAAATAGTGTAATTCAAATTTTTCTATTATTCTAATTTTCAAGATTAAACTTTTTGAAAAAAAAAAAAAATAAGCTAGCATTTGAATTTCTCAAACTATTCTATCCAAAGCACAAAACTAAAACTCATAATTGGACAGGCTATGCAATTATATGTTAATCCACATTGTGCGATGACAGTTGTTAATCTTTTTTCTTTTAAATGTATTTTAAACGTTTTGACTGGACCACTTCAAATTAAGCATTTGCTTTAACTGTTCCTGTATCATAAATTACACAGCCACACAAAAAAATTATATCCAGAGACTAGACCTATGCATTTTTATGTTTTGTGGGGTCGCTGAAACCGAACCTGATCTCAGAATTGCTCCATCAGGTCACAATTTTTTCCTACACTTAAAAACATCTGAATTTAAGGAATTTTCGCACTCTATTTTAAGTGTAGAAAACAATTGTCACCTGTTGAAGCAATTCTGAGGTCAGATTCGGTTTCAGCGACCCCGAAAATATAAAAATGCATTGGTCTAGTCTCTGGATATTATTTTTTTTGTGTGATTCATAATATTTACAAAATTTGGTTCCAATCATTTAAATGATATTAAAACTTCCAGTGCTAACCAATATTAAAATTTCAGACTACGCCAATTTTAAGTAAAACTGAACTTTTCGAACATGCTTTCACAATCCCGACACTTTCGCAGCAAGTGCTAGCATAATACTGACCGTTAAAATTTACCAGTAAACATGACGCGCGGGTGCGTCACGCTCCTCTAGAACTAAAGCGATGACGCACCGGCGCGTCATGAGCACTAAACGTGTTATGTAAAATGTTTAACAACCTACTGTCATTTCATAATATAGGTTAACATGTTACTGCAAGACACAGTCCAAATTACCTACCAGTTGAGCTGCTAGTCTATGTTTTTGTCTTGCCAGTTCTAAGCTCAATGATTTTGCATTTAAGATTAACTTATTTGGTCTTGTTTTATAATCGTCGTGATAACCAGACGAGGAATCACCGCTTTCGGCCAATGGAACTTGAACACCTAAAAAAAAAATGGTTCTTTATCTCAAAACATTCGTGGTCTAAAATTTTTGGACAAGGAGCATTTTTTTGTTGAAATAAACTTTGGTAGTCTGCAAAAAACTTCAATTGATTAAGTGATCATAGTGTCCGAGTGTAACCTCCAAAGAAAAACTACAAGACCTGCCATGGGCCTAATATCCTGACCTTTATTAAAAGGACGGGCAGGTTTAAGGAGGACTCAATAAATTGCTAGGATTGCCTGGGGTGACAAAAAGTCCAAATGGCCTAGTTGTCCGGCTTTGGCTAACCCAAAAATTTACTACTACTAGTACTACCTCCCTAGTAGAAATTTAACGTTAGAAAAACGTTTTTCTAACGTTAGGAAAATGTATAAAATAACGTGTTTTAGGCGACATGCATCCAGTCAACGTTTGGTTAACGTTAGCTGTCAGTGTTTTTAAAGTTAGAATCACATTTATCTGACTTTTGGCTAACGTTAGATAAACGTTATTTTAACGTTATACGTTAACGTTAGGCACCTAACATTTAAACTACATTTAGCTAACGTTAGCTCAAGCCATTTTAACGTTATTTTTCACGAGGGCATTCATGTCAAATTCATTTTACAAAGACAAATTAACTTAGCTTGTCAAAAATTTTTAATCTACATTTTAACTACAAAACTTCATTTACACCACTGAAAAAAATTGGCTTGCAGGTTTACTTACCAGCAAATGACTCACTGAGCGTTCTTTTTAAAATGGAACCTGCAAATTTAACTACTGCTATTTCTCTTGAATCTAATTCTCTTTTGGTTCCTTTATCTGTTTCCAAAATGGGATTATTGAGCCATCTTGAAAACTGTTCGTATACTTCTTCTAATTCAGAACTAATGAAAATAAATAAAGATTTTTTTAGGTAAATATATAATGTTACAGTGTAACATTGTTACACGCAGAAAGGGTCTAAATTATCATTTATTAATAATTTGCTTTTAACTATTCCCACAAGTTCCCCATTTTTCCATAATTCCCCTATACTTCGCCACTATCAGAATTTCTGACAAAGTTATACACTTTTCTTATTAATTTTACAGGTTCGAGTTGGACTTATAGCTAGAATTTTTTTTAATTTCTAATATGTGGGTTCAATTCTACATTTTATTGAAATGATTTATCACATCTAAGCTTATTTGCACGGAACTGAATTAAAAAATTGTATCAATTTTTATGAAAAAAATCAAAGTCGTCACAAATGGGAGAAACAAAGAGGCCGATAACAATAAAATTTTTGTTAATGACTTCCTGCGATATGTAGTTCCATTCTTCTTGAGCAGCAACAATTAGTTCTTAAAGGGTGAACGAGGGGTTACCTCTATTCGGCCCTTTTTGGCATATCCCACAGGTTCTCACAAGGACTTATGTCAGGTGAGTTTGCTGGCCAGTTCATTCTTTGAACATTACCATGCTTAAGCAAATTGGTAACCCCGTTTCGCTTTACAATGGAAGGATAATGGTTGAATAATGTTTTGGGCGTAAATGTTTTGCTTGAGAACAGGGGAGGACTTGCTGGTTATTGACATCTTTGGTTCTCACATTTTGTAATGACTTTGATTTTTTTCATACAATTTTTTAAATGAAATTCCTGGCAAAATAAAATAAATATTTATTTCTATTACTTTTCTTAATACCATTTACCGTAAACAGCTTATAGTCAATAAGGTAAAACTGAAATTTGGTTTCGTTTGGTGAATTTGACTATTGAGTTTATATTATTTTTCACCTTTCCCCCCTTTTCCCGTGAGTATTAATTATCGGATTTTGTAAATTAGTGTTTTACCTGTAATCTGTACTAAAACTATACTCCGAAGATTTGTTGGACTCCTTTCTACTCAAAGAACTTTGTTTATTTTTAAATTTGTCTATCCATTGTTTTTCTTGTTCTAAAGAATTTTGTAGATAATCTTCATCTATGGAATCTTCTTGCAATGCAAAGCCTGTTGAACCACCCCTTCGAACTCTTAAAAAAACAAAAAAAAGAATACAGTAGCGTTCACTCCGTTCAGCGAACCAATTTCAGTCAGTAATTAGTATTCATTTGCTCTACAACAGATACGGTGTGTATTTACCGCATGTATCGTACTCTTTTCGCACAAAATCACAAATTAAAGCTATAAACTTTCTGTGAATATAGTATAGTCAAACTGCTCTCCTAAAATGCTATCGCGCGCTTACTAGTATAAAGGTGTATCTACAATATTCCAGAAAAGAAATACTAAATCTAGTCAGAAGAGCTTGCAAAGGAATAAGGTAATATATCTTTATCTAGCGCTGGTCCTTAATTAGAGTTCAATTTTTTCCGCATTAAATCCTTAGTTTTTACACTACCTTATGTTTTTGTCTTCCGTCCCAGCTCCAGCAACAGTTATACCAACTGCGTAATTTGATTCATCACTAGATGTTGAGGAAATTGATGGACTAACTGACATATCCTTTCGAAGGGCATCTTTTAATTTTTTGGCAAAAGTTGTTCGTCTTTCGGACGTTTCCAAATCTATACTGTACCTTTTGTGGAAATTTTCATCTTCACTACCTGAAATAAATATTCACTTCTAAACAACGTCATTACGTTTCTTTTTATGGTATCGTACATAGAAAAAAAAGATTCCTTGAACCAAGGACACGTGTCTTTTGATGATGTTTAAAGCCATATTCTTGTTTAAGGCTAGCATTTCTTTAAACCAAAGTCAATGTCCTTGAACCAAGAGCGCGGATCTTAATTCAAAAACCCGGGATTTTCATTCAAGAACATTGACTTTGGTTCAAAGAAATGCTGGCCTTGAAACAAGAGAATATGGTTTTGAACATATTGAAAGACACGTGCAGCGGGAATAAAACAGCCAGTTTAGTCCCTTGGTATATAGAGCGTGTTAAAAGTCCGCCCCCTTTAACTTTTGAACGGCTTAGGATATCAACTTGAAAGGAACACGTAAATAAGATAACCGATATCATTGTTTTGGCATATGTTTGGTATGCCAAGGATACAGGGGGCAAGGGGCATTTTTTTTAATTTAAAGGGGGTCGTGTGATACATCATTTTAAAGCTTATAAAATTCTCTATTTCCCTATATATTTTTTTATTTTTTTCGAGAAATTATTGGGGATTATTTTAGAGCCCCAAAACTAGGGATTTTCGTCGAAATGTGTTTAAAAAAATGAAACAATTTCCGAACAATGGTTTATTTTACCATACAAGTACATCAGTTATACTTTTAAACTAATCTTGAATGATATAAATAAAATTTTACAAAAAAATATTAAAAAATCGCATATTTTAGCAAAAAAAAATTAAATATTAAAACCCTAAAAAAAGGGTTTAAAAAATTAAATATTATGTAGTCGAATAGAGAGTTTTATAAGCTTTAAAATGATGTACCACACGACCCCCCCGACTATTCAAAAAAATGTCCCCTCTTGCCCCCCTGTCTCCATTGTGCCACCTAAGCATATGAAATATATACTAAAAAATTATCTGGGTTATGTTATCTAAGTGTTTTAAATTTCAAGTTGATATCTGAAGCCGTTCAAAAGTTAATGTGGAGGGAGCGGACTTTTGAAGCTCAGTATAAATATTTTCAATTTTGGCGAAGGCGCCAGCATTAGTTTTCTATAATTATTTTTTAAGGGTCCTTAATAATATAATTATGTTTAAATACGACTCGCCTTTGCAGACCACACATTAAACCAAAAATTCTCAGTTATAATTAAAGATATTAAGATGTTTTTTTTTGTTGTAAGGAAAGAGTGGATTTTTTATTTTTTTGCTATAAGGACTTAGTTTTTTATGATTGAAATTACGAACATTTTATAATTTTTAAGGTCAAATATATATTTAAAAAAAAAAACGAAAAAAAGGCGACGTTAACCAATCAAGCAACTTTTTAACTAAACAATGTGGTAAAAATCCCATATCGATATATTTATTATTAACCGAGAAATTTCGGATCAAAAAAATGTCAAAAATTGCATTTTAACCAATGTGAACCGGGTCTAACTCACTCACACATACACATTTTATTATTATATTTTCCATCATGGACAAGGAAAACTGTGTAGAGTTTTTTTTATGAAAGGATCCTTAAAAATCTAAATAGTTATTAATTAATTAATTAGTTATAATTGTTTCGTACCGTCATCCAGACTTGTTTTGGCACTATGAAATTCCTCATCCTCACTGCTATCTAAACTACCATAAATACTTCTTTGGGTTTCCAGGGGATGCCTGCTAACCGGCAGACATTCTCCAGATGATCCTAAAACTATAAACCTTCCTCGGCGATTGTGAACCAATGATTCGGTTGTTATTTGGCCACGTTTTCTAAGGTTTCGTTCTGCAGCTAACTGCACCTAAAATAATAAAAAATAAAATTATGGAATAAGCTGATTGGAGCACTAGATTATCAGGTTTGTTAGGGCATGCAGGGTAGTTTACACACTACATAAAAGTTTTT
>OY294052.1:5120439-5254448 GCA_958510825.1 Brachypterus glaber
GTTCTGTCGATTAAAACGACGTATTTTCCATTCTGATAGAAACTTGAAATTTGACATTGTCCCCCGTTGCCCTTCCCCTGAAAACTTAATCTGTTAACTGCCTTTAACATGTAATAAAGACGTGAAATTTGGCATATTTGGTCAAGGAAAGAAATGGTGGTAAACAATACAAGGTGTATTTAAAATAAAACGCCATTTTTATACATTTTTGTTCAAAAGTCATCCCCTTCTTCTTAAAATAACTTAATACGACAATCAGACAAGGATTTTTTTCTTTAATTTTAATCAAAATTATAAAAATAATAATTAAATATTACATAATTAGAATAATAATTAGAATAATTAATGGAATATGTAACCTTAATAAGATAACCATTTTTTTTGTAAACATCTAATATTTTTAGCTTAGGAGCAGAGGTCGTGAGATCATCATTTGGCACAAATCTTATCTCCCCATTTCACCACAAAAAAAATTTAGAAGCTAAAATCATCTTATTTAGGTGTTCCGTATTTAAAGTTTATATCTCAGCTAGTTCAAAAGTATAGAGGGGAGAAGGTGACACTGCAGTGTGTGTGGCTATGGAAAATATGTGAGGAATGTGTGTGTTCTCACTTGCACGCACGCACGCCCTATGACGCTTATGACGTAAAGAAGAGAGCGCGAGTGTTACCTCCCCCTTTCGACGTAGCTATTCACCCGCGTGGAGAACTATATTACTTGTTTACCTGTAATTTATTTGGATTGAAATTATTGTTCTCATTATAAGGCGAGGTACTTCCCTCAGACTCTGATCTAGTCGTACTAGCAGACTGCTGCGTTATGATTGGAATATGTGTGTCTGATATGTTCGATCCCATAGATTCGCCAATCGGGGACAATCTTCTGTGTCTGTTGTAGCTTTGGTAGACATGGTGTTGTGACTCTGTGACACACTTGTATTTTTTCTGCTGGAAAGCTAGCATACACTTATTCAATTCCCTGAGAACGTTGTCTTCCTCGTATTGGTCTATGGGCAGCTTTGTGTAGTCATCGGCGTCTATACAACACACTGTATTCTAAAAGTTAAAGATAACATTTTGTTTTTGTTTGGTAGAAATATAACATTAAGGTTTATCTTTTGGAATAGGTTAATTTACGTAGGGTACGGTCGATATAATCGTACCACCTAACATTACACGACTCAACAAAAAAATTTTTGTTCTTTGTCCTAAAGTTTATATTATGATTTTTCGGTTCATTATGCACAAAAACGAAAAGAAAATACCTTCTTTTGGTTTAAAGTTTGCTTTTGTGATAGTTGTGGTAATAATACTCATTTTCGAATTTTTTTATAAATTCCAATTAGTTTAAATACATTTAAAAATACCGCATGTCTGAGGGGTTTTTACGTTCACGCAGTGCCTCCAGATGGCACTCAAGTGATAAACAACGATCAGATGTTTTGTACATGTCGAGAAAACGTTAAAATGGCATCGCGAAAGTAAATATGATGCTGCATTTTGCTACGTATGTGGTCAATTTATTAAGTTCGAGACATGAAATATGAACTAAAAACAACTCACGTTCTCTGTGAAGCCTATGAAGCATATTTTGACTGTCCTGTTCGGAATTAGGACAAGCCATGGGCTCCAAATGTTGCTCTAGTTATTGTAAAAGATGTTTGGAAGGTGAGCAATTTTTAATTAAGCAGTGAATCAAATGTAATGGACATATTAACGTTATCAAGTATTGGCCAATGAAAACATGATGGGAGACTATATTATGAACAGAAGAAAGAGTAAGAGGGTACACTTTTAAAGTATTTTCTACTTTTTTGTAAGTTATTTTGATAGTAAAGCTTAATAAAAATGACAAACAAATTTATTTTGATGGTTCTATCTTCAAATAAAAAATAATATACAGATTTTGAAAAATATCGTTCAATCGGTTTTCTAAATACAAAAGCAAACTTTTTTATGCCATATAATTTTTTTTCGTGTAATTACGACCTAAACTATCGAAATTTTATACTTTAGACTCAAAGTCAAATTTTGTGTTATATTTTATTTTTTTCGTAATTGGTTACATTTTAGAACTTGCTCTTTGTTTTAAGTTAAAATATAATACAATTGTATAGGATAATAACTCCCGATTTCCTATCTATTTGTAACTGAATATTCAGCTTACTTTTTACAGTGTAGCGTTTCTTTAATTTTTACAGATAATTTGTTAAATACGAGTCAAAACTTTCGATAAAAATTGATTTATTTTCCAGTTTGTTTTAATAAACCTATGACTATAGCCGATAATCTATAGGGGAAACATTATTTTGTTGACAGCAGTATTTTTTATTATTCGAATTAGTTAATTTTTCATTTATTGTAAGCTTACGGTTTTAGGTCTATCCAACTTCTCCAAAACAGCTTTCTT
The DNA here is from genome assembly GCA_958510825.1 of Brachypterus glaber. Lineage (NCBI taxonomy): Eukaryota > Metazoa > Arthropoda > Insecta > Coleoptera > Kateretidae > Brachypterus > Brachypterus glaber. The sequence goes on from OY294052.1 coordinate 5,122,850, forward strand.
TTTTGGATCTTGTATCTTAGAAATATGCCGTACTCCTTCAACAGTCAAAACTTCGTTATCTTCTAAGGCTTCTACGTATAATAAAACAGTCAACAGTTCTGGCATAGTAACAAAATTTACACTTTCCTGAAAATAATAAAATTAAATTCCATTCTGCTTGCAGAAACGTCGCATCTCGGGACAATACTTATGCAATACAAATTGAGGCATGAAGGTAATTTCGAAAATGAGATTGTTATACCATTAAATCTACATTTCAAGAGCTATTAAAGAAGGAATAAAGCATCCTTCAAAGTGTTTTTTTTTTAGATAACGATTGGTGTTGGGATCAAAAAGCATTGTTTTAGGTAATCAATTTCATTTTATTAAATGTATACATGTATATCGATATCGATAAACATGTTTATCGATTTTGTTATCGCAATAGGCTTGTAAGCATACAAGCCTATTGCGATATATTAATATGTTTATATTTATAAAATAAATCTCACGGTCCTTAGTGCGGTCCTGTTAAAGCATTGTAATTCCCAACAGTGTATATTATACAACGAACTAATAACTCTTCTCTCTAGAATACGCATACCGTTAATATAAAGTATCGCCAACATCTCGGTTTGTTTGTAAACAAATAGTAGGTATATTCAGACCTGAACAATAACAGTTACTAGTAACTGTTATTGTTGTCTTTGTTAGAACAAAGATGTGCGAGTAAGACAGACAAATGTATATGTTGGCTACGTTTGGACTTTTTACAGTCAAAACTTCGTTATCTTCTAAGGCTTCTACGTATAATAAAACAGTCAACAGTTCTGGCATAGTAACAAAATTTACACTTTCCTGAAAATAATAAAATTAAATTCCATTCTGCTTGCAGAAACGTCGCATCTCGGCACAATACTTATGCAATACAAATTGAGGCATGAAGGTAATTTCGAAAATGAGATTGTTATACCATTAAATCTACATTTCAAGAGCTATTAAAGAAGGAATAAAGCATCCTTCAAAGTGTTTTTTTTTTAAGATAACTATTGGTGTTGGGATCAAAAAGCATTGTTTTAGGTAATTAATTTCATTTTATTAAATGTATACATGTATATCGATATCGATAAACATGTTTATCGATTTTGTTATCGCAATAGGCTTGTATGCATACATGTTTATATTTATAAAATAAATCTCACGGTCCTTAGTGCGGTCCTGTTAAAGCATTGTAATTCCCAACAGTGTATATTATACAACGAACTAATAACTCTTCTCTCTAGAATACGCATACCGTTAATATAAAGTATCGCCAACATCTCGGTTTGTTTGTAAACAAATAGTAGGTATATTCAGACCTGAACAATAACAGTTACTAGTAACTGTTATTGTTGTCTTTGTTAGAACAAAGCTGTGCGAGTAAGACAGACAAATGTATATGTTGGCTACGTTTTTTTCAACTTTTACAAATGAAATGCCTATTCTAGAGAGAAGAGTTATTAGTTCGTTGATATTATACAATAAATTCATGGGTCAGACCTTAATGGGTTAAAAGGGGTGACTTTTGGACCGCTCTGTATAAAAATTTCTATGTATCTACCTGATTTTTTCCGTTTAGTAAAACTCTGCCACCAGCTTTTGCACTGGAAAAGCATAGCTGTAATGAGTTACTTTCTGCCCGTTCCAATTTTCCCTCGTGCCTTATTTGCAAGGAACATAAAGGTAAGTTACATTCCAGCCAGTCTTCTATTGTTAACCATTCTTTTCCAGTCATTACCTAAAATTTAAATGAGTAATACAAGTATACATGCAAAACCGTGTCGCTCTAGCTCAAAGGGTTATTAATTAAAAACCTTATTTTTAGTACAATTTTAATGGATGTTAACTCTCTTAGGGTTCGTTTCCGGACTTATGTTCCTATACTGGTTTTTAATGTTTTGTGATGTAGAATCATTCCCTTTATTTTCCGCCAGAAGACTGCAAACACCGTGTACTTCTTATCTAATGATATTATTTCCTGACGTTCCAGAAATAACTGTTATAAAACTAAATGTAGTTTGATAGTTTGGGGAACGTTTCAGAAAAATTTTGGTGCGCCACTTTTTTTTTTTTGAGTTCGTTGAGAGAATACTGATATAATAACAATACTTATTTAACCATTTTGGATTTAAAAGTACATATCGTCGTCTTATCTTCCCCACCTCGTATCTCCAAAAACTGAATTTTATATGGTATGGTATCGTATGATATTGCATAATTACCTGTCGCTGAACTTTAATGTTTCCTGCAGTGTTGTCATTATTTTCCAACCAATCAAAATAGTAAAATATGCTTTTTAATTTAGTTTGTTGCGGGGCAGTATTCAACGTCTTAAAAAAGTTTGAAAAATTGAAATTTTGCAAAGTCGGATGGCTCTTGTCGGTTCGTTTCGGAAATGTTGAAAAAAAAGCATTTGCCAGTAACGATGCAACAAATGAGTATTCTAATTCAGTACAATCGGCTAAAAAAGGAATAATAGAGTCAAATTTACAACTCTTCGGACTGACGTCAGTCATGACGTCATGACGTCCACAAATTTAATCCAAATACCATCGTTATTTGCATTTCGTCCATTTTCCATGTTAATTTTAGTAATATTATATTATACAAAATTCGACAGTATTTAGGTATAGTATAATATATTGTAACGTCAGTCCAAATAGTTGTGACTTTGACTCTATACATAAAAAACAAGAAAAGCGCTGTCTAGAGGCTCGCATACGTATTACATAAGGTAAAACGATACCGTGATTTTCTCCATGTGTCTATTTCGCATGCTTATGATGTTATATTTATGCTTATATTATTGAGCCTCTGGACAGGGCTAAAATGAACCTACGTTGTTGTTGTAAACTGAAATGTAAGCCACCTTTTGGTTTAAAATCTTTCATCTGCATAGCTCTTTTGCACATATTCGGTAGGGTTTTGTTCAGAAAATTGCTACGTTCTTCACCGCTCAGTTCGTTGTCCAGAAAATTTGAAAAACCTATAAACTGCTGGGGGTCTGTTAAGTCATCGTCTGGATCCAAGCTAACACTAAAAAGTACATAAAAACTTACAATTTCTTTTAAAATTCTGGTACAAATTGCTGGTAATTAAATTGCTGTTATCCGTACCGGAAATATTTTTTACATTCTTACATTGTTGCCTTGCTTGTATGCTGAATTTAGCACTATAAAAAAATAGTTTTCAGCAAGCAGGCTTGTTTCACTCTAGGTACATTTCTCTTTCTTTCTAAACAAGCTAATAAAAAGAGAGAAAACTGTGGTCAGATCACTCCGAGCTTCAACTTAAACATATTCACGGTGCACCTGTGATTCGGTTTAAACGTATTTGTGGCTATGCCAAGTTATTAATTACACGCAGGGTATAGCAAATATATTTTAATGAAATTTAACAGCAGGGATGAAGCGATGGAGTAGGGGGGGACGTTATCCCCCAACCACGTTTGACTTGGTAAAATCCACTCTGCAACTGGGAAACAGTTGGGAAAATTGAGTGGCAGAGTTGGAAAATTGGTAGAGTAAAGCTTTCCCCACCCCCCCCCCAAAAAAAAAGATCTTTCGAGTCACCCCTGTTTAATAGTAATTTAAAAAAATTATATATACTTGCACAATTCGTATATTTTTTGCATTCCTTCAATCAATTCCAGAGTATTTTTGGTGTTTGATATTTTGGTTAAATGACTTTTAACCTTTTCCCACCATGGCAAATCACATGGTAGCATAACCAATGCCATTTTTCCTAAAAATAAACAAATATTATTGATTGAAATGAATTTCCCTGAAGGCACAAAATTGTTGAGAATATTTTATGAAGTTTCTAAGAATATTATTTCAAGAAAACCGCATGTGTAGGTATAGGTACGGCGTACAAAAGACGTATTTTAACATTTTTAATAAATTTAGAACCTTATATCTGCCTATTTTAACTAAATTTGTAATTGAATTTTTATACTTTACAAGTAATTTTTATTTTTGTATTTTTTGAGACAAGTTTCATGTTCATGATTGTCTATACATTGTTTTGTGTACTCATTCATAATTATTGAAATAAACGTATTATTTATCTGGCACGTATAAAGGCCTATTCAGAAGCTTACATAAGAACATAAAACATAAGAATGCGATGTCGTGATTGGCTTACAAGATACATGGCGGCGCATCAAGCCAATCACGGCATCGCATTCTTATGTATTACGTTCTTATGCGAGACTGTGGATATGTCCTTAGGTAAAATATTAGATAAAATATGTTCACTTTGTCGGGATATTTGTTTTGTGGCGAACAAGTGGGTGTGATCCCTCTGCTCCACCCTGTTCCCGAAACAATTTTTCTTTTTCTCCTATGTGGTAATTAAAGCTAAGTACATAATTTTTGCAAAACAATTCGTTTTGATAAAAACAAAAGATAAAATAGTATTTATATACATTTATGTTTAAAGTTCCACATTTCATGTATATAAATCGCAAAAAAGTTTTTATTTCTGCACGCAGGATGTTATTAAAAAGAAACATGAACATTATTATTTTGAAAAATACATAGATATGGAATAACGTAATGCGGAAGTTTACAAAATGTTCTTTTTTACTCATCGCAGCTCTACTACTAGAAGAGTACCTAAAGAGTCGGTCCTTTCAAATATATATATATACCGGGTGTCACAGATACAATGTACACCACCCTTAACTTCTGTATAAAACTTTGTAATTTGATACCTATAATGTACCTAAGGAACCTCAACTTTTTACATACAAAACAACATTTTGGTTTTGGTTTTACCGGAAGTACTGCGAACGTCACAAAAAGTGCACTGTAAATGAAAATATGGTAATTTCACAGCAAATAAAGTAGGTCATATGTTACCAGCAAAGAAAGTGGTAAATTTAAATTAGTACTGTAAATTCACTGTTATCTGTAAAAATGTAAATTTTTATTTTGGTATTCTTTGTAGAATATAAGTTATAATTATGGTAATTTTCGGGACTGTCTGTAAAAGTGCCGGGTTTTTGGACCACGTATGAATTTTAATGCAAAATTATTGTACCGACAGGAAAAGAGCTGAGAGTTTACTAAACTGAGAAATATTTATGGGAGGATTGGTGTAGTGGACTACCGCGTCGTACTTGGCGAGTTTACTATCCAAATAGCGTGAGTTCGATTCTCACCGGCGCCGATTTGCCTTTTTCAGTTAATTAATAATAATTCCAAATTTCAGTTATTGAAATTTGGCGAAGGCTTAAGTGAAGCGGACAGTCCTTATAAATTGGTTCGAAAGTCAATTAAAGCCGGTGGTTCCCTCTACTACTAGCCCACACAAGTCCTGGACTTAGGGGATGCTTAATTAAGTAGAATAGTACGAGGTTAAACAAAAATGTAATGTAATGTAATTGAGGTTAAATTAATAAATATTGTAAATTTACATTCTGACATGGTGAATTTGCTTTAATTATTACAGTTAATACTACTGAAAGATTGACGGACAAATTTAGAGTGTGCGACATCTAAATGCCTTACATTTTTGGAATCGGCACACTTTCCCAGTCCGCACATATATGGATGCAACATGGTAAAGAAAGATTTTTTAGGTAACATGTGCCATATTACATGAGACATAACATACATATGTATGCTACATAACATGCCCTATAACAGAAAGATTTTTTACGTTACATGTGCCATATTACATAAGATGTAACATACATATGTATGGTACATAACATGCAATATTGCATGTTATGTATCATATATATGGTACGAGAACATACACGATACATAAAATGTTATGAATTCAATACTAAATATGGCGTCTATATTATTTTAATTTTTATAGGTTAGAATCACTAATATTCTTAAAATTGTTGTTAATAATAAAAATTTTACCCTTAAGTAGTAGAAACGCATGTATTTTTAGACAACTAAACCGATTTTAGATAATTTTAGACAAAAAATTAAAATATATATATTTTTTTAAAATGATTATTTGCTATTTTTTCTCTAAAAATTGGCTTTTTATGTGGCCCATGATTTTTAAGCCTGGTAGAAAGTTTGCTTTCACAGTAAAAATGCACATCGTATAAGAATTTTGTCTGATGGATGCTACATATAAAGATATTTATATACTTTAATTATTAGGTTTATCAAAAAGACGTATTTTTACGTCACCATGTCTAAATCTATCATGCACTCCATAACAAGTAAAATTCGGAAACGCCTACTTTTATTGTTATGTACCTAGTATGTATCTGATATGTAGCATGTTATGTAGCTGATACATAACTTGAGGCGGAATTGTTAAAGTCCAAGGACTATACATGGACTATAAAAATTACATGTCTGCAACATCATATAGAACAGTGGTTATGTACCTGCTATGTTCCTGCCATGTATTTGTGTTGACTGGGTTACTGGAAAAACTGTTTATTTAAACAATGAGGAAAATCCTATATCGATATCTTTATTAATAACTGAGAATTTTTTAATAAAAAAAAGCCTTACAAATACCAACAATGGCATTTTAACCAATCGGACATAAAATCATTCATGCATTGATTAAGCATACAGTTAAGTTAAAGTTAAAGCCTATAGTATAAGTTCTTGGTTAAAGCCTTCTTGAACGAGTATACCAAAAAATATTAAGCATTATATTATTATTTAATGGCTAGACCGCATAGATTTATATTTTGATTGAAACATAGATTAAAAATAGTTATGGAAGCTAAACTCCGCGCATTATCTATCTGAGTTGATGGTCATTTGTTTCTTGTTATTTGGTTGGCAGAATATATTTAGTTCCTTATGTAAGGTTTTCATCTTGTTTAAAATTTATTGTCAATCAAGACATTATTTTGACATTCATAAAAAAATCCAAATAATTTGCTTTAGCAAGAAGAAATAACAAGAAAAGTGCATAAAAAGAAAACTAAAGCATCAATCTATAAACATTTTGTTTAAATGAAGTAATATAATGCAGTGCTCTATAAATTTTTGAAGTAAACACTATAACAGAGAATTTCTTGGTTAAAATAATACTGGTTCGTAATTTTATTCAGGTAATGTTAAATTTAAGTTTATAATAGCACTTTATGAATAAAAACTTACTTTTATTATAATTTTGAACAAAGTTTTACTTTTTAAACAGATTTTGTTATTATTTGTAAGACGTAAAATGACAGTCAATTTAACCTAAATGTTAAAAATTATCAAAAGCACAATGGACTACAAAAATATTACTAAAAGTCATTTTTAAACCACTAATCATAGCTTCCTTGATCCAATTTGTTACTCAGATAGATAATGCGCCGAGTATACTAGAAGAACAATTTATTTACGAATAGTAGTAATATCACTTATATGTGGAAAGTAAATAAGTTTAATAATTTTGCAAGGTTTGTAAAAGTCATATTTTTTTCTTTTGACCCAATTTTATTAAATTTTAATTTTCTATTTAGTTTTCTTATTTAACCCTTACCCTCCCAAGACTAAACTAATGATAATTTTTCGATTTAATTGTGTTTTTTTTTTATATTTGCTTTGTCTAAAAAGAAGAAAAAGGGAATAAAGAATTAACCATTTTTTTTTTAGTTTTTGCTCGAGTTTTTGTTTCCTTAGAGTTTCAGGAGAGCTGCATTATCTGAACTAAATTTGCATATTTTTTTTGCATACATAAAAAGTCTATAAAAGTATTTTGGATTAATTAAAGAAAAAATAAAGAAGTAAAGTCACAATGGAGCTCTCTACAACTAGAATTATGAAATAAAAGACGTCTACCCTATCTCTATCTCATTTGTGCTACACTTTCCAGCCAACGAAATTAATACTGTATTTGTTTTTCATACAACAAATACAGTATTTATTTGGTTGGCCGGAAAGTGTAGCACTGAGCGGCACGAACGAACATAGCTAATGTGAACCTGTAGAATAAGATAATTCTACTAAAATTTAAATGGCGCCAGTAATTTCTTTATTAAAAATAATATAATCGCCCGGTAAAGTAAATATTGTATTTGCTCAACAAAGAACAAATACAGAATTTGTTTGGTTGGGTGGAAGTGGGAGTGTATGTATGTCTTCTATCCTTTTTGGGTAGAACTTTCGTCCCTGTCTAATCTAATGGGAGAAATCGCCATTGTTACACCCTGGAGGGTTAAGGAAAATCCCCTAAAAGTCTTAGGGAACGTTCAAGTATTACGTAACGCAAATTTTGATCATTTTGGACCTCCACCCCCCCCTGTAACGCTATTTTCCTATACCATTAGCATAGGCGTAACACTCCAAAATGACCTCCACGCCCCCTAGGAGCGTTACGTAATACTTGTACGTTCCCTTATGTTTAAGAAATTAATTTTGGTTTTTAATCAAATGATGCATTTTTCTTACGTTTTGTAGAAAAGTTAAAATTTTAAAATCTAAGTTTGAAAAATACAAAGGCCGGCCCTGCTTGAAGCCATACAATATTTAATTTAAAATGTCTGTTAGGTGTGTCAATGGCCGGGGAGGTCATATTACTAAACACACAAAAACAACCCATATAAAGAGAAGGGGTGCTATTAATATCCTTTTTACTAATTAAATTTACATAGTCTAGAATTTGAATGTATGTTTTTTTGTTATTTAAAAATGTTTATTTTTCCAGCAATCTCCTAAAAGCTTTTTTAAATTAAAATTTAATAATTATTAATGTCAATTAAAAAACATTTTACCTAGGCTTTATGCTCATATTTAGGTATGGGAACCTTTAAGTATTACGTAACTCAAATTTTGATCATTTTGAACCCCCAACCCCCCTGTAACGCTATCCCTTGCGACCTTCAACTTACTCTGGAAACACTCTGGAAACAGAGTCAGAGTGAAAACATTCTACGGCCAACGTGTTTCCAGAGTGGTTTTGTGCCATTTTGTCAGAGTTGAATCAGAGTGGTTCCAGGCTTGATTCACAGTAGATCCAAAGTGGGTTTGGACTTTTTTTTTTTAAATCAGAGCGTTTTCAGAGTGTTTTCGTTTGGACTTAAAAAAAAAAAAAAGTCCAAACGAAAACACTCTGAAAACGCTCTGATTTTACTCTGGGAACGTTATGGATAAAGGGCACAAATACACTCTGGAAATACTCTGGTAACAGCATGATTACAAAATGTTATTAGAATGTTTCCAGAGTTTTTTCAGCGCGATTGTAAAGTCGCAAGGGATGTTCCTATACCATTAACATGGGCGTAACACTCCAAAATGACCCCCCCCCTAGGAGCGTTACGTAATAATTGAACGTTCCCTATGTAACCATGAGTAAATTGTTGCGTTTTGTCGGTGAAACTTTTGCCACCGGATTGAACAGTTTAGCCGTTTTCTCGCTTACACAATTTCATTCCGTTTAAACTTTTCATTCGGTCGATTTAAATGGAATGAACGGAATGGAGCTCTCTACAACTAGAATTATGAAACAAAAGACGTCTACCCTATCTCTATCTCATTTGTGCTACACTTTCCAGCCAACCAAATAAATACTGTATTTGTTTTTCATACAACAAATACAGTATTTATTTGGTTTCCCGGAAAGTGTAGCACTGAGCGGCACGAACGAACATAGCTAATGTGAATCTGTAGAATAAGATAATTCTACTAAAATTTAGATGGCGCCAGTAATTTCTTTAATAAAAATAATATAGTTACACTTTTCGCCCGGCCAAGTAAATATTGTATTTGTTGAACAAAGAACAAATACAGAATTTGTTTGGTTGGGTGGAAGTGGGAGTGTATCTATGTCTTCTATCCTTTTTGGATAGAACTTTTATTGAATAGTGGAGAATTTCATATATTGTGACTACCAAAACAAAAGTAGTTACCAATTTTCAGTCTTTATGGGAGGATTGGTGTAGTGGACTACCGCGTCGTACTTGGCGAGTTTACTACACAAATAGCGTGAGTTGGATTCTCACCGGCGCCGATTTGCCTTTTTCAGTTAATTAATAATTGAAATTTGGCGAAGGCGTAAGTGAAGCGGATACTCCCTATAAATTGGTTCGAAAGTCAAGTAAAGCCTGTGGTTCCCTCTACTACTAGCCCACACAAGTCCTGGACTTAGGGGATGCTTAATTAAGTAGAATAGTACGAGGTTAAACAAAATGTAATGAGATTTAGGGGTTTTGTCTGGGAATAAATTCCTCATATCAGTTTTTATTTTTGAAAACTTTTTCAGTTTTATCTGTATAAGTAAAAATTTGGATATACAGCTCGGCCGATTATTGGATTAGTCGCGACACAGATAATCTTATAAAAATATATATATCTACTAAATTTAAATATATAATATAATATAATATTATGAATAATAACAATTATAATAATGTACTTAATATAATAATATTTATATATACTCATATCAAATATTCAAGTATTTTTAAATAATCTATCTCAAGTAATCGCGCGACGTAACTGACAAAAATTGCAAAAGTGAGATACGTCGTTACGTGAGATAGGGGATGATATGTACACTTTAAAATTCAAAACCTTAAATATATAACCTCGCATTGTATTAACCTACCTACCTATTATAATATTAATTATAATTATACATCTAAAATTAATAAAAATTAACCGTTTGGCAGGCACATAGTCTGCCGTCAATTAACAATTAATGTACTGTTTTTTAATATCTATTTTTTTGAGAATAATGTTTTGTTAATGTATATTTTGTATAATATTATATAGCATATACTATATTATATATAATATATTGTACCATATACAGAGTATACCGGATGTTTCAAGAAGGTTGTTCACCCTCCTTAACTTTTTTACTTTTTTAGGTAGAATCTTGAAATTTGCAGAAGATATATTATGTATAATATAAGATTTTTTGACATAGTTAGAAATTTTTTGGCACTTCCGGTTTCGCCGGAAATTAATAGAACTTTTGATTTTTAATGTATATTTTTACATATTTTGATTCGGAAATCAATTCTGAGAACAATCATGCGTCACTTGTCAAATTCTAACAGGTCATGTCATTCTTTATTTAAATCTTGATTTTAAATCTTTTGTGTATTAATGCCAAGTTCCTACAAATAAACTATTCAATGTGTGGTATCAAAATTTTTAAGAAATTTCCCTTTCATTTTAGCCTAATGAGCCACCCACCTTCTATTTGAGAAAAATGATGAAGCTGAAGTTTGCAACGTTTTTTTGCAACAAAAATTCAAAATTTTTAAAATCGACTCAATTTCATTTAAAAACAATAAAAACCCGGTATCTAGTATTTTTAGATCGAATTAAGCCCTTTTCGACCCACAAATAAATAGAAAAAGCAAGAAACATGCCAAATATGCGTACAAGTTCAAATTTGGTCATGTTCTGTCTCTTTCATCGGTGCCAAATAGACTTTAAACTACTTCCTATCATTAAACACAAAACATATCAAAAATTCACCTGGCGGAAATTATCCGAGCCCCGGCTAGATAGGTAAGAATTTTAAAAAAATTTCAAAATTTTCGTACAAGTTCAAATTTGGTCATGTTCTGTCTCTTTTATCGGTGCCAAATAGACTTTAAACTACTTCCTATCATTAAACACAAAACATATCAAAAATTCACCTGGCGGAAATTATCCTAGCCCCGGCTAGATAGGTAAGAATTTAAAAAAAATTGCAAAATTTTCGTACAAGTTCAAATTTGGTCATGTTCTGTCTCTTTTATCGGTGCCAAATAGACTTTAAACTACTTCCTATCATTAAACACAAAACATATCAAAAATTCACCTGGCGGAAATTATCCTAGCCCCGGCTAGATAGGTAAGAATTTTAAAAAATTGCAAAATTTTCGTACAAGTTTAAATTTGGTCATGTTCTGTCTCTTTTATCGGTGCCAAATAGACTTTAAACTACTTCCTATCATTAAACACAAAACATATCAAAAATTCACCTGGCGGAAATTATCCTAGCCCCGGCTAGATAGGTAAGAATTTAAAAAAAATTGCAAATTTTTCGTACAAGTTCAAATTTGGTCATGTTCTGTCTCTTTTATCGGTGCCAAATAGACTTTAAACTACTTCCTATCATTAAACACAAAACATATCAAAAATTCACCTGGCGGAAATTATCCTAGCCCCGGCTAGATAGATAAGAATTTAAAAAAAATTGCATAATTTTCGTACAAGTTCAAATTTGGTCATGTTCTGTCTCTTTTATCGGTGCCAAATAGACTTTAAACTACTTCCTATCATTAAACACAAAACATATCAAAAATTCACCTGGCGGAAATTATCCTAGCCCCGGCTAGATAGGTAAGAATTTTAAAAAATTGCAAAATTTTCGTACAAGTTCAAATTTGGTCATGTTCTGTCTCTTTTATCGGTGCCAAATAGACTTTAAACTACTTCCTATCATTAAACACAAAACATATCAAAAATTCACCTGGCGGAAATTATCCTAGCCCCGGCTAGATAGGTAAGAATTTAAAAAAAATTGCAAAATTTTCGTACAAGTTCAAATTTGGTCATGTTCTGTATCTTTTATTGGTGCCAAATAGACTTTAAACTACTTCCTATCATTAAACACAAAACATATCAAAAATTCACCTGGCGGAAATTATCCTAGCCCCGGCTAGATAGGTAAGAATTTTAAAAAATTGCAAAATTTTCGTACAAGTTCAAATTTGGTCATGTTCTGTCTCTTTTATCGGTGCCAAATAGACTTTAAACTACTTCCTATCATTAAACACAAAACATATCAAAAATTCACCTGGCGGAAATTATCCTAGCCCCGGCTAGATAGGTAAGAATTTTAAAAAATTGCAAAATTTTCGTACAAGTTCAAATTTGGTCATGCCAAATTCTTCCAAATAAACTATTCATGTGTGGTACCAAAGTTTTTGCAAGAAATTTCTATTTCATTTTAATCTAATGTGCTTCCCTCTTCTCATTTGAAAAAAATGAGTTATGGACCAAAGTATGATTTTCGAACCTTTAAGAGCCCACCACATTTAGAGTTTTGGGAAAAAAATCAAAATAGTATTTTTCTGAAGATACTAGACTGACAATTAAGCGAATAAGCTAATTTAAGGCACTCTAGATTTAAAATAAAAATATTAAATAACAAATTACATGACCTGTCAAAAATTGACAAGTGCCACATGTTTGTTATCAGAATTGATTTTTAAATTAAAATGTGTAAAAATATACAGGGTATTCCATTTAAAAATCGAAAGTTCGATTCATTTCCGGTGAAACCGAAAGTGCCAAAAAAAGTCTAACCATGTCGAAAATTCTCAAATTATACATAATCTAGCTCCCACAAATTTCACGATCCTACATAAAAAAGTAAAAAAGTTAAGGGGGGTTAACCAACTTCCTGAAACACCCGGTATATAGATATATCTATATTATCGTTACTTTATTCTAAGAAACTTTTATTGTTTAAGCAATTTTTTGTTGACAAAAATAATTTTAATGTATGTATATTTAGATTCATGATTCGATAGGTACCTATACATATACATATATATTCTTAACCTTAAATATGAAACACAGGGTGCCTCACCAAAAATATTCATACACTTGTGCAACAAAAATAATAACAACCTACCTTATTATCTAAACAATGGTAACTAAATCCAATTGTCGCCTAATAATTCATTATTTATGGCAAAAATTATTGAAAAGTCACTTTTATAAAATAAAACAGAAACGCATAGATTTGAGATATAGAAAACTACAATTTTCATCCATTTTTTTCTTCAAAATATGTGATATGTTTTTATAAAAATTTAGTGTAACGAAAAATACTACAAAATTCACTACCGACTCATTTTATCTACAGTGCTTGAATGCTATAAATACGACGCCTGTCAAGCCAGATGCGTCGCGACGCTTTCAGACGCCGAAATATCGACGTTCCATTTGGCCGACTATAATGCGCGGTGGGATTTTCTGCGGACCGGGAAAATGGCGCTTAGTTTGATATTTTGGTCTTATTTTCTTAAATAGTTGGCAAGGGTAACCTCTCATTGTGGACATAGTTATTTTAAGCATTTTCAAAGAATGACAGTTGTTTTATACTTTTTCATTAAAGTATTCTGACAGAAAAAAAATAATATTTTTTTTGCTTAAATCATCTTATTTTTTCATAAAAATAGGTCATAAAAATGACGAAGCTCTATCTCCTTTATCTTTGTTATAGGGAAGTAGAGTTATATTAACTGTATGAAGTGATGTCAAAAGTTTTTAATATGTAAACCAAAAAAAGTTAATTTTTCACGTTTTTATTTATTTTTTGAGTATTTTTTTTGGCTTTTTTTTAGTAGCATTTGTTATTTTTTTTAGTCCTTCAAGAGGCCAATATTAACCATTCTTGTGCAGAATCTAAAACAAAGCATACATATATACAGGGTGTCTCAAGGAAGCCGACTTGGTCGATATATAGTAAAATATCCACTTTAGAGAAAAACTTTAAAGGGAAAAGTTGTATGGTTTTAAAAAAGGCACATTCTAAAAATATTTTGAAATATACAGGATGGTCCTTAAACTATCTTTTAGCATATATTTGATACTTTCAACTCTTAAAATGTGGGCAGGGGGGAATAGGGGGACATTTTTTTAATGGAAAGGGGGGTCGTGTAATACATCATTTTAAAGCTTATTAAATTCTCCATTTAACTAAATATTTTTTAATTTTTTAATTTTTTTTTTGGGTTTAAAATAGGGTTGAAAATGGGCATTTTTGTCAAAATTACTCTAAAAAAATAAAACAATTTTTTAAAAGTTACTAATTTCATGATGAAAAAAACTTAAATTATACTTTTAAACTAATTTTAATTAACATAAATAAAAATTTACAAAAAAAAACTTAAAAAATCGCACAAAAAAAATAAAGAATCAAAACCTTACAAAAATTGTTTAAAAAATAAAAAAATATACAGTCCAATAGAGAATTGTATTTGCTTTAAAATGATGTATCACACAACACCCCTTTCTATTTAAAAAAACTCCGCCCCGTGCCCACATTTTGGGAGCTGAAAGTAAAAAATATATGCTAAAAGATAGTTTAAGTTGTCTAATTTAAGATGGTTTTCGCAGAACTTGGTTATCTCTTTTAGTTTTCAAGAAAATCGCTGGGTAAATAGAGTTGGGACACTCGGTATAATTAAATTATTTAGAAAATTTAAGATAAAAATTCATAATTATTTCCTTCGAATTAATTTTCCTGCGTACTTACCTAACAATTCAAATTTATAAACAGGAAAGTTCAATTATTGCTAATTGGCGTACCCAAGTAAATAGAGGTGGGCGATTTTCAATTAGCTCATCAACAGGGTTAATTACTTAGTCAGAATTATGTATATATATATATATATGGTAATTTTATTCTAAATTATTTAAATTATTATTTTGTTTGTTTGTTTGTTTAACCTCGTACTATTCTACTTAATTAAGCATCCCCTAAGTCCAGGACTTGTGTGGGCTAGTAGTAGAGGGAACCACCGGCTTATACTGACTTTCGAACCAGTTTCTAGGGAGTGTCCGTTTCACTTATCGCCTTCGACAAATTTCAATTATTAATTAACTGAAAAAGGCAAATCGGCGCCAGTGAGAATCGAACTCACGATAGTAGACTTGCTATGCATACGCGCTAGCCACTACGCTATGCCTCCCATTTACTTTACTAGGTTTTACCATGGGGTAACGCTTCTTTTTACAGGTTGGGTTTTCCCTAAGGGGAAAGTCACCAAGGGGCGATCTTCGTTCAATTCCAAGATAATCTGGACCCCCAAATACTTCCAATTATCAAATTTTATTTTTTTGAGCTAAAATTTGGAACAGTTTTTTTTATGGTATTTTACAAAACAATTTAGCCTTGATTGCTTGTTAACATAACTCCGCCCTGCCACATAAAAAAAACATTATTTTTATCAAAATTTAATGGCGCAGGCAATATATTTCAATAATAATTTTTATTAAAATGTGAATATAATTACAACAATGCTCCTAAGATGGGCAGGGTGGAGTTACGTTAATACCCACTCAAGGTTCTACGTTCGCTGACTCCTGCTGCCACTATTATAGTACTATAATAATACTATAATAGTACTACGACGCCTTTATGTCCAGTTATTACTTTTACACAGGGTATATTTCTATATAAATAGTAAATAGTAAAGTTCACTATAATATTAAAAAGTTTCACAAAACAAAAATAAAAAATCATTTCATTTATTTATTTCATTGTTTATTTAAATTAATTATTTTATAGTAATAAAAAACTAAAATTTGGTTTTCTGATGTTTTTTTAATGGTAAAAAAATGCAATAAATATGTATATCGTAATTTCACACAAGTATGGTCCAGCTTTACACCTATATTCTATAAGCAGCGTATTTAAAAAAACTTTGAAAAAGTGTTGCTGTATATCCCATATACACCAACTTTCATAAGAAATTGTAAACATTTAAAAATAATTACCCCCCGCCCCCTGGTGGACTTGGACTATAGTTGTGTGGCTGGACTATAGTTGTGTGAAATTACGGTATTTAAAACTAATTTGAGACAAAACAGCTACCTACTATTTTATCAGCCATAAGTATACTTATGGTTGGTTTATGATCTGAATTAAATAAAAAAATTAATAATCACCTCTATGCGCATGCTTAGTGATTAGTATACTATATTTACACACTAAACATGCCTGAGCGCATGTGGTATATCATTTATTATTTCCGTTATATCGTAGTCACAAAGTATTTCAATTTTTGTGATCGTATATACTACTATTGTTACACTAGTTTACAATGGTTTCGAGCGAGCATTCTTTTCAACTTTTTTTAACCGTCTTTCGCCTGCTAAATCCGAATCTGCCGCTCAAATTTTGTTTCTGAACCGTTCTCAGGATATACTCTCCTTTTACATTTAAAAATAAATAGACTAAAAATATCGTCGATGATTCGGATAAAAGTTTAAAAGAAGGCTCGCAAAAAAATTGTAAACGAGTGTTATTAGTTAATTTTGAAAACTATAGTTATTCTTTCTTCAAAAATAAAATTATAAATCTAAAAATATATTCTAATTTACAATAAATAATTTAAATTTGCATATTAATTAATACGAATATTTGATATTTTGCTATTAGCTAGAATAATTAAGAAATGTTATTAAAAAATATTTTAGTACCTATGTATAATAGACTAATTTTTTTTTACATGATTTTGCCTCGGATTTTGCTGATGGGTCATAAATCTTATATTGCAAGTAACCTAGATACAGTGTATCATAGGGTACGTGTACCTAACATGGAACAGAATTATTTTCAATCTTCGCATTAGGTATTAGGTTTTTTTTGTTTTAAATTTTCATTTACCACCCCTAACACAGAAGTATAGTCCCTATATCCATATCTATAATTTAAAACTCAGATTTGTACTTTTGTCCAAATTAAGTTCGCTTACCCTACTAAAAATTTATAAAGCAATAAATTACATCGTTTTTTTTTCAGATCAGTTTATAAAATAAATACCAAAATGTCACTATACCCATAATAATTTTAATACAGCTGTTGCATACTTTTTTTTACTGAAACTGTGCTTAATCCCCGCCTGAGAAGAAAACTATGCACTCCGTGTATTTTAATATTATCCAATCCGTTTTCTCTGGACAAACTTATAGAGTAAAGCTTTCTCTTTGATTATTGATGGCAAAATCACCAGGTGACATTTCTGGTATATGACAATATGCAGTATTATATTTTAATAGTCCTTATTAAAATTTTATTTAGATATATAATTTATAAATTAGATTTTTAATTATAAATGGTCCAAATTAGGTTAACGTACCCTATAAAAAATATATAAAATAACAAATTATAACAGGTTTTTTCAGATCAGTTTATAAAATAAATACCAAAATGTCATGATACCCATAACACTAATATTAATATTAATTTTAGCACAGCTGTTGCATACTTTTTTTACTGAAACTGTGCTTAATCCTCGCCTGAGAAGCAGACTGTGCACTCCATGTATTTCAATATTATCCAGTCGGTTTTCTCTGGACAAAAGAACAGAGTAAAGTTGTCTCTCTGGTAGCTGATGGCAAAATGTCAGCACTAAGTGACTTCCCACTGCTTTGATCACTTGAATCGTTCCAGCGAAATGACTGAATTGAGGCTCAAGTGAGGACCCTAGATAAAAAAATATAAAATTATTAATTAAACAGAACGATCCCTCCTCTTACCGTTTGAACAAGTTAATAAGAAAACATAAACTATCTAATACCTAAGTATAGTAATACTATACTGTAGTATACTTTATATTTTTAGCTTATAAAATGTAAGCAGGAAAGCGTAGGGTTTTTTATAAGTCTTTTTAAAAAAAATCTATATAAAATAAGTTTAACCTCTTCAGGGACGATTTTTTTGTTTAAATTAATCTAGTACCAAAAGTTTAAAATGATTTTTATTGTAAAAACAAGTAAACAACTAAAGATGTGCGAATCTTGGCTATTGGATGTCCCCTGTGATTGGAAACAAAGCAAATGGCAACACCTATAGCCACTGAGCGTTGATGAATTCAGTGAATTTCATTTTGCGGAATTTATTTTTAACTGTACACATACGTGCCTATGTCCCTGAAGAGGTTAAAAGTATAATTTATGCTTTTGTATCACGAAATTAATAATTTTTTAAATTAAAGAACTTTTTAATTTAAATCTTGACGAAAATTCCTATTTTCAACATAATTTTAACCCCCTCAAAAATTTTAGAATTAAATAACCTTTAAAATCAGACGAACCGCTTTAAAAAATCTCCTGGCCACATTTTATAAACCAAAAATATAAAATAAATGCCAACTAATAAGGAGTCTTATTTACGTGTTCCAAATTTGAAGTTTATACCTCACCCAGGCAACAAAATAGGTAAAAAGTAGTCAAAATGTCTAATTATCATTTGATAATTTGATAATTTGATAATTAGACTTTTTGTCAACTTTTTTACCTATTTTGTTGCTTGGCAATTCGTTTAAAAGTTAAGAGGGGTTTGACTTTTGGACCGCACTATATGAGTGTATAAAAAGGGGCTATTTGATAGTACCAAATATATTTTGTATTGGATCATTTTAATTGCTGAAAATACGGGCGTATACCGTGTGCTGAAGAAAACACCTTTTGGCGTTCTTAGTAAATATATTTAATATAGTTTTTAAGGTTGGCATTGCAACAAAACGCATTTGTGCGTGGCTCTTTCGTACCATCTACAAAAATTGGAACTGTCTTTTTTTTAGAAGGCTAGAAAATGCCACTCAAGCATGCGTTTTGCATAATTTTTTTAATACACGAAATATGCATTGCATGGAAATTCTCGGTGTAATAAGGGAACTTTCAAGTATTACGTAAATCAAATTTTGATCATTTTGGACACCCACTCCCCCCCACTCCTGTAACGCTATTTTCCTATACCATTAACATGGGCGTAATACTCCAAAATGACCCCCCCCCTAGGAGCGTTACGTAATACTTAAACGTTCCCTAAGGCCTTTATTTGCAAATCCATTATTTGTTTTATTTTTATTAACTATTTGTCTCATTAATGGTATTTTTCTATTTTGCGACTCTTATAAGCTCATAATCACAAGCATTTTGCGTGTTCTTATAGGCCCATAAGAGGTCTCTACTTTTTTTTCTGTTGGGTTGGCAACATACAAAAGCCCATCTCTTGACGTTTTGCGTGCAAATGTCAATGTCGATTTAAAGTTTAATGTTTTACAAAATTTTGTGTTTGGGTTATTTTTTACCGTGTTAAAATTGTGGACTGGTTAATTGCAGTGAAAAAAGAAGAGACGACTGTAAAATATATCAAAATATCATTTGTTCTTAGAATTTTAAACATAGTGTAAACTGTAATGCCAACCCAAAACAAAAATCCGTAAATCAGTCATCAATTTAAATTAATTATTATTAATTAAGTTTTTTTTAAATTTTAGAGCAAAATAGAAAAAATTGTATAAAGCACTCGTTTCATAACACGTTTTTAGAGCACTAGTACTTTAGAAAACTCGCCGCAAGCGGCTCGTTTTCTAAACTCGTGCGCTAAAAACGTATGTTATGAAACTAGTACTTTAATATACTATTATATACCAAGGTAGAGAGCGTATTATAATAGTGCGAGGCTATAATAGGCTTATCTACCATTGTTTATGTATTATGTTTTCACTACTAGCACATTTATTTTTATTATTTAAATTTTTTTATATCAATAATAAAATAAAATGTTTGCTGAAACTTATCTGCGAAAACAACAAGACAAATGAATAAATTATTCACTAAAAGTTGACAGTACCAGAGGCGTTTTTATATTTTTAAAATGTGTGAAGCATATAAGTAACTGTTTATTTAACAAATAATGTGTTATATTCTATTATAATTTATTTATTTATAATGTTTGCCATGTTATTTTTTTATCTAATGGCAAAATATTGTTGAATTTTGTCCAACAGAAATTAAAAGAAATGTTATGTCTTTAAAATTCAATGAAAATTAAGTGATAGTTATCAATTGTTTATAAAAATATCTCCTACTAGGAGAAACAACTGATTATTGCTCTAGGTTCAAAGAATTGATTTCTCAGATTCAAAACATGATAAATAATGATAAAGCTAGCAGTGGAATAAATAAGATATCTAATCAGATAGGGTTCTTACCATTTTTTGGTCCTTCACTAATCCAAAATCCGGACCTGGAAACATTATACCTTAAACGGTATTCGGTACTACTTCCATTTTCGTCCCAGAACAGCCTTAGTCTTCTCATACCCTGTTCCAATCTGATAAAAAATTAAATAGTTATTCAGAAATAATGATATATTTTTTATTAAAAATTATATTTAATCGTCCAGACGCTGCATAATTTTAGACTCATTTAAACTAATGTATTTTTATCCAGTCCACGTGGACTGATTCCAGCCTGTTAATGCTCGACCCTATCCAATCATATTTCACAAAAAAATTAGCCACACCCACAAGGCATTTGTAGCAATAAATATTTACTGGACCGGCTTTAATTTGTTTTATTTGTGTTCTGTGCATTGAGCTATACAAGATAATTATCTAAATACGTACTTAATATAATAAAATTTAATTACGTCTCTGTCTCACATTAATCTGTTTTAAATGTAAAAAGTCTACTACAAATTTGACACCTACTCAACGAAATAATAACTCTTTTCTCTAGAATATGCATTTCATTCGTAAAAACTGACAAAAACGTAGCCAACATATACATTCGTCTGTCTTACTCGCACAGCTTTGTTCTAACAGAGGCAACAATAACAGTTACTGGTTATTGTTATTGTTCAGGCCTGAATATACCTACTATTTGTTTACAAACAAACCGAGATGTTGGTGACACTTTATATTAACGGTATGCGTATTCTAGAGAGAAGAGTTATTAGTTCGTTGCACCTTCTATACCTAAATAAATACTTACTGTCTTGAGTAAGTGTTATATCTTGCTTCCCTGTAACTGGGATATGTGGTATTTCTATCATATTCCATTTGTTCTTCTTTCGTTCTATACGTGCCTTGTGGATAGTTATACCGGTCGTTATTATTTCTGTCGTTATTATACCGGTCAGTATTATAACCTGTGTTATAACCTTGGTTCTGATAACCGGATTGGTATCCCTGGGTTCTGCCTTGTTGAGTCCGGTGGTTATAAGTTCCATAGCCTTCTCCATAGTTATATCCATAGTTATAATCTTTATGAAGTCCGTTATTGTTGGTTTGATCTTCAGATAAATGGATAATTGGACATGAGGGGATAGTTTTAGTTCTTTGTTGGCTTTGGTAAGATTGGTAGTTGTTTTCTTCGTGGTGGTTTATGATTTCTATGCCGTACCATATACCCATTAACTAAAATAAAAATAAAAATAAAAATAAAAATGCAATACTCGAAAATTACGTATTTTGAAGTTATGTCCAAAATTTACCGGATGAGGATTAAAAAATATTTCATACTGACAATATTAGGAACCCATATCCTAAATATTGCCAGGGTATAAACTAATAAGAACATATTGTGGCACAATAAACATTTTAGCTGTTTTTAGGTACAATTTGTGCACTTAAATAACAATTTGTCGTTTTTAGTAAGCCTCACACATTCTTCATGTACTTATAACTAATAAGAACATATTGTGGCACAATAAACATTTTAGCTGTTTTTAGGTACAATTTGTGCACTTAAATAACAATTTGTCGTTTTTAGTAAGCCTCACACATTCTTCATGTACTTATCGATTACAATCTCATATTGGCCTGGCGATTTACTTCGAATAAAAAGCAGAACCAAGATTCAGAACTCTCTAATTTCTTCGTTACTTTCTTTTCTTTTTGCTATCAATTACTTTGCATAGGAACACCACTACTTAGACAAAAATCTCAAAAAATTACCTTTTCGCTTCTTTACTGAGTGTATCACAATATGGGCCAAAAAAGTGCATGTTTGTGTCTACCTTATTACGTTTTTGCCCTGCGATAATCGATGCTACCCAGCTTGAGACAGCCAGCGCAAATTTACAAGTTTTTATAGTGGAAGAGCACGAGATACGAACTGGGTTTTTGTGTATTCCTTTACCAACTGGATACAGATACATCATATATTTCTATGAAACAGAGGACAAACTAACGTTTAAGAGGGGGTGGCAATATTAAGAACATGACAATAATTGGCTCACCCACCTTACATAAAAGTTCAAAAAAGTTCTTGACCTTTTTTTGTGTGGCTATGTAAAGGCCTATCCAGAATCTTGGATAAGAACATAAAACATAAGAATGCGATACCGTGATTGGCTTAAAAGATACATGGCAGCACATTAAGCCAATCACGGTATCGCATTTTTATGTATTATGTTCTTATGCGAGGCTGTGGATATGCCCTAAAGCAGATTTTTTAGGTTTTAGCATAACCTACTGAATCTAATACTAATTTAAATTCAGAATTAGGAATAATCATAATTTAATAAATAATTATGTTAATTAATTCTGATATAGATGGTGGCAGATCATCGTACCTCAAGATAAGGTTATTCAACCTTAACGTGTTTATTATTACAACAAATTGAATTATGCATTTATTTGTCCATTATAGAATTAACTTGTCAAATGCAGATGCAGCTTTTTCAGAACGAAGCAGAATTAGATACCTACCTACCAATCATAATTCAGTGGCTACCAGGGGCGCCCGCAGGATTTTTCATAAGGGGGGCAAGCTTATTCGACTTAGCAACATTATCAATAAAAAGTTTTTGCTAAATTGTCAAAAGGGCCTATCTTTTTTTCTGTGTTGATGGGACTAATATTTAACAGATTTAGTGGTATCATGAGCGTCCCCCCACCTATATTTAAAAGTTGTATATTTCACTGATCCAAAACCCAAATATCCAAAATAAAAGTTGTATATTCTAGGGATTCAAAAAAGTTGTATATTACAGGGATTCAGACAAAAGTAGTATATTGCAGGGATTCAAAATACAAAAATTGTATATTCCACGAAAAGAAGACCTTTTTTTTAGTCATTAACTTTTTTCTCGAGGAAAAAAGTTGTATTTTCAGGCTAAAAACAGTTGTTTTTGACCTTCCCCCCCCACACAAAATCTTCTTCTCTACGGCCCTGATACGGTAGTCTCATAGTATCACCTTTTAACTTAAATATGACTCAGAACTTCCTGGGTCAAGGTGCATCTGTCTGAAATAAGTCTTAATTAAGGATGTTTTCCGGTATTACTGCGATTATAATTATTATAATTGGGACAAACGACAAAAAGAACAAAATAAGTCCAGATGACTTTAAAGTCATCGTGATATAAGTATACCTGTAGCACAGAGGTAAACCGGCTTATCTCCATTTTAGAAAGTGCTAAGAAATTAATTAATTTAGTATTCCACCAATCAATTTTCTAATCATCGTACAGAGTGATATTGGTAAACTGACAGTTTCGGGCTGCTGGCGCCTTCAGTACCAAGAGTCTTCAACTTTCTACCATTCAAAGTCTACAGACTAGGGGAGGTATACATAGTTGTCTACATCTAGAAATAGATGGCACACAAGTCTACATCAATCTAATGGCTATATTCCTTTTGAGAGTAAAGTCTAAAAACGTTTTCTTAATCAGCGTGCAGAGTTGACTCTTGGTACTGAAACCCGAAACTTTCAGTCTACCAATATCACTCTGTACGAGGATTAGAAAATAGATTGATGGAATACTAAATTAATATTTTTATAATTTTGTTTAAAATTAAAAATTTCTGTTCTTAAAAATTAATTAATTATTTCACATAAAGAAGTGTAAAGTAGAAAACCTAAATATTTAAAAAGGTAAAGTACTATACGATCGTTTACCATTCGAAAAAGAAATTTTCTGTGTGGTAAAATAATATATCCTAAAAACTGGCCCAATACGACCATTTACCTCTGTGCTAGATATGGGTCCTTTTAATGGCCAGACCATTATGGCCTACTGTTTTTTTTTGTATAATATACTATATTATGGTCTAATATATCCTCTTGTCCGCGGTTAGTGTAACATTTTATATCCTTTTTATCCTACATTTCCAACAGGAGCACTATAGGTGGTTGCCAAAACATTATTGAGTAAGAAAGTTAATATTTTTTTACCAAGAATTGTTTTTTTGTATTTTGTTATACCTATTATTAATTTTCAAGTACAACACAGTTAAAATTTTAAGCTACACCGCATCTTTTAAACTTAGGCTACGTCGGTAGTCCTCAACACCTGCTCTGAAAACCTTTTCTCATATTATCCCGGATACAGAGGGATGTTGATAAAACTGGATGAGTTATTTTTATTAAAATCATTTCGCCTTGTAGAGGGTTAAATTTAGAATAACTTTTAAAAATTTTGTGCGGATAAATTTTTAGTTATTTACCTACCTGTTCAATTATAATATGCGGTTGTGGGTTCATATTAGCACAAAAGTAATTAGACGTCATTTCCGAAAACACTGTTGCTATTAAAGTTCCAGAAATAAACACGGTTCGCCACATTATTTCAGTTTTATCACACTGTACCGAAAGATGTTACAGATTCAGTTAACACTAAATGACTGCATTTCCCGAAAGAAAAAAATAAGCATAGGAATAGACCCATTATGTAGGTGGAATTACGTGTCTTTTAATTTAATTTAAATCAATTAAGATCTCAAGAGTTGGACTAGCAGTCCGTCTGTAGATGCAAACACTTAAGTAATGCCTCCACACAGAAAAAAAGGATTCCTTGAACCAAAAACACGTGTCTTTTAATATGTTCAAAGCCATATTCTCTTGTTTCAAGGCTAGAATTTCTTTGAACCAAAGTCAATGTTCTTGAATGAAGAGTATGGGGTTTTGAATGAAGGTCCTAGCTCTTCATTCAAGAAATTGACCTTGATTTAAAGAAATGCTAGCCGTGAAACAAGAGAATGTCTTTGAACACATCGAAAGATACGTGTCCTTTTTAAATCAACTATGATCTCAAGAGTTCGACTAGCAGCCCGTCTGTAGATGCTAACACTTAAGTAACACCTCGAAACAGAAAAAAAAAAGATTTCTTGAACCAAGGACACGTGTCTTTCAATATGTTCAAAGCCATATTCTCTTGTTTTAAGGCTTGCATTCCTTTGAACCAAAAAATCAATTAAGATCTCAAGAGACGGACTAGCAACCCGTCTGTAGATGCAAACACTTAAGTAATACCGCGATACAGAAAAAAAAGGGATTCTATGAACCAAGGACACGTGTCTTATTCAAAGCCAAAGTCAATGTCCTTGAATGAAGAGTACGGGTTTTTTGAATGAAGATCCGCGCTCTTCATTCAAGCAATTGACCTTGATTCAAAGAAATTCTAGCCTTGAAACAGGAGAATATGTCGTTGAACATATCAAAAGACACGTATCATTGGTTCAAGGAATCATTTTTTTTTCTGTGGAGTAATACCTACGGTGAAGCAAGAAGTTATTTTAAAACAAAGATAATATACACAATCTGAGAAGTATATGCAGAACATATTCTTCTCTGTATATTTTTAATCTTTCTATCACATTGTACGGACAAGAAAACGTGAGATACGGATAGCCGGACGAACGGACGAACAGGGTACATATTCTTGACTTTAGGGGAGTAGAAGAACTGATAGAACGACTCTGAGGTTGTGATCGTACTCTGTTGGTTTCAACACTTTATTCTAAGCGTTTTCTATCAGTCGTTCTACTCCCGGAAAGTCAAGAATAGGTACCCTGTTCGTCCGGCCGTCCGCCTGTCCTCACCTCATTTTTTTATCCACACGATAACTCAAGAAATAATAATAATCAGATCGACTTTAAATTTTCAAGAAAAATCTTTTTTTCTAAGGACATACGGATAGACTAACAGACAGATGAGAGCGGTTTAGAATTGTATATAACTAAAGTACATTATTTTTTTAATTTTGGTCAAAATTTTTCTTGTTTTGGGGTCCGAGCTAAATATATAATACTATTATTCTGTGAAGTTGCGAGGAGTATGATAACTTTGAAATATAAGAATCTTAATTAAAACAGACGTTTATTCATATAACTATTTTTAAATTAATTATAAAGTTAATTAAGCATTTAAATGTCTTGTCCCCACTTATATGGGTCAAATCAATAATAATTCTTACGCTTATAATAAATATATGTAAATTATATAATTATATGTAAATGTATAAAGGGGCGTCTCTATACTTTTCGCCCCTGCAAACCTATAAAATGGCCGCCCACTACTAAAAAAAAATAATTCACCTCTCACCTCTAAAATTAATTATTATCCACGGCAGAAATTTTGATGTTTAACACGTTTGAGAAGAAGATGTTTTTGGTAAAACTCAACTATAGCCGTATGGATTTTGCGGCCTATTTAAAATGCATTAGACCTTGTACCACCGGTGGCGCACGTCGGCCCTCAGGCAAGTCGTCCGTGTACCACCGCTGACACCACTCGTCGCTAACATGTTAAGGGAACGTTCAAGTATTACGTAACGTTCCTAGGGGGGAGGGGGGGGGGCGTTTCGGAGTGTTACCCCTATGTTAATGGCATAGAAAAATAGCATTACAGGGGGGGTGGGGGTCCAAAATTATCAAAATTTGCGTTACGTAATACTTGAACGTTCCCTTAATGTTATAAAAATATTTAATATAATTAATTGTGTTTCAATGGAGTTCTCTACAACTAGAATTATGAAACAAAAGACGTCTACAATATCTCTATCTCATTGTGTTACACTTTCCAGCCAACCAAGTAAATACTGTATTTGTTTTTCATACAACAAATACAGTATTTATTTGTTTGGCCGGAAAGTGTAGCACTGAGCGGCACGAACGAACATAGCTAATGTGAATCTGTAGAATAAGATAATTCTACTAAAATTTAGATGGCGCCAGTAATTTCTTTAATAAAAATAATAGTAACACTTTTCGCCCCGCCAAGTAAATATTGTATTTCTTCAACAAAGAACAAATACAGAATTTGTTTGGTAGGGTGGAAGTGGGAGTGTATGTATGTCTTTTATCCTTTTTGGGTAGAACTTTTGTCCCTGTCTAATCTAACGGGAGAAATCGCCATTAATATATGCTTGTTTTCCTTAGTTCGGACCTGTTATAGCATCAAAATTCCTATCTCTGTTAATTAAGGACTGACCTTGATAAATTTAAACTATCTTGTTTAAATTATTTAAATTTTAAGTATTATTAATAATAATAATTTGTTAATTAGAAGAAATATTATTATTTTCTTTTTGGAATAATATTATTAATTAATAAAGTTCTAAATATAGTTCATACCTTTTATCATGATGTGATCTTGAAACTTAAAACGAAATCTTTTCGAGGACTATACCAAGGACAAATCCTTTTTATCACTATCAAATTTGACCTATAATCGGTCAATAATATTATAATAATCCTTAAGATAAAAAACAAGCATCGAAGATATGTAATGCTACGCATTCCATTATATACAGTGCGGTCCAAAAGTCACCCCTCCCTCTTAACTTTTGAACGAGTTGAGATATCGATTTCAAATTTAGAACTCTTTATCTCTTAAAATGTGAGCAGGGGGGCATGGGGGGAAATTTTTTTTAATGGAAAGGGGGGTCGTGTGATACATCATTTTAAAGCTTTTAAAATTCTCTATATAACCATACATTTTTAAATTTTTTAAACATGTTTTTTCAGGTTTTGATTTTTCAGTTTTCTGTGTTAAAAAAATAAATTTTTAAGTTTTTTTTTTTGTTAATTTTTATTTATGTCAACTAAAATTAGTTTAAAAGTATAATTTACTTTTTTTCATTATGAAATTAGGCATTTTTAAAAAATTATTTGGATTTTTTAGAGAAATTTTGACAAAAATACCCATTTTTAACCCTATTTTAAACCCAAAAAAAAAATGTTTAAAAAAAATAAAAAAATATACAGTTAAATGGAGAATTTTATAAGCTTTAAAATGATGTGTCACACGACCCCCCTTTCTATTTAAAAAAATGTGCCCCCATGCCCCCCTGCCCACATTTTAAGAGCTGAAAGTATTAAATATATGCTAAAAGATAGTTTAAGTTGTCTTATTTAAAAGTTTCAAATTTGAAGTCGATATCTCAACTGGTTCAAAAGTTAAGGAAGGGGGGGGGGGTGACTTTTGGACCGCTCTGTATAATATATATATACTATTTACAGTAAATGGTATATTGCAGTTTTCCTAATACTTTTGAAATAAAAATTTAAAAAACTTTTAAAAAAATTTCAACTTAATAATTTTAATCTAGTTGGGCAAAATTAGCCCCTTATTACTACAAATGAAACTGCCAAATTTCAACAAAATCGGCTAAAGGATTATTAAGATATTTACGAACTACGTACTTAAATAACACCCTGTATAAGCCAATTAGGGCCACTTGCACCAATGATGGTTTAACTTTAAACTTGGATTAAATTGACTGCCGACCAATCAGAATTCAGCATTTTTAACTTAAACTCGGTTTAGCTGAGATAATCCCAGACCAAAAGTTGGTGCAAGTGGCCCTTAAAATTTCAGATAAACTAACCTATAATCGTAATGATAACGTCAAAATTTTGAAGTAAAGGCTATTTAGGTGCCAATATTTTGTTATCTGCAGGTGCAAAATATGATTAGGCACATTGGTAGGCAACTTAAACGTGATTAAAACATATTTGACTTCATAATTTCCTGTCATTTGCAAATTTATTAGTGATAAAAAGGATTTGTCCTTGGTAGCCCTCGAAAAGATTTTGTTAAGTGCCCCGTAAAAAAATATATAAACAATTATTTACGTGTAAACTGCTGCT
This sequence comes from Brachypterus glaber, assembly GCA_958510825.1. Taxonomy (NCBI): domain Eukaryota; kingdom Metazoa; phylum Arthropoda; class Insecta; order Coleoptera; family Kateretidae; genus Brachypterus; species Brachypterus glaber. Next base: position 5,152,206 of record OY294052.1, read on the forward strand.
GCAGGTGTATAAATAAACAGTATAGGGAATTCCCCACCTTTGAAAGACTCGTATTTGAATTGATTTTTTTACTTGGTTTTTTATTGTTCGACAAGTTTTCAAGACCACAACATGATAATAGGTATGTACTTATTTGGAACTTTATTTTTACATTAATTACCTAATGATATTATTCCAAAAAGAAAATGATAATATTTTATGTATAATTAATTAATAAATTATTATTAATAATAATACTTAAACAAGGTGGTTACATTTATCAAGGTCAGTCATTAACTAAAAAAGAGAGGAATTTAGATGCTATAACAGGCATGGGCGGATTTAGGGGGGGGCATGGGCGGATTTAGGGGGGGGGGCATGGGGGGCCATGCCCCCCCCAGCGAGATATATTAGCATAGAAATACCTTCAAAATTATATTTTTGGCGAAAGCGCAATTTTTTTCCTTATGGATGCCCCCCCCTTAAAATGAAATAAACCCCCCCCCTGATAACAGTTCCGAACTAGAGTGCCTTAATGTGGCGTTTTCCTTGAGAGGAAACATCACATTTAGGCTCTCTAGTCCGAATTAAGGAAAAAAATTCTATTATATTATAAAATTTATTAAAATATTGGCTTTGACAAATCAGGTAATTTTTTATTTTAACTTTAACGAAAATTCAAAAAAAAAATTCAAAAAAAATATAATTTTTTTCTTCAAATTTTTCAATATATTTTTTTTAATTGTCTTTTTGCAAATAATATCCAAACCAAGCGAAAAACGATAAATTTCTGAAACATGAAAAACTAAATTTTTTTGAAAATTAAAAAAAACTAGCAATGAACGAGCACGGTCTCTATGTTAGTATGACAACATTTTGTATTCAATACACACATTGCAGTATTTAATATCACAAGTAAAGTATTAAAGACCAATGGTGGCGATATAAATAAAAAATAAGTATTAACAAATAACATTCAGTATTAAAAATACAACGAAATTTTCTGTGTAGTATTAAGTTTCTTGTATAAAATTTAAATAATACTAATAGTGGTAAAAAAGTATTATTTTTTTATTTCTTTTTTCAAATATTGTTTCTTATTACCTCTTATGGGGTTTTAAGAAACAAAAATATTATATCCCATAAAAAAGATTCAAACAAATAAACTGAATATACAAGAGATACTGCCCTAGGCTAGAAAGCAGTAACTCCATAGCATAGCAACCTTTTCAAAATATTACATCAGAGTTGACGTGAAAACGCCGCTAGACGACAAATGGAGTTACTGATTTCAAATTTGAACAAAAATTAATAAAGATTAAAAAAGTTATTAATAAACAAAATTTTACTTTGAAAAGGTGAATAAAACACTGATTTCTGAGTCGAAATCAGTAAAAAATAATTTTTTCGTCCGTCTGTCTGTCCGTCTGTCTGTAAACTCGACAACTCCATTTCTAAATAAGATATGGACAAGCGTTTTTTTGCATAGTATTTTGAAGAGCTGATTAGTTTTTGGGGGTAAACGATTGGGGGTAAGGGGGTAAGAACGGGGTAAAACTCCTAGTAATCCCTAAACCCTTGATCACGATTTGCAGTTGTACTGAGATGAACCCGAAAAGTTTACTTTTTTGACCTTGTATAACCGACCTCTTCTACTAATAACAAAAATTAAAATGAATAATTTATATTTTAATTATTGTTGATTAACTGACTTAAAATTAACATAACAACATTTGATAATGAGATAATCTCGGAATATCTATACATACATGTAGTTGCCATAGCAACTTCCAGTATATTGTCAGTTGAGTTCTTGGTGTTCGACTAACAGCAACTCATCAAAATGATGACGAGTAAGTTATTTTTTTTTAACCATATAAAAAAACTAAAACAAAGTTGTTAATAAATAAATGTTTTGAACATCTATAGTCTGTTTCATCAACAAAGATAGTAAATTAAAAATTGCACAGTAAATATTTGGTTTGAGGTTTGAATAGTCTATGTTTGTGTATAGAATATAGTTATGTTTTATAAAATAAACTACGCAGTATATTCGCACATCCAACATTCGAATCTGCTTTGAAAATATTCATTGTGGAATTTTTATTTTACTATCTTGCTTGATGAAACAGACCATAGGATAGCATAAAAATAAACCAAAAAATGTGGAGAAAATGCCAATTTAAATTGCTACTATTAAAAAAAAATTCGAAAAATTTTAACAGAAAAAGTTGTATCTAATTGTTTTAAGATTCTAAGTACAGTGCAACCTCAATAATTCGAATTAATAAAAACCGCGGTGATCCGGATTATTAAATAATTCGGATTACTGAAGAAGGACAGTTTTTTTATTGAAAAGTGAAATATTTAATAAAAAACAACTAGTAAATAGCACATACACAAAAAAATATGTAAAACAGGAGCATAGTTATTAAATTTTATATTATTTTGTTAAGTAATTGGTAATTTTTTTTGCTTGATCATTTTTTAGAAAAGGATTCTTCGATAATCTGACCAAATTCTTGGTCGGATTACCGAAGACTCCAGTCTACTGAATGTACGGATTATCCAGGTTGCACTGAACAAAGTTTTGGTAAAAAATTCGATTTTTTTTAAATTTTTCTTTCAAGACCAAAAATGCAATTTTATGTATATAAATGTAATGTAAAATATTAATTTTACAATTTCTTTTAAAATTCTGGTATCTCCGGTTATAACCGGTTATAGTAATAATTATTATTATTATCTGTACCGGCAACATTTTTTACGTGATTCAACTTTCCAGTTTTCCCAGATGTAAACTAAGTTTCAGCGAATAGGGCATCTATTAATCTACGAAAATGGTTAATTTTGACATACATTTATTCAGTCGTTATATCTCGTAAACTGTGTGACAATATAGGCCCTTTTCCGGCAGATACCTATACCTTTTGAACGAGACGAGATATTTTCAACTCGTAAATAAGATAACTTAAACTATTTTTTTTTGCATTTTTGCATATTATTGATATTCTGCTCTCTTAAAATGTGGACAGGGGGCACGGGGGGATTAAACAGGGACCTGTGAAATATGGGGGTTGTCACTTTTTTGCCCCAAACTTTTTCGCATCCAGTTTTTTTTATCATTTTATCAAAAAAATACACCTCCCTGTTTAAAGTTACCAAATAAAAATTACATAGGATGATAGGCTTTATCAATGTTAGGGCACTTGCAAAAATTCTATACTGTGGCTCACAAGATTCCAGAGATAAAATATAAAAATTCTTGTTTGGACCCACCCTTAGGAGGGCTGTAGCTCCCTTAGGGCTTAATTTTGGACCAACCTTTATGGGAACTTTTTTCATATTTTCGGATTATTAAATTTCTTTCCGTCAGTTCTGAACCACCCTGTGTTTCTGTTCCATAAACCTTTCTTATATTAAAATATATTTTCAGTATCTTTGGCGTTAGTGTTGTGTGTGGTGCAGTTGGCCATGCCGGCACCAAGTGCGGTATCCAATGAAGTCCAGGTTATCCAAGGAAACAGTCTGTTCGCCAGAAACATGTACAACGTTATGGCACAGGAAGAGGGTAACCTACTTTTTTCACCATTTAGTGCTTCTGCCGTTCTCTCAATGGCCTATCAAGGAGCCGGTGGTACCACCAAGGAGGCTTTTGGCAAAACTTTACACATAGCTGATCCAAAAACAGCTGCTTTGGGTTACAAAGATGTCCTGGGTCGTCTGCATGCATCAGAGGGCGTTACTTTAGCTAACAAAGTGTTTGTTATGGAGAAATATAACCTAAACAAAGATTTTCAAGATTCTGTTTCCAAAAACTTCAATTCTGAAGTCCAATCTTTGAATTTTGCTAAATCAGAAGAATCGGCCAGTGCTATTAACACATGGGTTGAGGATAAAACTAACAAAAAAATCAAAGACCTTATCAAATCAGATTCATTGAGTGGTGATACTAGATTAGTATTAGTAAATGCAGTACACTTCAAAGGTACCTGGGCTGAGAAATTTGACCCAAAGGAAACCAAATCTGAGCCTTTCTATCCCAAGGAAGGATCTGAAATTAAGGTTGACATGATGCACACTAAACAACATTTTAATTATATTGATAATCAAGATTTAGACGCTAAAGTCCTGGAAATGCCATTCAAAAACGAAAATTTGAGTATGGTTATTATTTTGCCAAATAAAAAATTCGGCATCAAAGAAGTCGAACAAAAATTGTCTGAAAACAGTTTAGATGTGATTTTGAATAAAATGTGGAATGTGGAAGTTGACGTTTCTTTACCTAAATTTAAACTTACAGCTGAAATGGATCTTGGACAAACTTTAACTAAGGTTAGTGTAAAAATTTACAAAAAAGGATATGCATTGCTTACGTATATGTAAAACATATTATGGAATAAAGGCATATTTCTCATATTAAACCATATAACAATTTTCTAGAAAAAAGTTTTTTGATTTAAATTTTTTTTTTGTATGAGCAACAAGAAAAAGTATTCCTTTGTTAGCAGCAGTATTTTTATATGCTTCTGAATACAGTCAGAATAATATTATAATAAATAAAAAAATATACGAGCTGTTTCGAGGAAAGGTAAATATTTAAAGGATTTATTCCAGAGGTCAAAATAAGTACACTTACTTTACTTTTTTTATAAAAAAAAGTAAGGGATTTACATTCCTTCCGAAGGAGATTCAAAAAATCGATTTAATAACTTAGAAACCCTTTGTGTTATATCAACGAGGTATTTGCATGTAGTTACTTGAACCAGGGGCGTTCGAAATGAGGGGTCTTATCACTCATTTGCCCCAAACTTTTTTCTGCTTATCTTTTTTGATGGTTTATTATGGAAATAGTATTCCTCAGGTAAAAACATATAAAAAAGGTACTCTTGTTGTAATACCTTATGATTAACCGTTTTCGAGAAAAATACAATTAAAGGCAAAATTACACGTTTCGAGAACCAAAAATTAAACACTAAAATGTTAAAAACCAACATTTGAACGGTAGTATATTAAAAACTAAGAAACAAAATATTGTAATTCCAAAATTCGATACTAAGGGAGCTATGGTCTGTAAAATACACCATGGTACCTACCTTTATAAGCGATTTTTGGACCTACATGTATACAAACTTTTTTTCTTAGCTTAGAATCACCCCGCATTGAAATTTTGGTTTTTAAGAATTTTTTCTTAGCTTAGAATCACCCCGCATTGAAATTTTGGTTTTTAAGAATTAACTGTTTAATTTTTGGTTATAGAAACTGTAATTTTGCCTTTAATTGTATTTTTATCGAAAACAATTAATCCTACGGTATTAAAACAAGAGCACCTTTTTAATTTAAGGAATACTATTCTTATAATAAAACCACAAAAAAGGCAAGCAGAAAAATTTTAAGATAAAAAAGTGATAATACCCCTTATTAAGTACGCCCCTGGTCAAAGTGCAACACCTCTTTGCTATAACACAAAAGGTTCCTTAGTTATTAAACAAAAATGGAATTTCTGAGGCGTAGCTCCCTCACGAGACGTTTTTGGATATATTTATAGGAACTTTTTTTCCTATTTTGATCTCTAGAACACATTCTTTAAACATTTCCTTCCTTGCGAAATACCCTGTATAAATTAACATAAGACATAAATTAATTGTGGATATTATTCTTTAGATGGGACTTGGTGAAATTTTCGATTCAAGGAAGGCCGACTTTACTAACATGTTGGAGAGTAAAGAAAAGCTATCTGTTAGCAAAGTTGTTCAAAAAGCTTTTATCGAAGTAAACGAAGAAGGAGCTGAAGCTGCTGCGGCAACAGGTAAGTCCTCTTTATTTCTATACAGTGTTTTTCATAAATAGCATCGTTTCTTTTAAGGGGTGATTCTAAATCAAAAAATATGAAAAACAGTTTTTATAAACATGTCTTAACCCATTAAGGACTGACCCATGAATATATTGTATAACTAGATGAAACGTTGCAAGCATCCTGTCAAAACTTAGGCACTATTGTACACTAGAGCCATCTAGTTTGAAAATTTCAAACTAGGTGTTTTGTTTGATTTTAAATTCTGTATCTTTAAAACATTATATTCTAGCAAAAAACTGTATATAGCATTTTTTATAGGGCTTAAAAAGAGCTCTTATTTAAAATATAATTTTTTGAAATCGGGTTATAAATATGTGAGATATGCTAAAAAAACCTTTTACTGCTTTAAACGCCAATTTCTCGAAAACAATTGTTTCTAACATTTTTTGACCAATTTAAAATTATCTTTTATATAAGTGCTAAATTAACCGAATACAATAATAATTGCCTTAATTATAAACAAAAAACGCTAAAAATAGGAGTATTACCCTATTTTTACCCCCTTACCCCCAATCGTTTACCCCCAAAATCTAATCAGCTCTTCGGAATAAGAAACAATATGCAAAAAAAAGTCCAAACCGCAAGTCGATATCTCATGTAGAAATGGAGTTAGAGAGTTTACACCCAGACAGACAGACAGACAGACGGATGCAAAAACTCGCTAGAAATAAAATCCATAATTTTTGCATAAGCTAAACCATAAATAAATAAACTGGAAACTACATGCATTTTAAAATACTCCTTACAAAAATCTGTAAATCTGTATAGTAATTTAGACGGTAGTCCTTAATGGCTTAACATGCGCCTCTTTAAACATTCAGTTTTTATTTAATAACTCAGTAACGTTTTGAACTATATCAACGAGGTATTCCATGTGATCTGACCTTAATAATTTCTCTTAATTTCATAATGCAACGCCTTAAAGGGTTTCTGAGTTATTAAATAAAAACGGAGTTTTCGGAGCCCATTAGAAGGGATATGTCTATAGAATCTATTTTTCATATTTTCTGATGTCGAAACACCCCTTAAAATAAATGACTCTATTTGTGAATAACCCTGTATCTATGTTTCTATGCCTCAACTTTTTGGAAAAGAAATTATCAGTTAGTTTGTTCCAAAGTGGCTAATTTGGAGCTCTTATATTGGCGCTTAGCTTGTTTTGTTTTAGTTTAATCATATATAAATAATAAAAATAAATTCAGTCCGATCTGATACATTTTTAAAATTTTAGTGTTAGGGGCAACTTTGGCGGAATTTCGGCATGGGTTAGAATCTTTTGATAATTTTGAAATTTGGCACATAATTTTGTATAAAGGAAAAATAAGATATCAAGCCCTTTAAAATTTTCACTTATACAAAAATTACAGACAATTTTCAACGATTTTTTACGATTTATGGATAATTTTACAAATTTTAGGGGCAAAATTAGGACCATTAGAGAATTTTAAGCACTCTCGTATTTTCTAGTTACACCTAAATTAAAAATTTAAGATAATAAAATATAAGGTCTACCCTATTACTATATATGACGCTATTTTTATGAAGGTCTCAAAGAGTAATAAAATTCCCCATTACGTATTTTTTTATAATTTTATCATATATTTTTATCCGCTTGATATTTATTACTTATAAATTATAACTAGATTATTTTAATTCAGATTTATACGGGTAATTCCATTAAAAAAAGACTTGTGCGAATCTTCGAATTGACCTTTTCAAAATCTCTCGAATTACTTTAGGAATTTTAAGTTTAAACATTCTGAACTTATTAATGTACTTACTCTTAGTACAAATATATATTTTTTCTATTTAAGAGGTCTCTACTTTTTTTTCTTTTGGGTTGGCAAGACTGGACAAAAGAGTATCGCTAGATTTTTTCTGTGCAAATGTTAACGTCGCTTTAAAGTTGAATTTTCTACAAAATTTTGTATTTAGGTTATTTTTTACCGTGTTATAATTGTGGCTTGGTTACTTGCAGTGAAAAAGAGAAGACGAGTATAAAATATATCAAAATAATATTTGTTCCTACAATTTTAAACATGGCGAAAACTGTATTTCCAACCCGAAACAAAAATCCCTAAATCGGTCATCAATTTAAAATAAGTTTTTAAAATTTTAGAGCAAAATAGAAAAAATTGTATAAAGCACTCGTTTCATAACACGTTTTTAGCGCACTAGTACTCGTGCGCTAAAAACGTATGTTATGAAACTAGTACTTTAATATACTATTTAATTATTTCTAATTATGTTTTCGGATATTACCGGCTTTAAAATTGGCTAAAAGTGCTAAAAACCATGTGTAATTTACTCATTGAATATAAAATGCTATGCAAAAAGATAGTTTGATCTTATTTACCTGTTCCAAATTTGAAGTCGATATCTTACCTCGTTTAAAAGTTAATAGGGAGGGATGGCTTCTGGATCACACTTTATATTTAAAACAGATATTATTGATAATTTCTTTTCCAAAAAAAACTGTACAAACTTTGCTTTGTGGTGAATGGTGTATTATCTTTGCTAGTAGATTCACTTTTGGCTCTCATTGTGCTTTTAAAATATATTAACATTTCTGGTATTCCCCATAAAAAATTGAAAATTTTAAAATCTTGGATTAACTTTAATTCTGTTGTTAATGTGTTTAGAACACCTTACCTCTAAAGCTTTATATGTATGGTTATGGTTTAAGTAATACATAACTTACTTTTTTTGGTATTTTCACCTTTCCTGCAAAGGCTTTGCAGTACGTAAATCTCTATTTATCATTTTCCATATGAAATTATATGAAAAGTATATCTACTTGGTAAAATTTTGTATTAAAAACTTATAATACATGTTTAAAAAGAAGATATGATTCTTAAAAGTCCCTGAGGAGGGCGCTAAAGGTGTTTACAGTTAGTGTAAGGATACAAGTCGCTTGCAAAAAAACTTTCACTGTGATATTTCAAAAACGCTTTGACCCAGAGACTTGAAATTTTGAACAAACATATTCTAAGTAGGAGATTTTTTTTTTAATTTCAAGTCTCTATGTCAAAACGATCTTAAAATATCGTAGTTTAAAGTTGTTTTGCAAGCGACTTGGATCTTTACAGTAACTATAAAAAAAAAAATTAAAAATTATAAAAAATTAATTTTTAAGTAATTTTGAATTATAATTAATTTTTAGGTTTAACCACTTTAGCTATAAATAATATAAAATAATCTAATTTTTGTGTATGCTCCAAGACCTTAAAGGTCGATATAATCAGTTTTAAATTCAAAATAATATTTATACCACAGTCATGACCTACAAATAATTCCTCCCTAAGTAAACTTTAGCTTACTTTACTAATTTTGGAGCGGAAAACACGATAAAAAAAACTTTACCGCCCTAGGGTCACTGCAAAAATTTTTTTGAGGCCCCTTAAACCCCTGAAATGATTTAAGCTTCGTCTTTGTTAAACTAAAATACCAATTTCTTACTTCTATGAAATAATTTCATTAAATTATAAATTTTGCCAAACTAACACTGCGGTATGTCATAATAATTTATTAAATAAATCTTTTGGTTTTTAGTATTAAAGTTATAATATGTTATCATAAGAAAATATGTTGTTGCGATAACACTCACTTGGCTTAAATTACATTCATTTAAATTTAGGGTTATTTGTGATAAACACTCGGAAATGAAGCAAATAAAAACTTTATTGCATTACATAATCATGCCAACGTTTCGCCTAATATTTAGGCTTCTTCAGGGCTAAATTATTAAATGTGCATTAAAACAAACAAATTAAACAAAAACATTACATCAACAAACAAAATACACTGGACATTTTTCAACATTCAACATTTTTCTACTCACTGTAGAACAATTAATTATTGAAGAAGCCTAAATATTAGGTGAAACGTTGGCATGATTATGTAATGCAATAAAGTTTTTATTTGCTTCATTTCCGAGTGTTTATCAATAATAACCATAAATTAATTTCAAGAAGCATCCTGTATGAAATATTATTATTCATTTAAATTAAGATATTATTTTTAACTATGAGCATACCAATATTTACTTGTAACAATATTGTCTTATAAGCTTGTAAAACGGCGCGCCGCGGCGAATAACTTGCGCCAGTACAAATTATAATTAATTGACCCTAAAATTGGACAGTGAAATTTTTTATCCTATAGTATGAGTACACTGAGATTACAAATATTACATAAAACTAACAGTTTAAAATTTTTAAGTTATCTTTTATTGGGTATTTTTTTCTGAAATTGTGTTTTTTTAACAGCTATAGAGGTTGGAAGAAGATCTGGAAAAAAATTAACCCCAAAATTTACTGTTGATCATCCATTTGTTTTTTACCTAACACAAAACGATTTGAAGGGAACACGAAATCAACTTTTTATTGGACGTCTCTATAAGCCATAAAATATAACTAAAAATAAGTATAACTTATTATTATTATTACTTAATAACATACTTAGTAATAACAAATATTTACATATAGTAAATCTTATTCAGCATACTTATTTGTTTTAAGTCTTTCTGAGACTAAGCCAGTCAGTAGTTTATATCACATTCAACTGATATGTATTACAATAAATTTTATTTGATTATGTGACATTTTCAGTCTTTAGTCTTTAGTTTTAGTCTTCAATTTTAGATCTGAATCATTATTGATGGCCCATTCTCCAATATATTTTCTATATTATTCCTCCTTCATTCATTTAAAAGTTTTATTAGCTAATAGTTTAGAATATTTTATACAAAACTCTTGATACGCTACCTAATCTTTAATTAATATTGAACTTGAAGCGACTCAAACTACTGGCTAGAAACGATCACTTTGGATTTCTCACCAGTCTAAGGACATCTATATTTTTTTCTGAAATTAACACACTTATACAATGTATGAATGTCATGTATAGAATACTTGATTTTAAATATTTATTTTAAATAAATTGTTTACCAAAAACATTTCCTAAAACAGCTATTACAGCTGCTTTACTTGCAGAATATCAGTAACAAAAATATTCGCGATAAGATACCTTTGCAAGAAAATATCCTGAAGTAAAAATTAAGCCAAATTTTCTGACAACACGTTTGATTTTGGGCATTTATAAAAATGTGGATAAAATAAAACATCTTGATTCAAGATATTTTTCAAGACCACATCAAAATTTGAATAGTTCGTAATTCTTCAAAAGTAAAAAAAAATGAGTTGATTTTTTGGTCAAAACTTATTTTTCTGGGATAAGGCTAACTCTTTAACTGAATAAACAGTTGGCAAAATTGTGCTTTATCCTTCCAATAAATTGTCTTCGCTAAGGCTCTGCTTTATTCTACAGTGCGTGTCTAAAGTCCTTCTCCACCCTTTATTTTTTGAACTTGAAATTTGAAGTCGATACCTCAACTCGTTCAAAAATTAGGATCGGGGTGACTTTTGGACCGCACCTTATACATACACTTCACGGCTTGCTTTACACACACATTCGCCAGTTAAAGGCCTTAACTTGCTGATACTGTGGTTGTAGATTGAGTAGATTTTTTTATAATAATAATTAATAATATAAATTATAATTATTAGCATGTCTGGGTAAATGGCAGGGTAACAAAAAATTATTTATGTCACTTTTTACTTTAGGACTGGTTATAGTGGCAGAGAGTCTACAAATTCCTAAAGATTTCGTAGTAAATCAGCCATTTTGTTTTTTAATAATTAAACGAATTAATGAAGCCATCGTCCCAATATTTTCTGGAAGAATCATTAACCCATCTGAAATTTAGATTCCTAATAAAACATTAATTTATGCTGTGGAAATTGATAGAAAAGCATAATATTAAATAAAATATTTTTAAAATGTTAAATGTATTTTATTTTACATAAATAGTAAAAATAATAGAGCGTTATGCCTTATATTATTTTATATAACTATAGTAGGTAAATAAAATATACCCCGATTTTTATGGATGGTTCTGCGCGCTCTCAACTTAACGGCTAAAGCGTCATAAGGCAGGATGCATGCAAGTGAGAAAATGCAAAATAAAATATTGCTGTCAACAAAAGAATACTTCCCATGTAGGCCTAGGTTAATTAAAACAAAAAAATATTTTATTTTAAGTTTATTATAAATAATTGTACACTGAGAATTTTTTACAGTAAGTAAATACTGATCGTTTTTGCATATTTTGAACCCCAGGCAACATTTGCCATTAATTACAGTTACAATTAGTTGTTACAGTAAAACATAACGTTATTCTTTTATGTTTTACTGTAACAACTTGTAATTAATAACAAATGTTGCCTGGGGTTCCAAATAGTAAAAAATGTTTGACGCCCGGATCTGTGGCTACGGGAAATATGTTTGGAATGTGTGTGCAAGTGGGAGGCCCGTTGTAGGCACGCACGCCTTATAACGCGAGAAACGGGGTATGAAGTGTATGAATTTTGGTACAATTTGCATTACGTAATACTTGAACGTTCACATACATAACTCACTTTTGATAACTTTTTTTTTGAAAATTTAAAATTCAAATTATTGTTTTTCATCGCCGCTTCACCAGCACTAGCTTTCATTCTCATTGTTTACTTTCATTTTCACTGTTTCTGTCTGTCTGTTTGTGTTAAAATGTCACTTTTACTCCTTCTCTTCTCTACTGCAGTTTTACTGCATTCACTCTCCCTTTTGGTTTGTTCGGTTTGGTTTGGACTTAAAGAAGCTAAACATTTCACATATTTTGTTTTCGATGTTTTTGTTTTTTTTTATTTTTTGTATATATTTAAATTTTTAAAATATAAATACACCGGTTGTCAATTTTACATTTTTTATTCCTCGCCAATTCTTTTTAACATTTTCTTACATTTTTCTTTCCACTGAGTCTGAATCAGTCAATGAAAAATTGATGGATATCGTACACAGAAAAAAAGGATTCCTTGAACCAAGGATATATGTCTTTTGATATATTCAAAGCCATATTCTCTTGTTTCAAGGATAGCATTTCTTTGTACCAAAGCCAATGTCCTTGAATAAAGAGCATGGATTTTTTTATGAAGATCCGCGCCCTTCATTCAAGAACATTAACTTTGGTTGCTAGCATTGAAACTAGAGAATATGGCTTTTAACATATCGAAAGACACGTGTCCTTGATTCAAGGAATCCGTATTTTCAGTTAAGATATTCTGAATCAGATGGATTCATAGCTAATTTTTTTATGTTTTCCTTAAAAACTTGTATCCAGGGTTTTTGTGGTCGCCACTGTCAAAATTAAAAAAATTAATTAGTCGGATTTAAAGTATCCTCCAAATTGAATCTTAAAGATGTCCTAGCTCGTCATTCAAGACGTCTTAAGAACGTCGGTTTTCGCCGCATATGCATCTTAAAGACGTCTTAACGACGTCGTATGTTACAAAAGGTAATGTCTTTAAGACATCTTTTTTAAGACGGCTTACTGACGCCTTGCACAGGTGACTTTACAACATAATACCCCCTCCCATTTACGTTGCTAGGTACGGTCCTATTTATATAAAAAACGTAACTATACTATTAGAATGAGAGGTAATTTTTTTGTCAAAAAAAGATCTTTATTTTTTTTTTTTTATTTTTTTTGCTTTTCAAGAAAAGATCTTTAAAAAAAATGGTAATTTTTTTAATAGTTGATTGTGGTTAATTTATTTTTAGCGATGAGTATTGAAGACGTCTTGTACCGATACTTAAAAGACATCTTATAGACATCATAATATTTTTTAAACATCCCTAAAAAGATGTCCATAAGGTATCCTTTTTATGTCTTTAGGCGTCCAGACATAATTAAGATCTAAAAAAGACGTCTTTAAAATATCATGTGCTGTCTGGGAAATAGTATCGGGCCCGCTATTGATTTACAAAGCCAAATCTTATATGAAAAAATTTCAGTTTATGATACAAGTACAAAAAAATTATTTTTAGGGCGATTACAGAGATTGCCATCCGTGCTCAAAGAGCGAGGCTGGCAATCGTAATCGCCCTAAAAACGGTTTTCGTTCGTTTATCATGCACTATTTTTTATTCCGTTGTAATGATAGTAATTATATACCAAGATAGAGAAGACATTTTTTATAGCCAGGCTTATTAAGTCCCGAGCTGAGTAGCAGCGAGGGATTTAAGAGTGCGAAGCTATAATAGTCTTCCCTACCGTAGTTTATATATTATTTTTTTCACTACTAGCACTATTTAACTATTTTTATTCAAATAATAAAATAAATTATCAACAAAAATGATATTTCTTGAAATTTTCATAAAAATCAAGTAACCTTGATCAATGACATTTGCTCAAATAAATACTTTGAACTGACGTTTAAAAATTTAGTTTTTTTTTTAATTTTTCATATCGTTAGCTAATTATTATTTGTATTAATTGGTAATAACTATAATTAATTACATTTAATAAATACAAGTTATTTAAAGCTATTTTCTTGGGTTTATATAGCAATAATTGCACAAAGAACTGAAACATCTGAAGTGACAGAAATCAATTGTTTATAAAATTTACTCCTACTAGGAGAGAAAAAATTAGTATTGCTATAGGTGAAGAAAATTGATTTCACAGTCTGAAAACATGATAAATAATGGTATGTTCTAAAGCCCTGAAAACAGTAATTTTCGTCCTTGTATAATAAACTAATATTTCGTGAGGGATTTAAATTCAGCGTATAAAAATAAGTAAGAAAATGTTAAAAAAGAACTGGCGTGCAAATAATTGTAAACTAATGTTATAGTCATAATTTTATTTAGGCGTGGTGTTTGGTTTAACAAGTTTACAAGAACCCAAGATCTATTCCGTAAAAGTAAATCGTCCATTTTTATTAAATATTTACCAGAAAACTCCAAATGGAATCAGCAGGCTGTTTTATGGAAGGATTAATAATCCAGAATAAGTAAAAAATACTTTAAAGCTGTATTTTTTTTTTTAATAAATAATAATTAAATACAGTATATTATGTATGTATGTATAGGACTTACCTAAACTTATGACAAAAATATTATTTTTAAGTTAAATTAATTTAATTTCTGACATTAAATTCTAATAAGAAACACAACATTTTCTGAATTTAATATTTAATTATTTTATAAAATCTATTAATTAATATTGTGATATCAAGTTAAGCGCCGCAGGCAATTTTTTTTTTTAAATATTCAAGTTTTTTTCCTAACATCAACAATTTAAAAAGAAAATTATTTATAAAACATTAGGTATCCAGAGGAAACATCTAAAAAAATTACATATCTTTAGCGCCGCAGAAATATTCAGGTGCTGCATTTCTAAGATAGAAGTATGCAAATTAAATATAAATATAATATATTAATTAAAATTAAAATTAAAATTGTTGTATCACCTTTTTCTTAGACAGTTTAGCGCCGCAGGCAAACATTTTCAGAATATAACACGTATAAGCGTGTAATTAGAATTACAAAATAATGCTTTAAAAAACCTTATAAGTAAAGTTTATGGCCGCCACTCGGACTCGGCTCGGTAATTATGTTATTGTTCCGCAGGCAAATACTTTTATAAATCATTAAAATGAAAAAGTCCAAACCCTTCGGATTTTAAAAGTAAATTATAATTATTTATAAGATATTTTAAAAAGTTTCTTATGGATTTGCATTCAGTAACCATTTCCAGCGCCGCAGGCAATTTTTTAGAAATCTGTAGGACCAAACACTTTAAAATTGTTAAAAACAATTCAAAATAATGTATATATGAAAAGCCAGGGAGGGGACGGCCCAACCCTGCCCCCCCTCGGGGCGCGCATGGCTATGATTCCTTTCTATCCAGACAAATATCTCCAACTTTAGCCAATTTTATTAACTTTTTTCTGCGACCTACATAGTAGTTAGTGCTCATTTTCGACCCGTTGTTATGACAGCGGTCAGAAAGCGACAATGGAGATTTCTCCCGTTAGATTAGACAGGGACAAAAGTTCTACCCAAAAAGGATAGAATACATACATACACTCCCACTTCCACCCAACCAAACAAATTCTGTATTTGTTCTTTGTTGAACAAATACAATATTTACTTAGCCGGGCGAAAAGTGTAACTATATTAAAGAAATTACTGGCGCCATCTAAATTTTAGTAGAATTATCTTATTCTACAGATTCACATTAGCTATGTTCGTTCGTGCCGCTCACTGCTACAATTTCCGGCCAACCAAATAAATACTGTATTTGTTGTATGAAAAACAAATACAGTATTTATTTGGTTGGCTGAAAAGTGTAGCACAAATGAGATAGAGATAGGGTAGACGTCTTTTGTTTCATAATTCTAGTTGTAAAGAGCTCCATTGACTGCTATTACATATCTGCTGTCAAAGAATAAGTGACCGTCAAACACAAAACGTCAAATTAATAAGTGAATTTTAAGACAATTTTTGCTTTTTTTTTGATTTTAGGTGTAATGTCGTAGGAAAAATAGTATACGCACCTCAAAGCAAACCTATTTCGGTACACTTCAGCTTTTTTTTACTCAGCTCCGCCTAGTAAAAAAGAAGCACTGTCGTGTACTAAAAACTAGGTTCGCGTACTGGGTGCGTAATATACTATTTTATTCGCTTGTTTTCCAAAGTGACATTTTTCGGTTAGAAATGTTAAAAGTGACACTTTTGTTAAGAGTTTGTCTTTTGTAACACTTTGGCCGGCTGCAGCCCGTCAAAGTACTTTTGCGGTCCCTTATGGAAAATTGTCAGATAACTGACAGAAGCACATTAAAACTAATTTTACTTATTATTTTTACCTTTTTTTGTTAAAAATATGTTTACAAGCGAATAAAAACTAGCGTATGATACACGGACGAGAAATATAACTCGGTCGCATGCGTAAGACATGTAAAACATTATATCTCCCATCTTGGATCATAATATACTATTTCGTGATGGATTAAAATTCAGCGAAAAAAAAATGTAAGAAAATGTTAAAAAAAACTGGCGTGCAAATAATTGTAAACTAATGCTATAAATTTTATTTAGGCGTGATCTTTAACAAGTTAAGTTTGCGAAAACCCAAGAATTATTCCGTAGAAGTAAATCGTCCATTTTTATTAAATATTTACCAAAAAACTCCAAATGGAATCAGCAGGCTGTTTTATGGAAGAGTTAATAACCCAAAATAAGTAATTGTACAATAATACTTTAAACTTATATGTAAAAAAAATAAAAATGAATAATAATTAAATATATTATGTATTTCCACTTAAGGCCTATCCAGAAGCTTGCATAAGAACATAAAACATAAGAATGCGATTCCGTAATGGGCTTAAAAGATACATGGCGGCACATCAAGCCAATCACGGCATCGCATTGTTATGTATTATGTTCTTATGCGAGCCTGTGAATAGGCACTTGCCTAAACGTATGTCAAAAATATAATTTTTAAATTGAATATTTAATTTTTGACATTAAATTCGGTTTAATCAACCTCAAAAACACTCCTGATACCAGTTATTAAGCAAACATAAGAAACAATAATTTGATTCCATCCTATCCTGTCAAATATTTCCATTATTACACAATTTGAATTATTTTTTATTCGATTTTATCTAAAATCGCCACTTTTTGTGTAATAAACCTGTACGAAAAGTTTAATTTTTCGGCCTAGGCCGAAAAGTAAAATAGTTGACTTTGATTGGTTGATTACTATTGAAACTATTGACATTTGAATTCTAAAAATGAATAAACAATATTTTATGATACATGGGCGAAAACTGTTTTTGGGCCGATTACGGTTGCCCGTGTTTTCCATCCTTGTATCATAAACTACTATTTTTCACTACTAGCTTTAGAACATACCATTATTTATCATGTTTTCAGACTGTGAAATCAATTTTCTTCACCTATAGCAATAATAATTTTTTCTCTCCTAGTAGGAGTAAGTTTTATAAACAACTTATTTCTGCCACTGTGTCAGTTCTTTGTGCAATTTTTACTATATAAACCCAAGAAACTAGCTTTAAATAACTTTTTATTTGTTAAATATAATTAATTACAATTATTACCAATTAATACAATCAATAATTAGCTAAATATTATAAAAAAAAATAAAAAAATAAACTAAATTTTCAGTTCAAAGTATTTATTTGAGCAAATGTGATTGATCAAGGCTACTTGATTTTTATGAAAATTTCAAGAAATATCATTTTTGTTAATAATTTATTTTATTATTTGAATAAAAATAGTTAAATAGTGCTAGTAGTGAAAAAAATAATATATAAACCACGGCAGAGAACACTATTATAGCATCGCACTCTTAAATCCCTCGCTGCTACGCAGCTCGGGATTTAATACGCTCGGCTATAAAAAATGTCTTCTCTACCTTGGTATACAATTACTATTTCGTAACGGATTCGAATTCAGCGAATAAAAATACTTAAGAAAATGTTAAAAAAAAACAGGCGTACAAAACCATTGCAAACTAATATTATAGATAGTCATTATTTTATTTAGGCATGATATTTGGTTTTACAAGTGCACGAGAACCCCAGCACTTTTCCGTAAAAGTTAATCGTCCATTTTTATTAAATATTTACCGAAAAGCTCCAAATGGAATCATCAGGCTGTTTTATGGAAGAATAAATAATCCAAAATAGGTACTTTTAAAATATTACTTTACTGCTGTATAAATTTTTGTTTTAAATAAATTATAATATATGTATTCCAACTTACCTAAACTTACCTAAACTTATAATAAAAATATAATTTTTAAATTAAATTAAGTTCTGCATTTAAAAAATTACATAGAGCGTCTACTCACAGTTTTGGTCCAACACTGTTTTTTTTTAGATTAGATGGGTATTTTAAAACCAAAACAAAAATTATATGGCGCTTTTTAAGAAAAGCCAATTTTTAATGGTTAGGACCGTAGCTAAGGGGGGGGGGGGAGGGGGCTAAAGTAGCGCCCCTCTTGACAAAAAAGTGATGATTAAAACAAAAATTCATTTATCTCAGGAACGGTAAAACCTACAAATCTAAAATTTGGCATATTAGATTGCTTTGGCGAGAATTAAATCTAATCCATGTATTTTTTGTTATTTTTTTAGTAAAAGTGTTTAAAGAAAATTTTTAAAGAAACATTTAAAAAAAAACAATCGAGTCTTTCATTAAGAATCATAAAAATGTGTATAGAAAAAATAAAAAAATGTATTTCCTATAAAATGTTTAAAAAAGTATAATTTTTCCTATGCCTGCTCTATTTCAAAAACTATGTGGGAAAAACTGTGAAAA
Organism: Brachypterus glaber; assembly: GCA_958510825.1. NCBI lineage: Eukaryota > Metazoa > Arthropoda > Insecta > Coleoptera > Kateretidae > Brachypterus > Brachypterus glaber. Next base: position 5,171,275 of record OY294052.1, read on the forward strand.
AAATATTAATAACAAGCATGAAATACAATTTTAAAATAAACTTTAGTTGGAAGCGAGTACTTCTTTCCTTTGCTTTACATTTGTTTTTATTTTATTTGGTATTTGGACTTTTAAGTACATATAATTTTGGTTTCCATTTTGGTATAACGGTATTTACGGTAGGTAGATAATATTCATTAATAGACCTACAATAATTAGGAATGGTACTTAGTTTTTTTCAGGGGATGCTTAATTAAGTAGAATAGTACGAGGTTAAACAAAAATATAATGTAATGTAATAGCATAATGGATACGGGGGTCGTTTGATAAATCACTTTAAAGATCATATAATTCCTCGTAAAATTCTTTATTCAATCATGTTTTTGTACTTATTTATTTTTTTAAGGGTGTATTTAATAAGTAATAAACAAAAATTGTTAAAAAATTGTTAAAAATTTAAAATTAAAAAAAATCTAAGAAAACACAATTGTAGCTATATTTACTGGTATCAAATTAATTTTGATAGCTTTACAAATAACAGGAAAAATGGAGTGATTTATCTTAGGTGAATCAGCTTGTATAATTTAAAATATATATTTAATTTTATTTAGGATTAATTGCTATCGCAATTAGTGCACAACTCAACAACTTTGAGGTGAACGTCAATCGTCCGTTTATACTATCCATAGTACAACGAAACTCACATGGAACAAACAACCTGTTTTCTGGAAGAATTTTGCATCCAAAATATTAATTTAATATTTTTAAAAATGGTTTTAAAATATTGAAATTAAGTATACAAGCTAAAATAAAAATTTACATAACTCATGTGTTTTATTTAATAAAATTTGCCTATCAATCCAATATAAGTGGGGCATTTCAATTTAACTTGCACACAAACATTGCTCTTGCACACTATAGCACACAAAAACTAATATGCAAAAACATGCACAAGTAACTAACTTTCTAAAGATATTTAAATGTTATTACGCAATTTTAAAAATCATTGCTTTGTTTTTACATACTACAGCATCAACAAATTTGTATGCCAAAAATGCACAAGTAACTAACTTCCTTTTAGAGAGGGAGAGGGAGAGGGAGAGGGAGAGGGAGAGGGAGAGGGAGAGGGAGAGGGAGAGGGAGAGGGAGAGGGAGAGGGAGAGGGAGAGGGAGAGGGAGAGGGAGAGGGAGAGGGAGAGGGAGAGGGAGAGGGAGAGGGAGAGGGAGAGGGAGAGGGAGAGGGAGAGGGAGAGGGAGAGGGAGAGGGAGAGGGAGAGGGAGAGGGAGAGGGAGAGGGAGAGGGAGAGGGAGAGGGAGAGGGAGAGGGAGAGGGAGAGGGAGAGGGAGAGGGAGAGGGAGAGGGAGAGGGAGAGGGAGAGGGAGAGGGAGAGGGAGAGGGAGAGGGAGAGGGAGGTAAGTGAGATTGGGGACGGGGATTAGTCTGCCATTATACCTAGTATGTTATGTAAGTAACTAACTTTATATTTTAAACTTTTATGAATTAAATTTATTAAAATAAATAAATTGAAAGTATATAATTCGTTTTTTTAGATCTGCAAGTACTGGCCAAAAGCTTACCGCACATTTTTGAATATACTGTAGATAATCCGTTTATTATACTCATTGTTGACAGTACTTCTAATTTTGCATCGATTATATTTCAAGGAAGAGTCGTTTATCCAAAATATTAATTCTTCTAATCGTATGTATTTAATTTAATAATAATGATGGTTGGTTTACCTATAATTATAAATAAACTCACTAATTATCAATAATGTCTCTAAACGTCCAAATTCAGTTCTAAGAAAACATGTTAGCTGATGTATTTTACGTTTAATATTATAGCCAAAATTAAGTATATTCAGTTATAATTATGCATGAACCAGCCATACGTGCATGTAATTAAAACTAAATTATACGCCGTAAAAATTATGGTAAAATAATAGCCCAGTCAAATAATAAATCCAAATTGCAACTGGCTGATATTTTAAAGGGTAGAGGAAAGTCGCCTAATTTCGGATACCATTTACAATGTATTCAATATTTAATACTCGGTATTACTTTTTGATATTTTTTTTATATAACCAGATACAACTTATTATAGCGAACCATGATTTATTATAAAAGCAATTTTATTACAGTTTATTTTTTCCAAAAAACACGGTTAAAAAAAATCAGCGCATTTTTGTGCATTAGAAAAAGGGCTCCTAATTTCGGACATATGCGAAAAAATTTTTTCAAGAGTAGATCTGGATCCCATTGCTTATGTTTCTTGTTATTCCTTCACATTTAAGACGTAATTTAATCATTAAGCGATTTTCTACGAAATACTATAGGAACTATAATTTTAGATTCCCAATTTCGAATATCTTAGTATCTTAGGTAATTTTCGTTTTTTCAAAATTGTTTATCTTAGTTTGTTGTATCATTATAAAAAAAATAATTAATGGTTGGTTATCCTGAATAATAATTACCTTGGGGATATCCGAAATTGGGAATCAAATGCACAAAAATGGTCTATCCGAAATTAGGCAACTTTCTGCTTTTTAGATTAGAAATTTGTAGAATGTTTACGTTTTCAAATTGCTTAATTATGAATAGTGGATCAACTTAACTAACATCATAACTTACCCAAGACAGAATCACGAACTTTTATAACGATTATTTATAAAATAAACAAGCATAATAATTCAACTGAGCACAAAACTGCCATTTGCAATATAAACGATTTGTGCTGCCATTTAAAGGGGAGAAGCTCTACCGTTATCATATTACAGGACGGATTTAGTTTGACTTTTGGCTTCACATAAAAGTAGGTTTCTGTTTACCTTTGCAGACAGTATCTTAAATACTCTACTATCCAAAATTTGGAAACCATCCGAAATTAGGAGCATTTCCTCTAGTAGTGGATGGTAACAGAACACTCCTGTTAGTATTTCACCGGGTGATTTGCTTAAGGGGTGTCCTCTATCTTGAATTTTAGGGGTAAGTTGCTTAATATGCATCTTACGATAAAAATGCATATAACCAATTTTGTTGAGGAGAAAATTTCCAACAATTTTTGTTGGGATAATTTTTTTAATATATTAATAAAAATCGAGTTAATTTAAAAATAGCCATTTTGGAGGTGAAATTGTTTCCATTTTTCAGCCAAATTTTTCTCGGACGATAAAAGTAAACTTGTAGCTCTTGAAATATTCTATAAGTTTCATATATTATAAATTTTCAAGGTACTGTGGTATGATTACAGAGGGCGCAACTCGACTTTCAGCGCCCACTGTAACCGTAACAAAATACTTATGAAAATTCATATTATATGAAACTTATAGAGAATTTCAAGAGCTATATGTTTCCTCATAAACACTTTTATCCTCCCATAAATAATTTGGCTAAAAAATCGAAAAAAAAACAATTTCACCCCCAACAAACTCGATTGTTATTAATATATTAAAAAAATGATCTAAACAAAAATTGTTGGAAATTTTCTTCTTAACAAAATTGGTTATACGCATTTTTATACAGTGCGGTCCAAAAGTCACCCCCCCTTTTAACTTTTGAACGAGTTGAGATATCGACTTCAAATTTAGCTCTTAAATAAGACAACTTAAACTATCTTTTAGCATATATTCGATATTGTCAGCTCTTAAAATGTGGGCAGGGGGGCATGGGGGACATTTTTTTAAATGGAAAGGGGGGTCGTGTGATACATCATTTTAAAGCTTATAAAATTCTCTATTTAAACTAACATTTTTAAATTTTTTAAAAATGTTTTTTAAGGTTTTGATTTTTCAATTTTTTGTGCTAAAACATTCGATTTTTTAAGTTTTTTTTTATAAATTTCTTTTTATCAACTAAAATTAGTAGTTTAAAAGTATAATTAACATTTTTGTAATGATGAAATTAGGCATTTTTAAAAAATTATTTGTTTTTTTTAGATGAATTTTGACATTAATACCCATTTTCAACCCCATTTTAAACCCATTTTTTTTTAATTTAAAAATATGGAGAATTTTATAAGCTTTAAAATGATGTATTACCCGACCCCCCTTTCCATTTAAAAAAATGTACCCCCATGCCCCCCTGGCCACATTTTAAGAGCTGAAAGTATTAAATATATGCTAAAAGATAGTTTAAGTTGTCTTATTTAAAAGTTCCAAATTTGAAGTCGATATCTCAACTGGTTCAAAAGTTAAGAGGGGGGGGTGACTTTTGGACCGCTCTGTATAACTTTCAGTTTAAATAGTGGTGAATTTGACTCCATCTACTATAACCATGTAAAATTCCCTCAGGTTTTAGTATATTTAAATATATTCTTCTTTGATATTAACATTTCCAGTTGGTGACGGCATTTTTTTTTTAAATAATTTTTGATTCTCTTTTTTTTTTGTTTAGCTGTAGAAATTGTCGCCCTAAGTTTACAACAAAGCTTCGATTTCACTGTGGATCAGCCATTTATAATTATTTTAGCGAATCGGAAAGAGTCAAGAATTATTCCTATATTTTTTGGAAGAATTTCAAAACCAGAATATGTGAAATAAAAAAAATAAACATTGGGAATAAATTTTGAATAAATTTAAATTGTAAGTATACTTTATACTACCTAAAATTACACCGGCCCAAAAAAAAAAAAAATGTGATGCTTGGATTCCAATATGATATTCCTATGCATTTTTCCCGCTGAAACTGAATCCATAACCCGTTTAACCCTTTCACGTCAGAATTTTTACATAACCTCAAAAAAACACTCGAAAAGCTACTGAAACCGCTAAAATCATCTACTCCATACCACTTTCACCCCCTTCCTCCAAATTCGTAATTTTGTAACCCCATAATCCCCTAACCTCGAAATACCATTACTCCATAACCTCAAAAAAGTAGAAAAGTCTGGTTCGGGAAAACAGAACAATTACGTGAAATTTTCTTGTAGAACATAGTTATAAATAAGTAACTGTATAACCCTAAAATCCCATCACACCTCCTAACCCCTTCACTCAGTAACCCCATATATTAAAAACTCTTAACCCCATCATCCTATTCTGTGGAGAAGTCCGGTTCTGGAAATCATAGGAGTTTTGTGAGTGAAGTCATGAATCAAGGTCTACTTCATTATTTTTTTAACCGGACTTCTCCACAGAATAGGATAACGCGATTAAGGGGATAGAGTATATGGGGTTACGATGTGAAGGGATTTTGAGGTTATGCTGTTAGGGGATTTTGGGGTTATAAAGTTACTTACCTATGACTATGTTCCACAAAAAAAAAACTGAAGAATTTGTTCTGTTTTCCCAAACTAGATTTTTCTACTTAATGAGTTTACGGGTTTTTGAGGCTATGGTATTATGAGGTTAGGGGATTATGGGGTTCTGGGGTCATAAAATTAGCAAATTGGGGACAGGGGGTGACAGTGGTATGGCATAGATGATTTTAGCGGTTTCAGTAGTTTTCTTAGAATATGCGCTGTTTTACGTAGAACGTTTTTAGAAAGTTTTAAGACATTCAATGAATACTGTTGTTCATTGAACATTCTAAAAAAAAATCTTGCAGTATTTTCTTAGCATCTTCTTATAACTTGTAAAACTATCTAATTTAATTTATGATCTGTCAAATCTATACTAGACAATATCCAGAAAAAGGAATGCGTAATTTGTCATACCAAACAATGGCTTAAACTATTTGATATACAATAATAAACAATTCAGGAATATCAACATTTATTAACTTGTGCTTGTATACAGGTACATACCTTTCTATGCTTAGGCAATCTCACATGGCTTACAAACACTAGAATAAAATAATTTATTACTAGACCATGATTATAATCATACATATAATACATGATTGCAATCACCAAAAGCAAAGTAAATATGAAATTTTTGTATCTACCATCTAACAAAACATTCTTAGAATATATATCGGAAGAATGATTCGAGAAAATTTTAAGAATTAATTTGCCCATGATTGGAATAATTTCATAAAATAAATTTCTTAGAATATGCATTAGAAGAATGATATGAGAACATACCATGAATATGCATGGATTATGAATTTTAGCATAATCATAGTATGTCTAAAAATTTATTCTTAGAATATTCCCAATGAAATAATTAGAGAATATTCTTAGATTCTTCTTGGGCTATATATAAGCTTTTAAGGCTATACACCCCATAGGGGATATACCGCTTTTAAAATAGCTTTTAAGTTCCATTTCTGAGGTGGATTACTCCTCATGTCAGCAATTAAGCTATCTTTTTTAGATTTTACACTGTGCAATAATATTCCTGAAATAATATTGCTGGAATATGTTCTATAAATAATTCTCTTGTCTAAAAAAAAACATAAAAACCCATAAAAAACCTATTGGGTAGTTTTGAAACAGGAAAAACAATGTCCAAATTTGATGCCAAGCTGCGTTGGCGCCGAAAGCTTTGAAGCTTAATAACTAATAAGGAGCCTGCATCTGCAGATAAGCAAAATCATTTCTCGCACTGCGTTTATTGGTTGACAGCTCTCCTTAACCAAATAAGCGCCCCTCAGACTTAGCATTAGCAACAAACAACAGCAAAAAGTGCCAGTTCTAGAGATTGTAAAATTTATATACCTAGCATATATATTATATACTACGAGTATTATTATATAGCATTTATTATTATTAAATATATATATAAATATTTAATATTATCTGAATAAGATTTGATCTGTAAAAAATAACAATTTTTTTATCCAATACATACAGATAATGAGACAATTACCAGCTTTATTTTAAATAGATAAACTCAATAATAACCCACGCGTGGCTTTTACTTTATTGAGTGGATAATTATTTATTTTAACCACTCAACTGTCACTTGTCAAATTATTTTCTTGTAAATGTCATTAAATTTTTTAATAAAAATATGAATTTCTAAGCTATTTATTGGATAAAACCTTGTATGGCACTCATGGGTAAACCGATATTGCCCTCTCGAAAATTAACCTGCTTAGCTGACGCCTCGCAGGTTAATTTTCTCATGGGAAATATCTTACTTTACCCACTAGTACCATAAATAACTATTATATTTATTTGATAGTGCACTAGTGTACTTCTATTAATTTTTTATTTTTTCTTTAGGTATGCAAATGGTAACGTATTCACTACCACAACCACCAAAGAAGTTTATTGTGAACGAGCCATATTTGATATATCTCATATCTGGTGCAAATAAAAGCAAATTGCCATTATTCGCTGGAAGGATAGTCACCCCAAAATAATTATAAATAAAAAAAGTATAAATATTTATCATAAATATTTCTAAATAAACTAAAATAAATTGTATTTTTGTAAAATTTCTTGTTTAAATCAAATACCCATTACCTAGTTAGGGGGTAAACCGCTAAAAAAATGGTGAATCTAAATTTCTTCTAGGAGGTTTCCCTAGGAATGATGAGATTTCCTCGGATTTCCTTGAGATTACCTTCAAGATTTCCCCCAATTTGTACAGCGGTTTACCTCTCGCCTATTACCATAATATATTAATAATAATAATAATAATAATAATATAATATTATATCGTTATACCTAGTAATATTCATAAAAAATAATAATTAATATCGTAATCAATTAATTACAATGGGTTATGTAATAAATCATGATAGAGGGATAAATAATTTTATCCAATACATACAGATAATGAGACAATTACCAGCTTTATTTTAAACAGATAAACTCAATAATAACCCCCGCATTGCTTTTACTTTATTGAGTGGATAATTATATATTTTACCCATTCAACTGTCACTTGTCAAATTATTTTCTTGTAAATGTCATTAAAATTTTTAATAAAAATATGGATTTCTAAGCTATTTATTGGATAAAACCTTGTATGGCACTCATGGGTAAACCGATATTACCCTCTCGAAAGTTAACCTGCTTGGCTGACGCATAGAACTATTAAATAAGACAACTTAAACTATCTTTTAGCATATATTTGATATTTTCAGCTCTTAAAATGTGGGCAGGGCATTTTTTTAAATGGAAAGGTGGGTCGTGTGATACATAATTTTAAAGCTTATAAAATTCTCTATTTAAACTAACATTTTTAAATTTTTTAAAAATGTTTTTTAAGGTTTTGATTTTTCAATTTTTTGTGCTAAAACATTCGATTTTTTAAGTTTTTTTTTATAAATTTTTATTTATGTCAACTAAAATTAGTTTAAAAGTATAATTAACATTTTTTATGATGAAATTAGGCATTTTTAAAAAATTATTTGTTTTCTTTAGAGGAATTTTGACATTAATACCCATTTTCAACCCCATTTTAAACCCAATTTTTTTTTTAATTTAAAAATATGGAGTTAAATGGAGAATTTTATAAGCCTTAAAATGATGTATTACACGACCCCTCTTTCCATTTAAAAAAATGTGCCCCCATGACCCCCTGCCCAAATTTTAAGAGCTGAAAGTATTAAATATATGCTAAAAGATGGTTTAAGTTGTCTTATTTAAAAGTTCCAAATTTGAAATTGATATCTCAACTGGTTCAAAAGTTAAGAGGGGGGGGGGGGTGACTTTTGGACCGCTCTGTATATATATTCCCTACCGATAAATAAAATAAATACATACAAAATAAATAAATTTAGGGGGAGGGGTGCGTAGTGGAGGCTTTTTTAAATCGGTATTTAATTTAATGTAAATTTTTGTTATTTTCCCTTTCGTGGGGCAGGTTAAAAATTACCCTTTGATTTAAAAATTAGTTTGTTATTCGTGATACTATAATTTTATTTTCGATTTGTTTGTATAATTATTTTATTTGTTTAAATATTACTAAACTATACGTTTCCAATGAAAATTATTGAAAATAAAAACACAAGTTTTGGGGTATTTTTGGCAAATTTCAATTGTCACTTTTCAGTTAACTTTAGGGCTTTTTCAAAAGCTAAAAAATTCAAATGGGACATTTCGAAGTTAAAAGATTTAAAAAATATAAAAAAAATGTAATATTGAACCTAACCATTTGTAATTTTTAGCTTTTGAAAAAGCCCTAATATAAGGTGAAACGTAAAAGAGACAATTAAAGTTTCTCAAAAGTAACCCACAACTTATGTTTTTATTTTCAATATATATATTTTTTTATTTAGGTATCCAAATAGTAACATATTCACTACCACCACCACCAAAGAATTTTAATGTCAACAACCCATTTTTGCTGTATATCGTATCTGCTGCAAATGAAAGCAAATTGCCATTATTTACTGGAAGAGTAGTCGACCCATTAAAATAATTTTAGATCATTTCAATTTATAACTTGTAAATAATTAAAATAACCAAATATTAATAAATTTTATTTTAAGAAAATATTCTGTTTTTAATTAAATAATAACTAGAGTAAAACTCGGTAATAATATAACAAAAAAAAAGTTTTTTTTACCCGAAAGTACAGACGTCAACATAAAAGTGGTGCCGGGATGTTGGCATACTGTAATACTGTGGATTCTTCTTCTTCTTCTTCTTCTTCTTCTTCTTCTTCTTCTTCTTCTTCTCCTTCTTCTTCTTTCAAGTAAAGTGACAGTTAAATTCAACCTTAAGACAATAAAATCACTAGATTTTCCACAGTATGGAGGCCAACGTACCGGCGTCACTTTTGTTTGCAGGGCAATTGAAAGCCTATTTTTTTGTTGAAACGTCTGTGGCCGAAAACCATGTCATCCTGCAAGAGGAAGCACAAGCAAATATTGCGAAAATTTCTGCTTGAGAGACTATTGGATACTTACCAAATTTGCTTTAAGGCAAAAGATAACAACCCTAGGTGTGTCAAAATATACCCCAGCACCGTTGCCTTCATATGTTCTTAATAATAATAATCACAATTTTTTTTTTCTTGAGAATAATCATATAATACCTTTTTAAAAACTAACTTTGAGCAACATTTAAAAATAAAAAGTAATACACCATTGCAAAGTCTAGTTTAACGGAAAGTATAAAAATATTTAATTAATAAATTTATATTTTTTTCTAGATGTATTAATAATGGAAAGATGTTTTATGAGTCCTGCAGAATTCCATGTTGTTCATCCATTTATTTTCTCCATTATCCGTAGGGAAAATGAATTAGTAACCTTTATATTTTATGGTACTCTTTATATGCCAGAACCGTAATAAATAATTTAAAAATGTACATGTAACGTTAAAAAAAATCATGTAACATATATAAAGTTTCATTTGTAAAATATATATTATTTATTAACTTTTGAACGATTTGAGTTTTTTTTAATAGAAAGAGAGTCATGTGATACATCATTTTTAAGCTTATAAAATTCTCCATTTATCTATGTATATATTTTTTTTGGGTTTACAATAGGGTTGGAAATGATATCTCAACTCGTTTAAAAGTTAAGAGGGGGGGGGGGGTGACTTTTGGACCGCTCTATATATATTATTTAGTTAATTCTACAGACTTATTTTAACTCAAGCAAATAAAGACCAAAAAGGTAAGATGCATCGCGATGTAAGTTTATTGATATACAATGTATAATTTTCAAAATGAATCAATTCAACAGGTAACGAGCACGGACTACTAAGATATTTTAATCCCTCTTTTGCGGGACTAAACCTACTGTTTAACTCCGTCATCTGCATCATGTTATCCACGATAGCTGTACACTCTTTCTTGATTTGGATGGCAATAAATTTAAAAAAGCCTCCGCTGCCTGTTTCTCAATAAGAGTTTAGATAGGCTCCCTGCTAGCACAAAAACCTTCTTAGAAGATTCTTAAAATAAATATCCGGAAGGAGAGCTTCTTAGAAGCATATCTATTTTGCCACATTTAAAATACTACTGCTATACACGGAAAAAAAAATTATAGCTAGGAGCGCTATAACACACATACCAAGCAAATTATAATCGCTTATTATATAAATACAAGGCTTTCTCTTACAATTATGGCAGTCAGTGTAAAAATTTATATGAAATACTTTAATTGTTTAGTGAATAATAAAATATAACAAATAGTATGGCATTTATAGCTTAAATAGATTTAATTATTGTCCGTGCTAATAATTTTTATAATATAATAAAATTTCTGTAAATTTATAATAGTGCCTGTAATAAATATAATCGTGTCTGTAATATATATAATCGTTTACAATTTATTTTTAACATTATTAGTTATTGTGTCCCTTATAATCTATAGCTTAAATCACTATAATTTGCCACTGTTACCAAATATCTTATAATGTATAGTGCAGAGCCCACTAATTTCTTTCTGTGTATTGGAAAAAAAACAATTGAAAACGCAAACTTGTCGTTTTGCAATTCATGGATATCTGGATTTAACTTTAAAAGAAATGGCAAAAATGGATTAGTTGGTTTGGAATACATGTTTTAAATTTTATGTAAATATAGTTTTCAGTAGTGCAAAAAATACATTGGGTTATTTAAACAGTAGGTATGGTTAGGAAATATGATACTGTAGGTTATGGTGTGACAATATGACACCAAAATTAGTAATAATTCCCTCACAGTGACATAACTCGTCCTTGAAATATTGCCATTTGTTTGTTAAATATAAATAACATAAATGGATGATTAACTACAAACTGTGGGCGTGGTTCTCTTCCAAGTGAGGTAATTCTGCATACCACCACAGCTAAAAGAAATAGAAAACAAGTTGTTATAGAATATTAAAGGACAAGTTATATAAGACACTATTTTGGCGCACGCGTCCATGTTTGGAAAAGAAGCCGCAAAGCGAGTTTTTTTCCGATGGACGAGTGCACCAAATGTTTTATGGAAAGAGTTCTCTATTTTATCTATTTGCCCGTTTATTTTGCTTACAAAGTACATTAGTTTTGAATAATTTTAATATGGCTGATTTGTGGAATTTAAATATTAATATTGGTAACAATGATACTTTAAAATTTTCCATTTGTTTTTTTTTTTTCGTTACAAATTTATAATAGTGTATTTTTATAGTTATTTGGATTAAAATGGACTAGAAAGAGTTAACATTTACTCCAGTGTATAAAGGTGTCTCCAACGAACTAATAACTCTTCTCTCTAGAATACGCATACCGTTAATATAAAGTATCACCAACATCTCGGGTTGTTTGTAAACAAATAGTAGGTATATTCAGGCCTGAACAATAACAGTTACCAGTAACTGTTATTGTTGTTTCTGTTAGAACAAAGCTGTGCGAGTAAGACAGACAAATGTATATGTTGGCTACGTTTTTGTCAGTTTTTACGAATGAAATGCTTATTCTAGAGAGAGGAGTTATTAGTTCGTTGTTTTCAACGGACTAATTACTCTTCTCTCTAGAATACGCATACCGTTAATTAAAGTATCGCCAACATCTCGGTTTGTTTGTAAACAAATAGTAGGTATATTCAGGCCTGAACAATAACAATTACCAGTAACTGGTATTGTTGTCTCTGTTAGAACAAAGCTGTGCGAGTAAGACAGACAAATGTATATGTTGGCTACGTTTTTGTCAGTTTTTACGAATGAAATGCTTATTCTAGAGAGAGGAGTTATTAGTTCGTTGTTTTCAACGGACTAATTACTCTTCTCTCTAGAATACGCATACCGTTAATATAAAGTATCGCCAACATCTCGGGTTGTTTGTAAACAAATAGTAGGTATATTCAGGCCTGAACAATAACAGTTACCAGTAACTGTTATTGTTGTTTCTGTTAGAACAAAGCTGTGCGAGTAAGACAGACAAATGTATATGTTGGCTACGTTTTTGTCAGTTTTTACAAATGAAATGCCTATCCTAGAGAGAAGAGTTATTAGTTCGTTGGGTGTCCCAAATGCTTTCATCCTGCCAGCCGAGAACCTTCACTTCTAGTGTTTGGAACTTACCTGTGAGTAACTAGACTGACACAAAATCAAACACAGCCCAAAAGCACACACAAAACAACACAAAACATACATATATTATAAGAATTTTAGCTGTTTTTTTAGAACATTAGATACTGTTGAATACAGAAACGAGTATTTTTAGAAATTTATAATAATTTTCTTTTGTCGTTGTTACCAACTTACGAAAAAAAAATCCCCAAAACTGATTTACAATTAAAGAAAAAGATTTCAAAAGTGTTTTACAATTAAACTTATTGTAACAAGCAAACCAAAACTACAAAAACCTAATTATTAAACGGAAATAGACAAAGATATGTAATGGTACGAATTGCACTATACAGGGTGTATTGCACATGGATAAAAAGTTTTTAAGGGGTGAAAAAAAAGCTCATTTTGAGTCTATTAGACAAAGTCTTACCCGAGGTCTTACCGTTGAGTTATCGGCCTTTTTAGGTATTTTTGCGAAATAGTTTTTATTTTTTATGAAAATACTTTTAGTTGCCCTAAATATTTTTTTAGATATTCTTAATAGGCACTTTTTTGAAATAATACATGTATACAAAAAGAAATCAATTTAATAATATGTAGGCCAATTTATGAGTTAAAATACAGTGGTTTGAATTTATTTTTCTATTCTAAGCAAAATTTTCTCAAAAACGGCACTAGTTCAAGAGATTCAAATAGTTGTAAAAACTTCTTAAGGATATACAAAAAGTGTTTCTGCATAATAAAGGAATATTCTCAATTTTTATGCCCCTCTACAAAAATAAAACGGATTTTTTATGGGGTAAAAATGATAAAAATTGACAGGTTAATGAAGACTAGAAAAAATTGCACATTTTTCCAAAAAGTTCTTTTTTTCTAGGGTATTCTTCAATAGGGCTTATATTTACTTTTCTGAAAAAAAGTACAGGGTGTCCAAAAAATAATTAAATATATCAATAAAAGTTAAAAAATGCATTAAATTGGAATAAAATATCAATTTTGTAGCAAATAAAAAACAGCTGAGAGCCCTCTAAATATTTTTAAAAATCTGAGAAAAATTGAGTGTTGGTTTTTGACCTAAATGAAAATTTATAGGGGGTGGGACCCAAAAAAATTTTTTTTTTTAATTTTACCTGGGCACCCTAATATATACTCTTCACAGTTTATGGTATATTAAATTTTTCCAACACGGGGTGGTTGTAATGCGGGTAAAATATGTGCAAAATTTGTGGAACTTAAGCCCAAAATTCGTAAATATTTTCGTCTGTGGCTCTAGACTTCCTTGTATTTTTGTAAATTTTATATTTAATTAATTATAAATTAAAAGACTGATTTAAAATTAAAAAAGGCCAAATGGGAGGATTGGTGTAGTGGTCTACCGCGTCTGTACATGACAAGTCTACTACAACTTGCGTAAGTTCGATTCTCACTGGCGCCAATTACCCTTTTTCAGTTAATAATAATTGAAATTTGGCGAAGGCGTAAGTGATGTGGACACTCCCTATAAATATTGGTTCGAAAGTCAGTATAAGCCGGTGGTTCCCTCTACTACTAGTCCACACAAGTCCTGGACTTAGGGGATGCTTAATTAAGTAGAATAGTACGAGGTTAAACAAACATGTAATGTAAAAAAAAATTATAAGAATGCCTGCGGCGCTAGGGTTTTTTCTTAATTCAAGAATAAAAATTTTTATTTTTTGGATTTTACCACAATTAAGTTAATTTTTTTTTGAAAAACAAAAAAAAAATAAAAAAAATAAAAAAAAGAATAAAAAATTAAAATAAAAATTTAATGATTCAAAAAAAGAAAAATAAAAAAAATTGGAAAATTTTTCAATTAAAATTTTATTTAATACTATGCTTAAGTTTTTTGTTTTTTTTTAATAGTATGTTTAAATTATTGAAACAAAAATTTATTACGAGTACAATGGGTTACAAATAGTGTTAAATAGTAATAAATTTAGGAGTCTGGTATTAGCCCAACAAAGTAGTAAAAAAAAAGTTACTTAAATCGTCGGGTTTGTGATACGGCCTTTAAACAGTATATTATTTTGTGATTTGATGATCAAAATAAATTGATGATCTACTGTATAAGTTGGTTTGGGAGCGGGCATACATCTCATCATTATCATCATACCTGAAAATTATATACATTATCAAATATGGTTTAACAAAAAAAAATATTTTCTTATTTTTATCTAAATTAATATTCGATCACTTTCCAGTGACAATTAAACACATAGAGCGCTTCATTTGCATTTATATGGCAAACTGATCTGGAAGACACTAGTTGCAATCTGATCGTTGTGGTATTTTTACCTAAGGAATCTTTATTTTTACAAAAAGTCCAAAAAATACACATATTTTGTCTTTCTAGGCAGCCACTGCATATATTAAAAAAACAGCAAATTAACATAAAATACTTGCCCTTGTTAATACTAGTATACATGCAAAACCTCGTCGCTCTAGCTCAAAGGGCAGTTATTAATTAAAAACCTTATTTTTAGTACAATTTTAAAGGGTCGAAACTCTCTTAGGGTCCGTTTTCGGATCTATGTCCCTATACTGGTTTTTCATGTTTAATGATAAAGAATTATTCCCTTTATTTAATGCCAAAAGACTGCAAACCCCGTGTATATTTAATTATTGATTTATAATTATCGATTTAATTTTTTTCGACTATTAAAATTAAAAAATCAAAATGGCGGTTCCATTTAGGAGGCAAAATTTGGTGAATATTGCATTTTTATAAAAATAAATATCTAGGGTTTTTTTGAAGTGACTGAAATTGAATCCATTATTAAAAATTTAAAAATCAAAATGGTGGATCCAATATGGCGACAAAACTTTAATGTAATATTTACAGATAATTTGAAAAATATTTATATTTTAAAAGCATTCTGTTAAAAAAAAACTATAAAAATTTAGTTGCGGCCTGAGTTCCACGACTTCCGGGCCCTGGTAATTAATTAATTAATTTGAAAAGTAAACCAAACATCAGTTTTAGGTTAGTTTAAATAATTTTTAATTTAAAATATAAGATACTTATAATAAATATTATTTTATTTAAATTCTGAAAAGGTTATTTTACTAACTACAAAATAAAATAAAAAATATTTTAGTTTTTTTATTTTAGAAAAGCATCAGTTGTGTAAAAAAATGTTGACTGAGATTTACAATAAATAAATAATCCATTTATAGACAATAAAAATAAATACTTTAAGGCATAATAATCATTGTATAAAAATATATAGACAAACATTCAAATATAATATGGGTACTTCTATGAAAGTCGGGTAACTTTTCAGAATTACTCACCAAGGGATTGATATATTGACGGTCAGTCCCACCTCGTGTTCTAAACAAAATCACGTCTCTAGCACTAAATTCGAAATCGCTGACTCGCAACAAAAGGTGTTTACTGCTAACTTTAAGTCGTTTGTTTATAGAGAATAGACTATTCATTTTTGAGCACTGCAAAAAACCGCAAAATTTGAAATTTCACAATTGTCAAGAGAAAGTTCATGTTGAGTACGCTACTATAACTTGAAAAAAAGTGATAACATTTATTTTAGAATTTAAACTAATGGATTCTCAATACTTTAGAGAGTATCCTTAAAAATAATTAAAAGTAAAACAACTGTATACACCTAATAATTTTAAAAATATAAGTATTTAATTGTTAATAACACCGGCACACAAAAAAAATTAAGTAGAATGTGCATTTGACCGGACCTACCTACGGGTACGTATTTTAGTCCGCTGAATCCGAATTCGAGGTCAGTTTGACCCCTACACCCTCGAAATTTCGAGAAAAGTTCGAAAAACCGTAAAAATGATGAAAATCGGCAGTTTTAACGATAAAATTTTTTTTTGGAACTAAAGTAAGCATAATTTTCATGTATTTCGATCCGCTGAATATGAATCGAAACTTTATTGAGACCACGAGCCGTTTTAAATGTAAAAAAATCACACAAACCCTCCGAAATTCCGAAAAAAGTATTTTTTTTTGTTTTTTTACTCTCGTTTTTGACTTTTGAAGAAAATCGTAAACGAAAGAGGAATCCACTACGAAGATCATTTGGGGATAAAAGAGTGCGATACAAACGAAGGAAAGTTTAGGATTCGTAAAAATCATTTCTTTCTATCTTTTTATGTCTTGTGTTTTTCACAGATTTCAAGTTATTTGATATATCTACGTTATAGAGTATATATTTTAGGCATTAAATCATGTTCAATCAATTTTTTTTCTGTTATGAATGGTCATTTTTACAATTTTTTCGAATTTTTCCAGCTTTAGAGGGTGATTCGACTAAAAAAATTAAGATGCGAATTGAAGACATCAAAAGATATAAAATTTTATCTGAATTGGACCAGAAGAAGTTTTTTTATCATGAAAACTATATTTTTTCGGAATTTTCGAGAGTTTTGTGTGATTTTTTCACATTTAAAATGGCTCGTGGTCTCAATAAAGTTTCGATTCATATTCAGCGGATCGAAAGACATGAAAATCACGCTTAGTTTAGTTCCAAAACATTTTTTTATCATTAAAACTGCCAATTTTCATCATTTTTACGGTTTTTTGAAGTTTTCTCGAAATTTCGAGGGTGTAGGGGTAAAACCGACCTCGAATTCGGATTCAGCGGACCAAAATACGTACCCGTAGGTAGGTCCGGTCAAATGCACATTCTACTTAATTTTTTTTGTGTGCCGGTGTAATTGTAATGGTGACACGACAAGGGACTGATATTTTAAGTAAGGACGAGTTTTAAAATAAGTAATCCTAATTTGATATATTATAACATTTATTATTAGGAAGATAAAGTAATTGTATTTAGCTGTTAAATAATAGTCATATTTATTAAATACGTCTGATACAATTCTAAATATATGTGCATAACATGAAGTTAACCGACTCTCATAGAAATACTCATATAGAGTATAGGCGGTAAATGTGGAACAGCGTATACATATAGGTTATGTGGAATATCTAGATTTCTTAAGAGTCACCATCAATTTTATATTTTTGAGGTTAATTTTACATTGAAAAATAAAAACTGCAAATTGTAATATAATTGATTACGTAAGACTACTACTACTATTACTACCACTACTTATGAGTTGTGGTAGTAGTGGTTCTGTAATGTCCAGACCTTGTATAAGATATGGTGAGTTTAAACAATTTATGAAAAAAAATCAGGGGTCGGAAACAAAAAGTTAAAATTTTCAAGTAGTTTACGATACAAGGACGAAAAATACTTGTTTAAGGGCCATTACGGAGATTGTTACCTAAACTTTAAAAACGTTGTTGGCAACCGTAATCACCCTAAAAATTATTTCGTCCTACCATTATACATAATTTTTTATTCGACTGTGGTATTTTTTTTTCAAAATTGAGTTAGATACAGTTTTATTATGGTAGAGGATAGTAACATTGATTTTTGTTGAAAGGACGTTTTTCCCTGGTCAGTACAAAAAGTAGCTTGAAGTTATAACAAACTAGCCTACAACAGATGCTAAATATCCTGACAGTGACTTTAAACCTGAGTCAGGCGGCGAAGAAAATTAGCTGTTGTTGACGTTTTATAATGTTCTCATTTCCTTAGATTTTTGTCAAAAGGGCGTTTTTGTTACAAATTTAAGGATTTAATTACATAAAAACGGCTCTTTTAACATGTGAAAATTTTACTATACATTAAACACTAGGTTTACTTTCAACAAAAAGTGTTTTTTGATTTTTTTTTTAAATAACAAAAAAAAATAGGAAGTTTTTTTTTAATTTCCCAAAAGTTTTACTTTAATGACTTACGCCCTTTTAGCAAAAACAGATTCAAATGTCATTAGTTTCAACATCAATTAACCAATCAACGTCGACTATTTTACTTTTGATACTAGCGCGAAAAATCAAACTTTTTCGTACAGATTTGTTTAGATAGATAAAATCAGTTTTAGATTTTTTCAAGTCTCCCACAAAAGACAATTAGATTTTTAGAGTTGATATTTGATACAATAGCTAAAATAAATGGATGATTTACTAGCATTTCAGTGATTTCAATGTGTACTGGCATAGAACAATACATGATTGCAGCTCCTAAAAAAGAAAAGAATATCACATGTAGCTAAAGCACACAGGACGTTATGGGTGAACAATAATTTACCTGCAATGTATAATGCCCTATGCAATAAAATATACAAAATTAATGGAACAAAAATGGGTTGCAATAATTCAAATCATTGCAACAACAGTTTTACAACATATGACTTAACTTGACAATAGACAAATTCCCATGTCGGAATTTTGGTTTTTTTTTAAATATACAAACAGCGACGCTTTTAAATTAGTTGAAAAATGAACAAATGATTTACTAGCATTTCAATGTATTCTGGCAAAGAACACAATATGAATACAGCTCCTATAAAAAAAGAATACATGTAGCTAAAGCACGCAGAATGTTATGGGTGAACATTAATTTACTTGCAATGTATAATGCCTTATACAATAAAATATAGAAAATTGATGGAATCAATAATGCGTTGCAATAATTCAAAACATTGCACCAGCAGTTTTATAACATATGACCTTAACTTGGCAACTTGAGGATCTCGTTAGGAATGAAAAAGATACCTATGTCGGAATTTTGAATTTGTTTTAAATTTATATACAAAAAGTGGCGTTTTTAAATACAATCGAATAAAAAACCATTTGATTAGTTTCAAGCTAAAGCTCGCAGAATGTTAATTTACTTGCAATGTATAATGCCTTATTCAAGAAAATATAGAAAATTAATGGAATCAATAATGCGTTGCAATAATTCAAAACATTGCACCAGCAGTTTTATAACATATAAGTTCAATTTGGCAACTTGACAATGGACAAGATTCCCATGTCGGAATTTTTCATTATTTTTTTAAATTTATACACACAAAGTGGCGCTTTAGATACAATCAAATAGAAAACCATTTGATCAGTTTCAGATTTTTTCAAGTCTTCCACTAAATACAGTTACAATCCCAGAGTCACTGTCTGATATAATTGCTAAAATGAACGGATGATTTACTAGCATTTCAATGTATTCTGGTAAAGAACACAACATGAATACGGCTCCTAAAAAAAAGAATAGCACATGTAGCTAAAGCACGTAGAATGTTATGGGTGAACAAAAAGTCCAAACAATGGAATCAATAAAGCGTTGCAATAATTCAAAACATTGCACCAGCAGTTTTATAACATATGACCTTAACTTGGCAACTTGAGGATCTCGTTAGGAATGAAAAAGATTCCTATGTCGGAATTTTGAATTTGTTTTAAATTTATATACAAAAAGTGGCGTTTTTAAATACAATCGAATAAAAAACCATTTGATTAGTTTCAAGCTAAAGCTCGCAGAATGTTAATTTACTTGCAATGTATAATGCCTTATTCAAGAAAATATAGAAAATTAATGGAATCAATAATGCGTTGCAATAATTCAAAACATTGCACCAGCAGTTTTATAACATATAAGTTCAACTTGGCAACTTGACAATGGACAAGATTCCCATGTCGGAATTTTTCATTTTTTTTTAAATTTATACACACAAAGTGGCGCTTTAGATACAATCAAATAGAAAACCATTTGATCAGTTTCAGATTTTTTCAAGTCTTCCACTAAATACAGTTACAATCCCAGAGTCACTGTTTGATATAATTGCTAAAATGAACGGATGATTTATTAGCATTTCAATGTATTCTGGTAAAGAATACAACTCGAATACAGCTCCTAAAAAAAAGAATACCACATGTAGCTAAAGCACGCAGAATGTTATGGGCGAACATTAATTTACGTGCAATGTATAATGCCTTATTCAATAAAATATAGAAAATTAATGGAATCAATAATGAGTTGCAATAATTCGAAACATTGCACCAGCAGTTTTATAACTTGGCAACTTGGCAACTTGACAATGGACAAGATTCCCATGTCGGAATTTTGCATTTTTTTTAAATTTATATACACAAATAGAATAAAAAAACATTTGATTAATTTCAGATTTTTTCAAGTCTTCCACTAAATACAGTTACAATCCCAGAGTCACTATTTGATATAATTGCTAAAATGAATGGATGATTTACTAGCATTTCAATGTATTCTGGTAAATAATTCAACATGAATACAGCTCCTAAAAAAAAGAATACCAGATGTAGCTAAAGCACGCAGAATGTTAAGGGTGAACATTAATTTACTTGCAATGTATAATGCCTTATACAATAAAATATAGAAAATTGATGGAATCAATAATGCGTTGCAATAATTCAAAACATTGCACCAGCAGTTTTATAACATATGACTTTAACTTGGCAACTTGACAATGGACAAGATTCCCATGTCGGAGTTTTGCATTTTTTTTTTTAATTTATATACACAAAGTGGCGCTTTTAGATACAATCGAACAAAAAAATATTTGATCAATTTCAGATTTTTTCAAGTCTTCCACTAAATACAGTTACAATCCCAGAGTCACTGTCTGATATAATTGCTAAAATGAACGGATGATTTACTAGCATTTCAATGTATTCTGGTAAAGAACACAACATGACAACAGCTCCTAAAAAAGAAAAGAATGCCACATGTAGCTAAAGCAAGCCGAATGTAATGGATAAACAATCATTTTCATGCAATGTATAATGCCTTATGCAATAAAATATACAAAATTAATGGAATCAATAATGCGTTGCAACAATTAAAAACAGTTTTATAATATATGACCTTAACTTGGCAACCTGGCAATGGACAAGATTCCCATGAAAACATATAGTACCTAGATATTAAAACCAATACTAGTTACTTAAAAGCCACTTTTACAATATTTTAAATGGATTCTTAACTTATTTTTGACTAATAAAACAGTACAACAGAAAAAAAAATCCTGGCATCGAAGCAATTTTTTAAAATTAATTTTGAGTCGAATCTGTAATCAGATATTTCTGTTGTACTGTGTTATTAGACAATAATGAAGAATTATCATTGATAGATTAATAAATCTTATGTTTATTTTTACTTTAATAACATACCCAGCCTAGTTGCCAGGTTTGTTTTCCGGTACTCCATACTTTTCTTATTACTACTTACTGTCCTACCACGTAACTTTGGCCAGTTTAAGGAATTTTTATATCGGCAACGTCGCGCTATATCGCCAATGAATGATGTATATTGGGAGGAGAGGCCACAGTACACCAATGGGAGGAAACCCATTTCTTTCCGCTCCCGATGCCCCGTTAGCCAAGGTTATGTGGTCGGAACCGAGTAACACAGTAGTTATAAAGTATCTCTTACCGCTCTTATAGCTGCAAATTTTGGAAACTAGAATGACATTTTTTTAAAATTAATAAAGTAAAAAAATTAAATTTTAAAAAGTAAAAAAAAATAATATAATAAAGTAAAAAAATTAAATTTTGATAAAAGGTTTGTGCAGGCATTTATCTACTTATAGTTAATTAATTAAAAATAATAATTAAAAATTAAAGTTCCATATGTGTAACAGAATGTGTGGCTGCAATTGGTTTTCGTAGTTTTCCCTTAAATAGTATACAATTTTCTTGTGTTAAAATGTAGAAGATAAACTGATGATCCGCTTTAAATATTGGTTTTTCTTTTGTCCACACACACGCACGTGTTTTTCTCACAATTACACCTAGGAAGAAGAATTTAACCAATAAAATGAAATGTGACACATAAATCTGACATTTCATTTGTCAAATTCTTAGTTTAGTGTTAATTATTGGGTAAACTAACCTTAAAGTTTATGTTCTTACCTTACCCAAATTTCAGGGTTAGGTAACCCTAGTAGAAATTTAATGTTAGAATAACGTTTTTCTAATGTTAGAAAACTGTATAAAAGTACTTTATAAAATATGTGCAAATGTCCCGCTTTTTAACGTTAGAATCAAACCTTAGTTACAAACAAAGAACTTTTACCTCAAGAAGGAGCATGATGAAATCTACTGTATGCTTTGTTTAAAGCGTGAACCAACTACGGTGAGGGGCTGGTGGGGAGTGACTATTGTTTATACTTAGTACGCGTAAAGAGAGAGAAAGAATGGTAAACTCACAGTCTAATGTCGTAAAATGACTGACAGGGGTACAGTGTTGCCGATTGGAAACATATACTTTGGATATTTTATTGTAAATTTTAAGAAACATTAGTTCTGTATGAGTTTTATATGAACTAGTCGTTTGGACTTTTTAATAATAATTTTAATAGATTTAAATATACTATATTATTAAACATAATTATATTAAACACAATAAAGTTTTTTACATTTTTAAGTATAATGATTTGAATTCATGATAAGGTGGAAACTACGCAACATCGCTACTAGGTAGCCTGAAAGTCGACTAGCGACATCTACATTTTACACCACAAAGCTGATCGTGTTTCTGTTAGTAAATAAACAAACAAAAAGATAACACATTCATAAACATTGGTCTGAAATTACTTCTTTAGGTAAAAGTTTTTTGGTTACAAACGTTAATCTAACGTTAGATTTTTAAGTTAGAAATACGTTATAAGTACGTTTAATTTCTAACTTTCGGAGGGGGCGTTGCCAACTAGTAAATTTCTACAAATGGCAGCTGGAGACAAATTTATTCATATAAATAAATCTTAATATATTTTAGCAATCATGATATTTTTAAACATAATTTCGTTACATTTATTTATAAAATAGCCATATTTTTAGGTGGCCCTAAATATTTTTTTACAATAGCCTGTTATACTTCGATAAATAAGTTTACCTCTTAGAAAAACTTTATATTTAGTTAGTTAATATTTATTTATACATTCAGAATCTTAAAATATTTTTTCAATTATAGTACAGCGTTGCCAGACTTATTATAATTTTGACTTTTGGGGGATATTTTTTTAAGTTTATTATAGAAATAATAAATAATTATCAAATCTATGCACATAGCTGTCAGAAATGAGTATTTTCTACTATAGCTTATGTATTAATAATGGAAATTTAAAAAATATTTAAAGTTAGAATAAGGTTAGAAAAAGGTTAGAATTTAGTTAGAAAACTAACGTTAGATTTATGTATTTTATAACGTTTTTGTCAAACGTTAGTTTTTAAGGTTAGATTTATATATTTTATAACGTTTTTGTATAACGTTTGAGACTAAACATAAAAATGTCACTAATCTAATGTTATGTTAAGTTAGATTTATGTACTTTTCTACCAGGGAAGATACTTAGTGCGTCAAGTTAATATCTCACAAAACTAATTCTTTATATACCTATTTGTTATTTCTGAATTGCTTTTATTGAAATTAGGGTTATAGGTAGGCTTTTATATCATAAATTGTATATCCAATCAGTAAAAAATGCGAAATAAAACTTGCCCTATAAAATTTGCTATATAGGTCTTTGTAAATATGTAAAAAAAAACACGAAATAAGTAGTCAACTAGCTCATTAAAACTTAAAATATACATATATGTACAAGTATACTTGTACTTTTATTTAAGTACAGTAAATTATGAGTATTTACACAATTCCCAATGCTTTTCTATAAAAAGTTCAACTTTGCCTTTAATTAATAAGCAAACAATAATAATACAAATAGAACAAAAAATATAATTAACGTTAATTAATAATTTTATGATGAATTAATAAAGATTATAATCTATATCTATATATAAATCAATTTAAAAATAGCCAAAGCTTATCGTTGCTAAAATTTTAATACAAGCACAAATAAGCTCACCAAGCAGCAAAAAAATTCAAGCACACTGATAAAACAGTTTATTTGTGTCAACAAAATATTTGGTTGGATATGGCAAATTAAATTATTTGGTTGTGACAAATAAATTTTATTTCTGTCAAATAAACTATTTTGTTCCCATTAATAAATCATTTTGAAATTAAAATATTTGTTTACATAAACTAAATATTTATTTGACTCAAATAAAATTTGTTACTCATAACCAAATAATTAAATTGGTCATATCCAAATAAATCCTTTTTATCAGTGTAAATATTAAGCCCTTAACGCACCAGATTTTTCAGACAAGTGGTTTATTTTCACCAAAGGGGGACATATTTCTCCCACCCGAGTTAACTCGGGCTAATAGTTTTGTGAGTATATACGGTTGAAATCTGATCGACAATCAAAGAACTTTTACCTCAAGAAGTAATTTCAGACCAATGTTTATGAAGGTGCCATCTTTTTGTTTGTTTATTTACTAACAGAAACGCGATACAGCTTTGTGGTATAAAATGTAGATGTCGCTAGTCGACTTTCAGGCTACCTAGTAGCGATGTTGCGTAGTTTCCACCCTATCATGAATTCAATTCATTATACTTAAATTAAAAATGTAAAAAACTTTATTGTGTATACTATAATTATGTTTAATAATATATATAAACTACTAGTTCATATAAAACTCATACAGAACTAATGTTTCTTAAAATTTACAATAAAATATCCAAAGTATATGTTTCCAATCGGCAACACTGTACCCCTGTCAGTCATTTTACGACATTAGACTGTGAGTTTACACATTCTTTCTCTCTCTTTACGCGTACTAAGTGTAAACAATAGTCACTCCCCACCAGCCCCTCACCGTAGTTGGTTCACGCTTCAAACAAAGCATACGGTAGATTTCATCATGTTCCTTCTTGAGGTAAAAGTTCTTTGTCGGCAATACTAAATATATGCCGGACCCGACTTAACTCAGGTAAGCGGAAAAGTCCAAACCTACTATCAACGAGATAACTCGGGCGAGTGCGTTAAGTGGGTAAAGTAAACAAGATGTAAAAAGAACGTTTTGTAAGTAAAATGTAGGAAAAACTTTCTAATCTAAAAATTAAGTTATTTTTGCATGCACGCTTTTCCAATACAATAAAATAACGAGAAGCGTAAGCTTCCAGTATTTTACTGGTGGTCACCTCTCGCATGCGAAAATAAGGTTATTAGTCTAAAAGCTAGTGAACAGTTTCAACCTGCTATTTTTACTAGACTGATTTTACTTATGTCTTGTATATTGTGTATTTTATGTAACTATAAAAATAACTGAATCTGCTAAGTTAAAAATAACTCCAAAGGAACCGGTCCAAGAACCTGGACATTTGGAAATAATTTAATTAGAATGTAATAATAAATGTTTCAACCGGGAGAAAATATTTTGTTGAAAATTATCAGCAGCTCTTCGACTATGATTAATTTTTTAGATTACTAACCTGTAGCTGCAGCTGCTTCAGCTCCTTCTTCGTTGACTTCTAAAAATGCCTTTTGAATAACTTCGGTCACTTGTAAAGGTTCTCCACCATCAATAAGGCCACTGAGATCGCATTTATCAGAGAATATTTCACCAAGGCCCATCTGAAAATTATGTATTTGAATAAATATATTATTTGTATGTAAAATATGCCAAATTTCAGCTCAAAAAATGATTTTATTTACAAAGCGGAGCCGAGCTAATTTTTTGTTTTTTTTTTTCTTTTTGTGTATCTCCAAGAGTTCTAGTCCTATCAAAAATTTATATGATATTTTTTATAGAGAAATATTTGAGCTTTCTTTTGGATTAATTATTAGTAAGTGTTCAAAAGTTAAAGGACTTTATAGTTTCTAAGATAAACAGCTGTGACAGACGGACGGTCAACCAAAAGATTTTATAAGGGTCCAGTTTTTTTTAAGGTACGGAACCCTAAAAAGCCTTCGAAGTGCAATGAAATAGGTTTAAATCGAGGTGCGAGGTGCGTAGGTATACTATTTTTTCTACGACATAAACATACAAAAAACGTAAAACTTAATTTGTCAGTTTGACAATTTGACAATTTGTGTTTTCCGTTTATGATTTTAAAATTTTATTGGTATTTTTTGTCAAAACCAATGTATAGTCCGTCCAATTATGCAAGATAGTAGTTTAAAATTCCCGCGTGAACTATAGTAGTTAGTACCTACTAACTAGGTCATAATAAATAAGTAATTGTTTACCTTTTCAAGATTTTCATTAAGACGCATTTTAGTCTCAATTTTAAATTTAGGCAAAGAAAGTACAATTTCTCTTTTTCTCATATTTTCCATAACCTTCTTTAAATCAGCTGCGGCCAGCTTTTCTTCTAACTGTTTAATACCATATTTATCATTGGGTAAAATTATAACCATACTAAAGTCTTTATTTTTATATTTCATTTCCAGTATTTGGGCTTTTAAGTCATCATCTTGTTTATATTGGAAGTCATTAGTTTGAGTCATCATGTCGACTTCAATTTCTTCTCCTTCCTTTACATAGAAAGGTTGTTTGGTAGTGCGTTCTTTCTTAAATTGTAGATTCCAATCTCCTTTAAAATAAATAGCATTCACAAGGACTAGACGTGTTAAATTATCCAGCATACTGGGATCAATTAGGTTTTTAATCTTTTCATTTGTTTTATTTTCTACCCAACCATTTATTTTATTTGCAGCTTTTTCATTTTCAGAAAAATTAATTTTTTCCACTTCAGATTGGAAGCTTTTTGTGACAGCTGATTCGAAATCAGATTGCAAATTGTAGTTTTCCTTCAAGTAGATTTTGTTTGCTAGTGACAGTGTTACGTTTTCAACGTTGTTTAATTTTTGCATTACATTTTCGTAACCTATAAACAAGAATATATAAAATTGAAAACAAATCAGATTAATTATGTAGTTTAAGATTTTACAAAATATTAGGATTAGACACATTATTATACCCTAGTAGAAATTTAGCGTTAGAATAACGTTTTTCTAATGTTAGAAAACTGTATAAACGTACTTTATAAAATATGTGCAAATGTCCCGCTTTTTAACGTTAGTTACAAACGTTAATCTAACGTTAGATTTTTAAGTTAGAAATACGTTATAAGTACGTTTAATTTCTAACTTTCGGAGGGGGCGGGGCCAACAAGGAAATTTCTACCTGCATCATAAAATGGCAGCTGGAGACAAATTTATTCATATAAATAAATCTTAATATATTTTAACAATCATAATATTTTTAACCATAATTTCGTTACATTTATTTATAAAATATACCTTTTCAGGTGGCCCTAAATATTTTTCGTGTAATATCCTGTTATACTTCGATAAATACGTTTACCTCTCAGAAAAACTTTATATTTAGTCAGTTAATATTTATTTATACAGCTTTGCCAGACTTACTATAATTTTGACTTTTGGGGGATATTTTTTTTTTAACATATAGAAATAATAAATAATTATAATTATCAAACCTAGGCACATAGCTGTCTGAAATGAGTATTGTCTACTATAGCTTACGTATTAATAACGGAAATTTAAAAAATATTTAAAGTTAGAAAAAGGTTAGAATTTAGTTAGGAAACTAAAGTTAGATTTATGTATTTTACAAGGTTTTTGTCAAACGTTAGTTGTTAAGGTTAGATTTATACATTTTATAACGTTTTTGTCAAACGTTAGTTTTTGAGGTTAGATTTATATATTTTATAACGTTTTTGTATAACGTTTGAGACTAAACATAAAAATGTCACTAATCTACCCTGTTGAAAATGACGGGTCTGAGCGGGTATAAATGGTGCACAAACCCGTCATTTTCAATAGGGTAATGTTATGTTAAGTTAGATTTATGTACTTTTCTACCAGGGTATGTTTATTTCAACTAAAACTCAAGAGACAGATGGAAATAATACTTTACTGACCTAATGCTGCATGATTGATATCGGTTATTTTCAGACACTTCTCAAAAGCTTCTTTTGTGGAACCCCTAGATCCTAAATAAGTCATTGATAAAACTGCATGGGCACTTATGGGCGAAAAAAAGATGTTACCCTCTTGTGAGGAAAGTGTTTGGTACATTTCCTTTGTGAATAAGGCATTTCCTTCTAAAACTTGGACCTCGGAGGGGTTAAGTTGAGCCTCAGTCATCTTACTTTGGTTGGTAGATATCACAGCAGAAATGGTTAAACAGAAAACTAAACAATATAAAAATATATCAATTATTTGAAACATAAAAATAGTTATTTATGGTACTAGTGGGTAAAGTAAGATATTGCCCATGAGAAAATTAACCTGCGAGGCGTCAGCCAAGCAGGTTAATTTTCGAGAGGGCAATATCGGTTTACCCATGAGTGCCATACAAGGTTTTATCCAATAAATAGTTTAGGAATTCATATTTTTATTAAAAATTTTAATGACATTTACAAGAAAATAATTTGACAAGTGACAGTTGAGTGGTTAAAATAAATAATTATCCACTCAATAAAGTAAAAGCCACGCGGGGGTTATTATTTAGTTTATCTATTTAAAATAAAGCTGGTAATTGTCTTATTATCTGTATGTATTGGATTAACTATTTTTTTTTCTAATTTAACTCAAAAATGTTGAGTTTATAATTCCACTTTATAGTTTTTATTTTGTTGATTTCGTAACAACGGAAATTTTGACATTTAAGAATTTCAAAAGCGGGGGTCCTAATATTCCAGTTGTAAATCGGGTTTGAACAAAGCTAGTACTACTTTTTTCGAAATACGGAAAAAAAATTCAAAAAGTTAGTCTTTTATATAATTTTTAAAAATAAACCGTGTCCACAGACGGACAGACGGACAGACAGGAAAACGGTTATTTTCAAAGTTTCTTATTTTTTTTATTAAACACATTTGTATCCAACAATTTTTTGTCTCCTAGGACGTTTTTATGCCTCCCCCCTTTAACTTTTGAGCTACTTAAAGGCATATCCACAGGCTCGCATAACAAGCATAGTACATAAGAATGCGATACCGTGATTGGCTTACAAGATACATGACGGCATATCAAGCCAATCACGGCATCGCATTCTTATGTACTATGCTTATTATGCAAGCCTGTGGACATGCCACAAGATATCAACTTGAAATGGAGATCTCTACAACTAGAATTATGAAACAAAAGACGTCTACCCTATCTCTATCTCATTTGTGCTACACTTTCCAGCCAACCAAATAAATACTGTATTTGTTTTTCATACAACAAATACAGTATTTATTTGGTTGGCCGGAAAGTGTAGCAGTGAGCTGCACGAACGAACATAGCTAATGTGAATCCGTAGAATAAGATAATTCTACTAAAATTTAGATGGCGCCAGTAATTTCTTTAATATAGTTACACTTTTCGCCCGGCCAAGTAAATATTGTATTTGTTGAACAAAGAACAAATACAGAATTTGTTTGGTTGGGTGGAAGTGGGAGTGTATGTATGTATTCTATCCTTTTTGGGTAGAACTTTTGTCCCCGTCTAATCTAAAGGGAGAAATCTCCATTAAAAACACCTAAACAATATGACCCAAAATAATTTTTTGGAGTATAATTAATTGATATTTTTAGTGGGACAATGGAGATTTTTATGAGCTTTAAAGTAATGCAGGTTTCATTTCTATTTAACCCGGTAAGGCATCATGTAACCATATGTACACAACCTAATTTAGTTAATAAAACTATATTTGTTATAAACGTTAAAAATGTTGTTTTAGTATAGTCACAACATTGTTTTAACCCCTCCTGCCCAATTTATTAGCGCAAACAAAATCAATTTTCAATATGTGGCTCAACAGCTGTTGGTGCAACATGTGTTGATGATTTAATGTTGAAAATAACGTTAGTACTTGATAAGGTAAAAGGTAAAAAGATGTAAAATCCAAACTTCAAATATGAATAACTCATACCTACGTTGGTTCCAGAATAATGTGCAGTGACTAATATAAATTAATATGATCTTTGCCTTTTGCCGAAAAAAATGTAAAATTTAATGATAGAACTAGATTTAGGTGGTCATAATGAGTCACATACCGTTATTTGGTAATTTTAGTCGTTATAAAAGTCGAGGTAAAATTACTACTGAACCTTACAGAGATAAAAATCCCCCCTGCCTTCTGCTTCCATTGTGTCCCCTAAACATATTAAATATATACAAAAAAATACTTGGGTTATGTTATTTACGTTCAAGTTGATATCTTAAGCCGTTTAAAAGTTAAAGGAAGGGGCGGACACGCACTGTAGAAAATACCCATGACCTTGACACAGCCGCGGCTAGCCGGTCAAGTAATTTTTAAAAATAATAAATTTAAGAATGTTAAAAATAAAATTTTATATATCCACATACCTAAATATACCGGCCACTTCAGAACACAATGAATAAAACTGTTCATAAACCCGTAAAGCAGGAATTATAATACTGTTAAAAGTTTTATAAAATCACAAAATCTATTTCAGAATGAGGTAATATATATATATTTTTAATTCTATTTTATTATTTTTATGTGGCAAACAAAAAGGGAGTCTCCCAATTAGCATACAGCGCTGCAGCGATGCCAAGTTTTCCTGCTTTTTTCCCTGCCTACATTCTAACGTGCTTCTTTTTACGTCGTTAAAATTTTTTGATTCAATTATTAGTTAGCTAATAAATTATTATTTTTTTAATTATTTCACTTTTTTTGTTTATAAATCCGTTAAGTTTTCTAAATTATACAAAATAAATCCAAGTATTAAATTAAAATGGCAGCGAATAATCAATAGAGAATTTCTGTGCGTGAAAGCATTACCATACATTGTATCTACGAAGTACATTTTAATTTATTTTAAAATTTCCCTTTGTTCTATTTTAATCAAAATTTAAGAAAAAAGCTAAAAAACATTTCAAACAAAAAAAAAAATATTTATTTTTTTTTAACGTTTTATCAAAATATTTTCTTAAAAAAAAAAAAATTTAAAAAATCTATAATTAGAGGAATTAATTATTTTTTTTGCGGCAAAAAAAAATTCTAAACAAGAAAAAATATTTTTTAAAAATTCTTTAAAAAAATGGTTTTTAGTCCATTTTGACCCCTTACACCAACCCGATTTTTGTTAAAAATAATCCTAGCCCAGAACTTTGGATAAGAATGGTTAAAATTTTAATTTAGCCCAGAAAATATTTCCCCTTTTGACAAGGCTCCCTTTTTAAAATGAGCATGAATATTTTTGCTTACAGGTTCAGTTTTGCTTTATATCTTATGAAAATAAACAAAAACCTAAAATATAGTTATTTATGTTACTAGTGGGTAAAGTAAGATATTGCCCATGAGAAAATTAACCTGAGGCGTCAGCCAAGCAGGTTAATTTTCGAGAGGGCAATATCGGTTTACCCATGAGTGCCATACAAGGTTTTATCCAATAAATAGCTTAGAAATTCATATTTTTATTAAAAATTTTAATGACATTTACAAGAAAATAATTTGACAAGTGACAGTTGAGTGGGTAAAATAAATAATTATCCACTCAATAAAGTAAAAGTCACGCGGGGGTTATTATTGAGTTTATCTATTTAAAATAAAGCTGGTAATTGTCTCATTATCTGTATGTATTGGATAAAATACAAGTTTATAGATTTTTAAATTTATCTAGCGACAGGTCCGAATCTACCCGCAGCTTCGTATTAAAACAATATTGAAAACAGTGATTCTTGATGTCAAATAAAAAACCTGAGAATAGTTCCATATGGGAAAATATTCTCTTTGAAGTGATTCATACTTTGCAGTGTTGTCACTGTTTGTGATTTGTTGTAGATCAAGGTAGGTAGGTAATAGGTAGGTATACACTGGTATCCATAGAATAAGGTATATTTTTATTTGGTGTTATTTTTCGAATACATCCCTCCAAAAATAAAGTGGTGATAAAAAGTAATTAGGTACTTTTTTCTTTACAAATCCTTTGTGTCCACCAAATAATCTGCAACCGGTCCCTTCCCAGTGTTGGTCCAGCGGGCAAACGGACAAATGTCCAATGTACATGTGAGGCCCTTCTTAACTGATTCTATACTTAAAGTTAAAGAAAAACAAAAATCACAACCTTAAGCCGCGTTTACACCGGAGTTAATAACACATGTTAATAACATTAGTTGACAACTTTTAAAAAACGCTTCTGAATTTGTTGGTAACATTGCATGTTATCAACAAAAATCCCGTGTTTCTAACACAAATTTCATTATCCACCAAGAGTCGGTAACATTCTTTGATCTTCCGAAAATGTTGATAACATTTGTTATTAACAAATGTTACTGCACATTTTGGATGTTGGTTTGGACTTTTCTCCCTCTACGCCGCGTTCCGCCACGGTTCCGCCATCCTGCCATTCAGTTGAGCTAAGCGAGTAGACTTTTTTTTAGTAAAGTCCAAACCAACATTTGTTAAACGGTGTAAACGCGGCTTTAGGTACGGATTTTTTTGGAAGCCACTACAAAATTGAGCTTTGGTTCTTAGGACATTTGTGTTATCATAGCCATAGTTTTTATAATAGGTAATTAAAAATGAAATTAGACGCTTAATTTTTTAAAAACTTAAATTTTATTTTAAACAAAACATTTTAATATAAACAATATAATAACTTATGAACTAAACCTAAATAAATGTTGAAAAGCTCTATAATTATAATGATATTTAAACAATTTAAAACAAAAATTATTTGCAATGAGAATTTAAAAAAAAATGGCACCGTCAAGTGGGGTAACATCGGACGCTGTGGGTGACTTCGGACACTTTTTCGCAAAACTCTCTGAACCAAAGCACGTGTACACAAGTTCAGGGTTATTTGCACAAGTTGTGAAGTTCAATTCCACAACTTGTTCTTTGGTTCAGAGGGTTTTGCGAAAAAGTGTCCGAAGGCACCCACACCGTTCGAAAACACCCGGTTAACGGTACTTAGGTACTATATTTTAAGACTAGGTTCCGAAAAATTGCTTAAATTATTTATACATTTATTACACAAAGATTTTTTTTTGTAAAAATTTCACAAGATTCTTATATTTTTTTATAGAATTTACCCCGAGATTTGCCCGTAAATTTTGCTATATACGTTAAAAATTCAAACTTATTTCTTCACCAGTAAAGTTTATAGAGTCAGTGGTAAAAATTTCGAGCGCCATTATATTAAGGTACTTTTTGCGGATAATGTTTCTCTGTGTAATATAAATTATATAGCTGTAAGAATAAATATATTTATAATAACATATTTGCAGAACATTTAGAATGTAAATAAATCACAACAAATGAATGACACGGCGAGCTTGGACTAATTTTTAATCAGAAATGAAACTGCTCTTAGTTTTTTTTAGAAACTGATTTGTGGACATTACCTGATTATTTTAAAAATCAATTTCTAAAAAAATAACAGTGATTACATTCGAATCAAGAATGCATGCAAAAAGTCCAAGCCCTCCGTGATGGATCTGCTGAAAGTGCAAAATAACCGATTTGTGATATTTAAATTTATGGTTCTATAGGATGATGTCTCTTATAAAAAATATATAGATTAGTTGCAGTTGTTTTTTTTTTACTGAAAGATAACTTAATGCAAAAACCACTGATAATTATAATTTAAAAAGTTTAAGATTTTTACTAA
Source organism: Brachypterus glaber (assembly GCA_958510825.1). NCBI lineage: Eukaryota > Metazoa > Arthropoda > Insecta > Coleoptera > Kateretidae > Brachypterus > Brachypterus glaber. Next base: position 5,205,459 of record OY294052.1, read on the forward strand.
AGGTACTTTAATTAATATAGATGTAGACGGTTTTCAGTAGACCTGCTAAAAAAATGATAAAAATTATATTTAGTTGTTTTTTTTTTTAATAAATTATAAAATATTATAGATTAATTCCATCATATTATCACCATACTTAATAAATAAAATAAAGATAAAATCGATGATTTTATTAAAAGTAAAGTGTAATTAGAACAAAAACAATTCGATAAGGTCTGTCTTACTAGGACTGAGATTGTTAAAAAATTATATTTCATATTATACAAGGAACATTAATTATAATTAACAGAAGGTAATTATATTCACCCAGGTAGCAAAATAACATGACATTCACGTGAAAGCCACGTTAATATGTGACATGTGATGTTAATATTGTAGTCTCATTTAACAAGAATGTAGCATGGAGGGGATGTCCTAAGTCCGCCCCTAATAACATCACACAATGACATCCCGAAAATAACGTGTTTGTGACATCATAAATCCACATTCCTGTTATATCTAATATCTTATGGATGCCGTTACTGTTACTTTAATATTTAAATAATATCCTAGGATATTAGCTTTTTCTAAATTAAAACCATTAAAAACGCTATAACCCTATAAAAAAATCGGATTTAAAATCAATCAGTAATTGAAACAATCACAGATTGAAACAGATAGATTCTAAAACGAAATTGCAGAATATATTCCTTTAATCCGTGTCCGTGGTCTTGAGAAGCCCGGCAGAGCCCCCTATCCATTGGAAATCGTATAATGTGTATACAATTTCCTTATAATAATTTACTCTATCAACATCATCTTATATCGATTTTTTTGCTTCGAACGTCGGTGAGAAGCAAAATAACATGACATTTACGTGAAAGCCACGTTAATATGTGACATGCGATATATTCACAGCGTTGTTAAATATTTGTTATTAAATAACATGTTTGTCACGTCACACGTGTTACGTTGCAAATGTGATGTTAAATACATGTTATTTTTCAATATTATGTGATGTTATGATTTAGTTTAAAAATACACCCAAAAGTGATGTTAATTTCTTGTAATATAACATCCCTTGCTACCTGGGCAGTTACCAATTTAAATTTTAAATTAGAATTTTGATTTGCTAAAAATATTACTCAGTCATTTAGGATACCTAAACAGGAAGAGAGCTTTAGGTGCGTTTTTGTGACACATTTCCAGCGAAACGGCTGTGGCGATTGGAATGTCTCACAAAAACGCACCCTATAAAATAGTTGATAAATATTAATTATTTAATTTCAAAACCTAAAATGCAAATCAAATATTTACAATCAAAATAATATTACTTAAAATTTCTAAAATATATACAAATAAAATAATTATAATAAAAAAATTAAACACCCTAATCAAGTTAGTATCGATACTTCTACCTAAGTATCTTCTAAGATTGATATTCATTTTCTGAATATTATAGATTTATAAATATCTTTGAGGTAATAATTTAACAATAGTTTATAATATGCATATATGGACTGTGTTTTGCAATAACCTGTTAACCCACGTAAAATGACAATAGGTGACTAAACATTTTATTTAATATCTTTTAAGCGAATTGAATTAAAAATTAAGTATTTTAGTCAAATGGTACAAATGATATTAAGGAAAAAGTTAAACAACTTACTGTTTTCTCACAGTGCGGGTCATACTATTGCATAGCACACTTTATATATCTTTAAAAAATTGGCCTCCAGAAGATTATATTGGTGCTTTGGTGCCCAAATGTATTAAGTTGAAATTGTCTTTTTGGTAGAAGCTCCTAAATAAAAATGTATAACTCCGAAACACAAGTGAAGCGTACCCGTACTATTTAAAGAACACATAAGCAGACCTGATACAGCTTTGTCTTATCTTTAAAAGCACACCGGATCATAATCACCCCATCTTTTAATCGATTCTAAAAGCAGCCCTAAAGCGCAAACTTAGTCTTAACAACCCTGTAAGGCATTATGTAACCATATGGACACAACCTAATTTAGTTAAATAAATAAAAGTATGTTTATTATTTGTGTAAACAATAAATACTATAGTCACTTAAATATAACATTGTTTTTACCCCTAAAGCTCCTGCGCAATTTATTAGCGCAAAACAAAATCAAATTTCAATATGTCGCCAAACAGCTGCTTAGAGTGTAGTGCAACATGTGTTGATGCTTTGATGTTGATGATAACTTTAGTACATGATAAGGTGACTATTTTAGTTTATAAATAGTTATTGCTTATGATGTACATATCTATTTATTTCGGATACATTATGGACTAACTATATATTATATTAAAAAATTATGGTAATTTTAGTCCTTATAAAAGTACTACTATACCTTACAGGGTAAACCTGCTAACTCCGAGTTACATAACAAACGGATATTTAAGAGTATGGGGGTTACAGCCTGTAAGTCCGCATCGGGTTAGCTTCAGACCTCGTTCAGGAGCATTTTTTCGCTTCTCAGTGGTAGTTCGGTGCTGCTTCAGTTGAGATACGGCGAGATACGGTTCTGCTTCGGTCGTGTAAACATTTTGAATGTTTTTACTCGACCCACCATCTCATTAGAAAAACATTAAAGCCAATGATTTAATGTATTTTAATGCAATGAGTTCAAAGGCAATTGAACTTAAATATTTGTGCATTAAACCATCAACAATTGTTGTTATTAATAACTAACATTAGCTAATAATATTGTATTTATTTAAATAATTTACTTATCTTAAACTTATGTAAAATAACCTTTTCCAAAAAACAGATTTCATAAAATAGTCTCTCTTTCAATTAACTACAAGTGGGTAGGTTTTCAAGGTTCAGTCATTAGTTACAAATATCGATAACATAAATATAAATATACCTTTAAATATGATATTTGAATACTGTAAAAAGAAATCAGATCATTCTTTTAAGAAAATTAAAGAAAAATTCCAAACGTATATGGTTTAATATAGAAGTTTTAAATTTGGTGCATAGAAAGCTTGGAATACACACATAAAAAATATCTTAGTCCATTAAAAATGATTTATTTCGACATATTTTGATTCAAATAAAAAAATATATTCAGTAGGATAAAATTTGATTTTTTAATACTTAAGGTTTTTGATTTTTTAATACTTAAGGTTTGCAGAATTTATTTTGTTAATATGTAATTTGGTTTATTTTTCAATAAAATATAAAATGATAAAAGAAAAAGATGTCGAACTAATATAAATATGAATTAATAGTTATTTGGACTATGCTACGAATAAAAATTATTTTAATAAGTCTTTTTGAGTTTCAGTATTAAAATTATAGTAGCTGGCACTATAAAAAAATATATTGTTGTGTTAAAATTTAAAATGATATTTATTAAGAAATTATTTCTATCTGTGTAAACATATCTGTACCACATTTGGAAGTATTTCAGTCGTTGTAGCATTTAAATAAATTAAAAATGCATATTGCAACGATGTACAAATTTCATCCTCCAAAACTACTATCTTCTTACTGTGACTAAGCAAACTACTGTCTAATTTTTCCAACTGTCACCTGAAAAGAATGTAATAAATACAAACACGGCTATGTAGCAATGTTACATTGTAATAAGCACAATCTTTTGAATACGACCTCATTCCCGGTTGTCAGTTAGATTTTTTTTAACAGTAATTGTCAACAAGATTTAAAACACATTTCTTAAAACGTTTTTGGAATTTTAGTTTAAAAAAAATTCTTATAAATGATTCATTTCTTTAGGTTTACTGGTATGACTGCTGTCTGAACATAGCAGAAATTTCTTCTAGTGTTTTGTTTTTAGTTTCTGGAACTTTCTTGTATATGAACAGTAGGAACAGGACTTGTAGAACAACGAATACTACGAATACATAAGGACCAATGGCCTCCTGGAAAAAATAAAATAAATTAAAAACAATATGACCACGGAAGATAGATTAAAACTCATATTTCACAATAAAAAATTAGGTAAACTGCCATTATAGCACACGTTTTACGATGAATATCCCCAGGATATACTTTTGTTACTAAACGGGAAAACGAGCGACTTCCGAACCCGTATATCCCATGGATATACTCCGTACATACCATCCCTTCGTGTATTCCAGGAACGTCCCGAGGGGTATTTTCCGGGGACATACTGCTCGAATATCCCAGCGATATCCCGAAAGGACCTCCCCGGGACATCCCCTCGGGACGTCCCTGGGATGTACGAAGGACACTCCTTATATCCTTGGGATATACGGGCGGTATATCCTCATGGCATAACTTTTGGGATATCCTTGGGATATACGACTAATGTCCCGGGACATGCGACATTAAAATGACATTGAGAGGATATCTGGGGAATATTGTGTGCTATATGGGTGATAATTATCACCCATATAGCACACCATATAAATTATAATTTATACTATATGATATGTTTTGAAAGAGAATTAACTACGAAAACCGAACTTACCTTTAAGGGCAAAAATGCCAATCCAACCAAGAAATTGGCAGTCCAATTAACACAAACAGCCAATGATGTTGCGGTTGGTCTTGCAGCTTGGTTAAAAAGTTCTGCAACCAAGAACCATGGGATGGAACCAGGTCCAATGGCGAACATGATTACATAAATAAATACAAAAATAATACAGAAGACACTCGCCACTGATGAACTCTGAAAAAATAAATTTAAAATTAATAAAAAAGTCGATAAAAGAGAATAAACAAAGCAATACAAAATAAATGTTATTAAAAGTAAGAATTTTAAAAACCTTTAAAGGTTATGTAAACAATTTTTCCTACGATCCCGAAAAAATATGAAGTTTCTTATTTTAAAATTTTCTAATTTTTATTAATTTTTAAGAAAAGCAAAGCACAAAATAATTATAAAGACCATACATATTTATATATGTAGGATTGTCAAACAGGAAATATGATTTTCATTTAGCTTTAGTTTTCTTGGTTTTATATTTAATACAATACATAGCTGTTTAATGGGTTGTCTATTCCTAAATAAATGCAAACTTGAGTTTACTTATAAAATTAGATTTCTGTGGTTATGCTGCCATATAAGACAGTAAAATTGTACTGTTTTACATTTCATAAGAAAGATACTGTGTATTTTGATGTTTTTTATGTAATGTAAGGTAACTAAATAAAAAATTAAGTAATTTTTATAAGATCTAGACTGTTTAGACTAGACAGTAATGGTCAAAATAGTAACGTTATAACTATAGTTTCTATTTTTAACATGAAAAACAGAAATATTTGGATTAAAACACTTAAAAGATATAAAAGGCTGTAGTGAAAGGTGGAAAATGGTTTATAAAACAAGGTGAATAAAATTCGCAGAATCTGCGAGGTAAATATCTAAATAAAATTAGGCAAACCTCCATACAAATATATCACACGAGTGTGATATAAAAATATCAAACTAGTGCGATATGATGCGTTTTCTAAAGAACAAAGAGTGTGCTAAATGTCATTTTCATAGAGGATCGTAGGAAAAACTTATTATTATTCTAGGTGCAGAGGAATAATTTCTCGGATAAATAACATGATAAATAATTCGTTATACAGCTAGTAGTAAAGAAAGTTATTTACCGCTGCAAACAGAAGTCCAATGAATAGCAAGAAAGTGTCGATGGTCATTCCTCCAAAACCAATCATAAGTAATGTCTTCCTTCCAGCCTTTTCTACCAAAACCAGTGAAACCAGAGTCATGAGGACGTTGATGGCACCCATTCCAAGAGTGGCATAGGTTGCATTATCGTTGCTTAAACTTGCCATTTCAAAGATTTTACTTGAGAAGAACATAACCTAAAAAATATATCAATCAATATATAAATACATGTATACATTTTTTTTAATATTTAAGTAGATACCCGGACAACATTCATAAAATCATATAGGCCTCATGAGAGCATCATGTTATGATTTCCACGTTTTGTATTCATACGAACATCATGATGAGCACATCTCATGATTTTGTGATCATGTTGTGAGTTTGTTATGAGGTGTATACATTTAACTTTAAATCATTAAATGATGTCATAATGATTTCCACGTGAAATAACAAATGTTGCCCGGGACTCGATTGAGAACGATTGCCGAATACTACAGGCTCCTGTAATGTTTCAATTTCAGTGCACTTGACAGCGTTATGCGATAGGTGGCGCCACATGTTATTTTATAACACTAACTAAACTTTTTAAACGAATAAAGAAATACTAGTATTAAAATGCAGCTGTCTTTATAAAGATATACTACTGGTAATAACTAGTAATTAACTTACTGGTCAGCTAATTCGATACACATTATCGGATTGGTATGGTGAGCCATAGATATCTGGAGGCTTTAGTCTAGAGGAATTAGTGTCCCCAGTCACCTTGGAGAACATTCCCACTGGAAAGTTCCCAGTGGGAAAATCCCGGTGTCCTCAAGTTGTTGAAAATGGATTTATGTGGGGGTGTATGTCTAGGGGGTGTTGATTTTTTCGTTATTTTTTTGGTTAATTTAAAATTTGCGCATGCGCATTCCGTAGAACGCTGCTAGATCTTCATGACATGATCTCGTAATGACTTTACAATGATGAGTCATCTGTATGCGTTCATGAACTCAGAAAATCATTACATGATGTCATAATGACTTCCACGTGAAATAGCAAATGTTGTCCGGGTAAGTTTTACTCATATCTTGTTGGAGGGACCAGATCAATAGTTAAGAAAGGAAAAGCTATTTTTCTGGTTGTTGCCCTACCCAAATTCTGGCAGGGCAACAACACAACTTATTGTGTTTACCAGAAACAAAACTTGGATTTTAAGGATCTGACAAGTACAACAATTTGTCTAGTTGCCCTTTCTAGATTTCGAATTTCAGCAATGAGAATAGTATATTCTATAACTAGTATGGAATAGACAATATTGTCCGGCCGGCAGGCGAGTATGACGGTCCCGCGAGCGCGGAATGATTATTCCATACGTGTTGTAGACTATACTTTTTGTTCGACTGCAAATATGAAACACTGTATGGTTTTAAACTGTGGACAAGGTTAAAAACAATGTTTTTTGTGACTCGACATTGTAAACGCAACAAAACACATATTTTTAAATAAAGCAATTAATGTTATTTAATAATTTTATCAAATCAGTACTTAAAAAAGATTTTTATTTAGTTTTAGCACATATTTACAAATTATAATCCAAAAATTGAAGGTTATGTCAGATTGTTGTGACAGATATCAGGTTTAAATATTTCACAGTAGATGGAGCAGTTTTAATTTTTTGAACTAAATTGATAAATAACTGGTCAAATATTAAGAAAAACTAATAAACTTTATGTAATTTTAACGCACAACTTTAAATTACATTAAATTATTCAGTATTTGATGGCAAAAAAAAAATATATATATATATATATATATATTTTTGCTAATTTTGCTACAGTTTTCTTTACTTTTATAAACAAGAGGTGGCACTACATGTGCTCATTCTAACACTTGATACGGAATATTCATACAGTATCTAGAGCTAGAATGGATTCATTCTGTGTTTGAAAAGTGCGTGTATTTGCTTACATTCTAAAGCAGTCGTAGAAAAAACTAGTTCTTTCGTATTTAACTATAGTTAAATATACTGAACAGGTTGACCCAACCAGGTCTTTTTATTCCAGATATCATAGAGCAAAACCATAATGGTAAATTATCTACAAAGCTGTGTTTAAAGTCCAAATAAATGATAGAAAATGTTTGGAATATTGCAGAAGTATTTTTGGTGCCGATGTCACAAAGAATACTTTTTTTTGTAAGTAAATTTGCATTTTTTTCTAAAAAGTAAGTATCATGATCGACCTAACCTTCTCACTTTTTTGTTCGAATGAAAAATCTATACAAATTTTTGCATTCTTCTGTCAGAGACTATTTAATTGTATTTTTCTTTTGTCGCATAAAAAATTAAATCTGAAGGTTTTAGGTGTTGCTTATTTTTGAAAGAAAGTATTTAATCTATTACAAATTAAAGCTGTGATATAGTTAGATCTTTACCTTAAGACCACTTTTCACGGAGCAAGTTGTACGCAAGTTTGGTGCTATATATTGCAAGGTAAACAGTGCTGCCAACCAGACAATTTTGATGTGTCTCTGCGTTTGTTGACAAAAACATAACCTAGCATTTACTTTTTTAAGGAAATTTTGTAGTTAGACAGACCGAGCTATTATTAATAATAATAAATATTAACATGTGCAGTTGCTACTATATTAGTAAAATGAAATCGAATTGGTAACTTTTTTCCAGGTTGGCACCACGAAAATAACCATAAAACTTGCGTGAAAATCGCCGAAAAATAGAACATGTTCTAAATAATTTGATGGCACGAAAATGGCCTCAAACTTGCCTGAAGGCATGCGCAGTAACTGAATCATTCTTGCAACAAACTTCCATAGCATCAAACTTGCGCAAAAATTGCTCCGTGTAAAGTGGCTTTTAGATAATATCATCGATACTTCGACACTTACCGCATTGATACCGCTGAGTTGTTGCGCCAACATAACCATTAATGAAATAATCATGGGAATTCTTAGTGCACTATTTGTAATCAATTCCCTCATGGTAACTTTAGGAATTAATTTCATAGCTTCAGCTTCAGCGCGTAAACTATCCATTTCATCGTGAACAGCTAAAGTTCCTCTCAACCAGGACAACGCCTTCTGGGATTCCAAATCCTTGCCTTTTGTGAGAAGCAAGTATTTTGGCGATTCGGGACACAAAGGTAATGTTACCACCTAAAATAAAAACAGAAAAATATATATTATTTATATTTTAATTATAATTAATACTTTAATAATAAATCTTATTGTTTATGCTCAATTTTCAGAAATTATAGCTAAGGTATTAGGTAGTAATTTGGTATTTCGTATTACCTATTGTATAGAAATAATAGTATACAATACGCATCACCTTATAAAATCTGAATAAATACCAATTTTATTACTATGGTCTGTTTTTTCAAGCAAGATACTAAATTAAAAATCGCACAGTGAATATTTTCAAAACAGATTTGAATATTGAATGTGCGAATATACTGCGTAGTTTATTTTATAAAACAAAACTATATTCTATACACAAACATATACTATTCAAACTTGTTGTAAAAATATTTATTGTGCGATTTTTAATTTACTATCTTGCTTGAAGAAACAGACCATAGGTATTCTTTTTAGCTAACTAGCTCATAAAACGTATCCTCTGTATGTATGAAACTGATTGTCCTATTCTTTGCTATGCCTAAGCTAGTAGTTTTTAAGCGAACTTAGCTTTCAAAAAAATTGGTAAACGTTTAAATAAATTCCCAATAAGTTCATTTAGTATTTTTATAGATAAGTTCCAGTTGGTTAGGGGAAAGCAGAAAATACCCATATGATTGTATATTATCCACTAAAAATAAACCTTTTACCTGGAAAATAGCAGGAACAATCGTCATCGCCAAAAGCGTCGGCCATAAGTTTTCAGTTCCCAAAATCTGTTTCAGTCCCAAAATTTGAGCTACCAAAATGGAAATTGTGATAACTAACTGATAAACAGTTCCAACGGCTCCTCTTAAATTAATTGGTGAAATTTCTGCTAAATACATAGGAGCCAACCCCGCATTTAATCCAGAGTTGATACCGATTAAAAATCTACCAAGGATAACCAATTCGTAAGAAGAGACAGATTTTGCGACTGATTCGCATACTACTGCTGCTAATACGAATATATTGTTTAAAAGAAGTCCTCCTTTTCTGCCGAATCTGTCAGCAACAAACCCTACAATCAAAATAAACAAATTAATAACACTGCTCAACACTCAAAAATTTTCCGACACCATTTTAGAGAAAAAAAAATTAATTGAACTTTATTTATTTTTTTTTACTACAACTATAAGTAAAAAAGAAAACATTGTGCGCTATATCCAAAAAAAAAACGAGCTTATCGAGAAAAAGGGAAAAAGGTTCCGAAATCAGCGCATCAAATATAGCCAGATGCAATTAAAAGCCCCCGGCAAATAAAAATAGTTATTTATGGTACTAGTGGGTAAAGTAAGATATTGCCTATTAGAAAATTAACCTGGCGTCAGCCAAGCAGGTTAATTTTCGAGAGGGCAACATCGGTTTACCCATGAGTGCCATACAAGGTTTTGTCCAATAAATAGCTTAGGAATTCATATTTTTATTAAAAATTTTAATGACATTTACAAGAAAATAATTTGACAAGTGACAGTTGAGTGGATAAAATAAATAATTATTAACTCAATAAAGTAAAAGCCACGCGGGAGTTATTATTGAGTTTATCTATTTAAAATAAAGCTGGTAATTGTCTCATTATCTGTATGTATTGGATAAAAAATCTTTTTTTGTAGAGCAGTGTAATAGATTCAATTAAAAAAAACTGATATTTTTAAACATATCTAACTATTGAATTTATGAATTCTAAAAATTCCGCACTATATGTAATACATAATGTATGATCATATAAATTCTATTCATTAAATAGGTTATTCGGTGTATAACCTATTCAAAAATTATAGTTGAATGACCTTACAATGCAGGCATTATATACTGATTAAGATTTAAGCTTTGTTATATTTAATTTAACCATTTTTAATTGAGGAGGGAATAGATTCACTTTCAGCACCACCAGACCAAAAAGAATTTGGACTTTTTTAAATTAAAAAAAAAAAGTATTGTTTTCAGATGTTATACAAAGAATGATTTGGTTTGATCAAGTTTAGTCAAGCTTATCTAAAAATATTTCAATTATTATTCAAAATTTAAAACTAAAAAAATTAATTATTAGTCAATTATTGAAAGTGTTTAGAACTACGTATAATTGTGAGGTTTGGAAAATAAATAAACATTGCCAGTGGGAAAGTCTATAGACCACTTAAATGGGCTATAGACATCCTCATCATCCTCAGCAAATTTTCTGAGGATGCAACCTAAAAGACGAAACGACGAAACAAGTGCTCTGTCTATTCAAAGGGTTGGATGGTTAGGTGATGTTACCATCAAAGGAATCTAGTACAATCATTATGAAAGGTGACTTAAGTGTGTATGAATGTGTCAGAACCCTTCAGCCCATTTATCCAGTTTCCAGCATTCAAACATTGTCAGAAGATTAAAACGTATGGAAATACACTTTTGGCAAAGATAAAGTAGCGTAACCAAACTTCAGTACATTCGCAATGAGTTTGCTATAGACATAACGGAATTAGAATGTGTCATCATGGACAGCGAACTGAAGTGTTGAATCTAAAAGAAAGACTTGACAGAACTTTGAATCAGAATTCATACAAGTCTGAGATTCCAGGGACGGTGATTGAAATAATAGAAGGATATGGCGTATTGAAAGCGGGAGACAAAAAGTCCAAACTCGCTATATATGTTGTTTTTGCTTTTGGTAACATTTTATTTTAAATTTTAAAAAGTTGGCCATGTGCGTCACACACATTTACTAAGTATTATTTTAAAGATATAAAATTGTTTGATCTGTTGTCTGTTATCCATTTCTCAGTGTATACTTTATGATTACTATTCTGGTAATCAAAAAGACCGTATATATCTACAATTTTCGATGACGTATAACTATGTGAAGATCTTTGTTTAATCTAATATTTGACATTCTAAAACTCTGTATATTTAAGTTAACCATTTGTATCCTTTTTTTTTATTTTTTAATCCTAGAAATGACTAGGTCTAGACATTCACATTAAGTTTCCTAATATAGACCCACAAAGTAAAAAGAAATGAAAGGATATAAATAGAAGCAGAAATTAGCAAGTATACGTAAACTCCACTTATTTTAAAAGTAAATATTTATACTACAACAGTAGCGCACATGTGATTTAAAACACGTAGACCATGGTCTGCAGATCAACAGTATATTTGGACATATTGGTTTATTAAAAAAACTTGAGTTTTGGTGATCAAAAACCAGAGTCAGATAATTATCTGGTTCAGATTATAATCTGTTTATTTTACTACACATTATGTAAAAAAACTTATATAAATCATTCGTTCATTTTGTATACACTCAAAGTAGAATTTTTATTCTCTTGTGGCCGTTATTCTTGGATAAAATCTGTATCATTTGTTCCGTTTCTAGGATGCCATGACGAGCAAGTCGCGACCCTGACAGCACAAATGTTCTAAGTATATTCTTAGATATTTCTAAGAATATTCTTTCCTTCTTAGAATATTCTTAGAAGCAAAGTGTGCTATTGGGGGACTATTAGTTACTACTTAGTTTAGTAAAAGGTATGGAGAGGTGTGCAGTAGAGACAAATTCCACTTCCAGGTGTATACAAAATCAATAAATTACCTGCATACTTAAGTTCTTACCAGTGATTGCTCCTCCAATCATACCACCTATGCAAAATATGGCTACCATCATCGAGAACACCATGGTAACTGAAGTTTTATCGGGAATGGTTTCAGTTCGGTTGGACATGACATTGGAGACCCAATCTTCAATAATCTAAATAGATTTTTCAACATTGATTAAGATCATTTAATTGATTTTTTATTGATTTTTACTTTGTTTATAAAAAATCTAAGATTTTATTTAATAGGTTAATTATTATTTTTTTCTAAAATAGCACCTATTCAAATTATGGTATAATGATTCTACTGCACAGAAGCAAAATATGTAAAAAGCCTGTGGATATGGCCTTATCTGTACCAACAAACTAACAACTCTTCTCTCTAGAATACGCATACCGTTAATAGAAAGTATCGCCAACATCTCGGTTTGTTTGTAAACAAATAGTAGGTATATTCAGGCCTGAACAATAATTATTACCAGTAACTGTTATTGTTGTCTCTGTTAGAACAAAGCTGTGGGAGTAAGACAGACAAATGTATATGCTGGCTACGTTTTTTTCAGTTTTTACAAATGAAATACCTATTCTAGAGAGAAAGGTTATTAGTTCGTTGATCTGTACACATATGTCAAGAGTTTAAATAAAATATTGAGGAAGAATGACAAAGACAAGTAATTTTACTTACACCCTGAGGATTGTTAAGTACTCCTGTGTTATAACCATGTTGAAAAGAGGAACCCAAAGCTGAGGCTGCGATTGCAAAAGCTAATCGACCATTAAATCCCTGAAAAAAGAAATAAACGAAATTAATTAATTAATAAAAAATTAACTGAATATTATCAGCAATGTTTATCTCAAAAACCATATGCCACAGAAACTATTCAGTTTAATCTAGTTTAATTTTAAATAAAACATATAAAATTGTAATTTATAATTTAATTTACAATAATAATATTATCGCAAGGCTATAAAGTAAATCTGCCAGATGGAGATGCCCAGCATTGCTCACTTATCTCAAAGAGATTTTTTAGCGTAAATAACCGCTGAAATCCAGGAAACGCTGATAGAGTAAAGTCGCCTAATTTAGGATACCATTTACAATTTATCTAATATTTAATAGGAGGTATTACTTTTTGATATTTTTTTTATATAACAACATAAAACTTATTATAACGAGCCATGATTTATTATGAAATAGTTATTTATGGTACTAGTGGGTAAAGTAATTAACCTGCTTGGCTGACGCCTCGCGTTAATTTTCTCATGGGCAATATCGGTTTACCCATAAGTGCCATACAAGGTTTTATCCAATAAATAGCTTAGGAATTCATATTTTTATTAAAAATTTTAATGACATTTACAAGAAAATAATTTGACAAGTGACAGTTGAGTGGGTAAAATAAATAATTATCCACTCAATAAAGTAAAAGCCACGCGGGGGTTATTACTGAGTTTATCTATTTAAAATAAAGCTGGTAATTGTCTTATTATCTGTATGTATTGGATAAACAATTTTATTTACAAATGTATATGTAATACATACATTACATGTATTATTAAATCTCGGAAAGTACGTGATTACAGGTCTAGACCTGTAAACTAAATATTACTGGTCTGCATCATAAATTATTAATTTCCGCTAGATGGCGCCACCGAATAAAATATCGTGAAACCAGATGGCTGAACTGCGGTTGTCATGATAAACACGAATATAATTATATTATAGTTATAGATTATAATCTAATAATTTTTTTTAAAAAGACTTAAATTGTATAGTTTTAATTAATGTTTTTTACTTTTGAGACAGGATAATGAATGTTATAAACGGTGCCTTGTGAGCTATCAACAAATGTTTTTTTTGGTACGCTTATGTGATTGTGCTTTTCTTGTGAAACACAGGAAAAATGATTTGTAGTAAATATGAAAAGAACTAAATTAGAAAGTATTATAGTATTAGTTTCTTCATTCAAATTGAAACATCTAAGTTTCAAAAAAATAGTAAGTTACTTTATTTTTAAATAAAAATAGTTGCGAATAAAATAGTATACAATTTTCCTGTAAACTACTATTATTACAGTTTATTTTCTCCAAAACAGGGAAAGGGAAAAAGGGTTCCTAATTTGGGACATATCCGATTTTTTTTTTTTTTAGTAGATTTGTATCCCATTGCTTATATTCTTGTTATTCCCTGACATCTTGTTTTGCAAACAAGAAGTATTTTAATCATTAAGCAACTTTTTACGAATTACTACTACTAGCTAGAAAGCAGTAACACCATTTGTCGCATAGCGACGTTTTCACGTCAATTCTGATATAATATTTTGAAAACGCTTCTATTGACAAATGAAGTTAATAATTTCTAGCTCAGTAGGGCAGTATAGGAGCCATAAAAATATATATCTGAAATTAGGCAACTTTCTGCTTAGAAATTTATAAAATGTTCATGTTTGCAAATTATTTATAAAATAAACAAGCACGCGATTGCAACTGTGCATAAAACTGCCATTTGCTTTTGGCTTTACATAAAAGTATCATAGGTATCTGTTAACCTCTGTAGATAGTATCTTAGATACACTACTATCCGAAATTAGGAAACCATGCGAAATTACGCGTCTTTCCTCTACTAATACTCAAACATTTTACCTTGCAAAATTTACTGGTAATTATTATAAAAAAACAAGACGTAGTGTAGGGGACATAATAATTCTAATTAGAATTAGAATTTATATAAAAATCCAAGTCGAGCAGAGAAGACGATTTTTTTTGTATGTTGGGAAGAAAAAATTTTAGAGAAGAGCTCGACACTATTAGTAGGTACTCCCAGCATATATACTGCAGTAGTTCCAGAAGCCGTAGATAATTATACCTATATGTTAACATATATAAAACGTATGTAAATATTTAAAATATTTTACGAAAATTTATAATATTAGAAAATTTATTGTACCAATAAATTACCATAAAATGTTTGACATTGTGCCTATTTAACTTTTAAAGGCAACCTTTAGCATATTTTATTTTTTTAGTCTTTACATCACGTGTGACGCAAACGTTAATTTACAATTGCTAATGTGATAATGTGTTTGTTTGGACAACATACAATCCAGTGTCGAGCTGCAGCAGTATCGTACTGCCAGTAAGGGGGCAAGTCTTGAGGGCCCCAATAAGTCCAAAAATGTTTTTCTTTGAGGAAAAAGTTAATGACAAAAAAAGGTGCCCACCCTTTCGTAAAATATGCAAATTTTGTATCACCCCCCCCCCCAGCTACGGCCCGGCCAACGACACCGGCGTTCCAGTAAAAGACAAAAACCCCAACCATAACGCGCTTCAGCGCCAAATGGACTCCCTAACCAAATAGTTTTACAAATACAAAATCCAAGTAAAGGCCAACAAAACCAAAGACATCCTAATCTTTTAAACCCAGTCAAATAACAAAAAAAAAATTGTGTATTTTTTACCTATTTGGTGGTTTTAAATTTTTTCTTCTAAGAAAAAAAAGTTATGTCCCGAAAAAAATACATTTTTGCCGAGAGTGGGGTGGACATGTTAAAAATGATAAAAAATATATCTTTTAGATGGTGTTTAAATATTCCTTTTATTGTAAATAATAAAAAAACTTGTCTAAAACAAAAATTTATACCCCTTTTAACCCCCCAGCCCCAACAGATTTTACTCAAATACGAAATTATACAAGATAATATAAAAATACATCTGCATACCAAATTTTAGCTCAAAGCGTTCCTAAGTTATCGTGGACACAGGCAGACGTATTTTTTTATTTGCTTATTTTGATGTATTTGATGAAAAAATGGTATGTCCAGAAAAAAATACATTTTCGCCGAGAGTGGACATGCTAAAAATGATATAAAATATATCTTTTAGATGGTGTTTAAATATTCCTTTTATTGTAAATAATAAAAAAACTTGTCCAAAACAAAAATTTATACCCCTTTTAACCCCCCAGCCCCAACAGATTTTACTCAAATACGAAATTATACAAGATAATATAAAAATACATCTGCATACCAAATTTTAGCTCAAAGCGTTCCTAAGTTATCGTGGACACAGGCAGACGTATTTTTTTATTTGCTTATTTTGATGTATTTGATGAAAAAATGGTATGTCCAGAAAAAAATACATTTTCGCTGAGAGTGGACATGTTAAAAATGATAAAAAATATATCTTTTAGATGGTGTTTAAATATTCCTTTTATTGTAAATAATAAAAAAACTTGTCTAAAACAAAAATTTATACCCCTTTTAACCCCCCAGCCCCAACAGATTTTACTCAAATACGAAATTATACAAGAAAATATAAAAATACATCTGCATACCAAATTTTAGCTCAAAGCGTTCCTAAGTTATCGTGGACACAGGCAGACGTATTTTTGTATTTGCTTATTTTGATGTATTTGATGAAAAAATGGTATGTCCAGAAAAAAATACATTTTCGCCGAGAGTGGACATGTTAAAAATTATAAAAAATATATCTTTTAGATGGTGTTTAAATGTTCCTTTTATTGTTAATAATAAAAAAACTTGTCCAAAACAAAAATTTATACCCCTTTTAACCCCCCAGCCCCAACAGATTTTACTCAAATACGAAATTATACAAGATAATATAAAAATACATCTGCATACCAAATTTTAGCTCAAAGCGTTACTAAGTTATCGTGGATATAGGCAGACGTAATTTTTTATTTGCTTATTTTGATATATTTCTACGATTTAAGAAGCATTAACATGATTTAGGTAAACAAATGATTTTTTTACAATTCTTTATGAGAAAGTAAAAACCGATAACTTTTTACTGTTTTTTTTTTACATTTCTCGACGTTTTTTATATAAAAAAGCTGATTTCAATAAAAAAATTATGACCACGTTGATCGAAAAAATTCTTAGGTTGTTTTTGGTAAAAAACGGGGTTTGGTTTAGTTTTCTTCAATTTTTTTTTGTTGTTTATCGCAAAAAACTTCAATCAATTTATAAACATAATTATTTTTAAAAAATTTATTTAAAATTTTTATTAATTTTATTATTAAAGACATTGTCTCTTACTCACACCACTTATATCTTTTGTATTTTCTTCAACTTTTTCCTCTCCATTTTCCGCAATGTCCAAATTCAGTTTTTTCAAATCCTCCTCAGATTCTAGATTTTCTTTTTCCACGTCCTTTCCCATTTTGGTCACAAAATTTTAAAAACTCTTAAAATCTAATACTTTTAATGGTAACAATAATACTTAAAATGCACAAAAGCCTAAAACGCACAGAAGCCTATAACGCACAGAAGTCTAAACACACATTGTCCCCAGTAAGCTCAAACTTAAACTGCTTCGCAAGGTAGTACGTCAGTTACAAAATGTTGAACTGTTGAATGAAAGTTTTTATAGGGTGTCTCCAGGCCTACGTATTGCTGAACTCTGGTTGGTTTAAAATGTGGGCTTGTCGCTTTTGAAAACGATAATGATATTCAACACCCGGCGCGCCGGTTTGGTAATAGATAAACATTTATTTTTCTTAATAACAAACAAATTTTGTGCGTTATTACTTTCTCATAAAGTATTGTGATCAATTTTTTTTTTTTGATAAATCATCAATTTTTTTCTGAAATTTCGAGAAAAATCAAAATAAGCGAGGGGCTGCCCGCGTCTGAAATTTGTACAAAAGAGTTCCTTTTTGCAAAGAGTTCCTCAGAGTTCCTTCGGAGTTCCTCCAGAGTTCATTGGGAGTTCCTCCTGTGTTCCTTAAGAGTTCCTCTCTGGAAGGGGTAATTTTTGGTAAATAAGCCGTAGAAATTACCGCTGTGCAAGCACTACTGCCAATAAGGCACCCTCAAAAAAAGCTTTGTCCCTGACGGTTTCAACCAAACTTGGCGCCCCTTCAAATAAATAAAAAATGGCGCCCCCGATTTACCTTCAAGAAAAAAAGCTTTGTCCCTGACGGTTTCTACCAAACTTGGCGCCCCTTCAAAAAAACAAAGCCCCAAAATTACCTTCAGGAAAAAAAATCTTTGTCCCTGACGGTTTCTACCAAACTTGGCTCCCCTTCAAAAAAAAATTGGCGCCCAAAGGTAGGATGTTTTGATAAGGTGTAACGCTTTATCTAGTTTGAAAATAGAAACGTTAATCCACATGGGTAATAAATAATAATTGTACAAAAGAGTTCTTTTTTGCAAAGAGTTCCTCAGAGTTCCTCTGAGTTCCTTCGGAGTTCCTCGGAGTTCCCCGGAGTTCCTTCAGAGTTCCTCCAGAGTTCCGCCAGAGTTCCTCAGAGTTCCTCGGAGTTTCTCCAGAGTTCCTCGGAGTTCCTCCAAAGTTCCTCCTGAGTTCCTTGGGCTTGTACAAAAGATTTCCTCGCGGTCAGCCCCTCGAAAATAAGCAAAAAAAGATGTCTGTCGGTCTGTTGATCTTTCGGCGTGTCTGTATCCACGATAACTTAACACGTCCACTGTCCAATGTCCCATATATGGGTCATGCCATAGGTTTTCTGTAAGTCCTGTGAGGCATATGTGGTTCAAGTTTGTATGTAAACTTGAACTACACTTGCCCTACAGGACTTAGAGAAAACCTATAGCATGACCCATATATGGGACATTTGACAGTGGACGTGTTAAGTTATCGTGGACACGCCGACAGACCAACAGTCCCACAGACATAAATACAAATTACAGAAAAATAACGCTCAGTTCAGCTCAGCTTTTTAACTAGACTTTATTTTTTTTTCAAACTTCGGTCGATAGCCCTTTGGCGATAGATATAACAAACCGAGATGTTGGCGATACTTTATTTTAACGGTATGCGTATTCTACAAAGAAGAGTTATTAGTTCGTTGATGTGTATACAATTTCCTTATAATAATTTACTCTATCAATATCATCATCTTATATCGATTTTTTGCTTCGAACGTCGGTGAGAAGCAAAATAACATGACATTCACGTGAAAGCCACGTTAATATGTGACGTGATATATTCACAGCGTTGCTAAATATTTGTTATTACATAACATGGTTGTCACGTCTCACGTGTTACGTTGCAAATGTGATGTTAAATACATGTTATTTTTCAATATTATGTAATGCTATGATTTAGTTTAAAAATATACCCAAAAGTGATGTTAATTTCTTGTAATATAACATGCCTTGCTACCTGGGTGTATACCTAATCTACGTTTTGAATGGATGAAGAAAAGGCTGACTTAAAAAAAAACTAAAGGTCTTTTGGTATTATCTTCCTTTTACACACCCTTACAATAAATGCCTGTAGTCTAGATTCGTCTAGACATCCCATAAAAATCTATAAAAAAGCAATTATTTTTAACTGATTCCATTATTAATGGTTAGGTATATCTGCACTGTGCAGACTGCACACAAAAAGCCATTGTCAAATAAACTATTTAAGTAATGAATAATTCAAGAATAATATTTATTCCTACGGGGTTCTTCTTTTAAATGGTACATCCCCTAAAGCTTTTAAACGAAATGAGTTATAAACTTTTTTAAAAGATATTGGGTAAAATGTTCCGCAACCTTCTCTCATCTCACAATGTGGGTTGGTAGGTTTCTGCTTAACTCGGCCCAGTTATTATGTGCTGTCTGGGTTGTCATCTTTTTTGGAAAAAAAACGTCGAGAAACGTGAAAAAAGCAATTAAAATTTTTCAATTTTTTGTCCCTCAATATTATTGAGGGGAAAAAAATCTGAATTTAAAAATGTCCATGCTACGGGTCTGGTTTGAACTCTGGTTTCTATTGGTCAATGTTAGAGGCTGGTCCTATTCAACATTTTATTTATATACGTGGTTTCTTTGAAGGACATGAATTATTTGCACGTTCAAAAATAAATACCTGTTATTTAAATAGGTTCAACACATAAAGGTTAAAGTATCAATACATTTGTATTATTATACAACGTATTCAATAAAATAGAAAAGGTATTCTTAAAAAAATCTCAAAAAATATCCTTAAATTCATAGAATTCAATGCTTAAATTAAAGATTTGGTAGATCTATATAAAGCTTACTTAGTCAGATAATTTAAAATTTACTGCCTATGTAGATAGGACCTTTCAGCTCAGCATTGCAGATTATAGAACATACAGTTTTGAATTTAAGATGTGATCTCAAACTCAGAATGTTTTTTTCTTCTGAAATATGTTAGGTGGTTAAACGGATTAAAACTCAAACAGAGGCAATATTTTGTTTCAAACTAAGAAAATATTTTATTCAAACGAAGAAACTATATACATAACTATATACAGTGCGGTCCAAAAGTCACCCTCCCCCCTTTTAACTTTTGAACGAGTTGACATATCGACTTCAAATTTAGAACTCTTAAATAAGACAACTTAAACTATCTTTTAGCATATATTTGATATTTACAGCTCTTAAAATGTGGGCAGGGAGGCATGGGGGACATTTTTTTAAATAGAAAGGCGGGTCGTGTGATACATCATTTTAAAGCTTATAAAATTCTCTATTTAAACTAACATTTTTAAATTTTTTAAAAATGTTTTTGAAGGTTTTGATTTTTCAATTTTTTGTGCTAAAACATTCGATTTTTTAAGTTTTTTTTTATAAATTTTTATTTATGTCAACTAAAATTAGTTTAAAAGTATAATTAACATTTTTTTATGATGAAATTATGCATTTTTAAAAAATTATTTGTTTATTTTAGAGAAATTTTGACATTAATACCCATTTTCAACCCCATTTTAAACCCATTTTTTTTTTTAATTTAAAAATATGGAGTTAAATGGAGAATTATTATTATAAACTTTAAAATGATGTATTACACGACCCCCCTTTCCATTTAAAAAAATGTGCACCCATGCCCCCATGCCCCCTGCCCACATTTTAAGAGCTGAAAGTATTAAATATATGCTAAAAGAAAGTTTAAGTTGTCTTATTTAAAAGTTCCAAATTTAAAGTTGATATCTCAACTGGTTCAAAAATTAAGAGGGGGGGGGGGTGACTTTTGGACCGCTCTGTGTGTATAGTTAGGTAGGTATACCTATACATTATATCTAAAATAATTATTTGTAATAATCTTTGAATATGTATATAGAATTTTGTGTATAGAAATGAAAAAAATATTTATATCAGTGCATCTATAAATAAGTGAATTGATTTATTATTATTATTATTTCTATAGACAGGGTTATTTAGAAATAAATTCGAGAAATTTAAGAGGTGATTCTATGTTAAAAAATATAAAAAAAAGTTCCTATAAAGGTTAGTCCGGAAATAAGCCCTAAGGGAGCTGTGGCCCTTCAAAGATGGACTTTTTAAAAGTAACATTTTTAGTGGCACAAAATGTTACTTCCTCTTAAATGTATTTATTTTAAAAACGGTTGCTCATACAGCGTTAAACTATATTACATTTTTTATGTATTTTTACTGAAGGAATCTATATTTATTACAAAAAATCCAAAAAATGTATACATAAAAAAGTTTGGGGCAAAAATGTATTAAGCCTTACATCTTTTGTTCGTCTAGGTACGCCTCTGGATAAATGAAAAAAAAAACAAATTAACATAAACTTATTGCCCTTCTTAATTATAGTGTACGTCCAAAAGCTTGTCGCTCTAGCTTAAAGGGTACACGAGTTATTAAATAAAAACCTTATTTTTATTGCAATTTTTAAGAGCCGTAGCTCCCTTAGAACTCATTTCCGCACAAACCTTTATAGGAACTTTTTTTCATATTTTTTAAGGCAGAATCACCCCTTAAATTTTTTGAACTTATTTCTGAATGTATAAAGTATATAAAATTTACACTTAATTTTTGCATTTCTGAATAATTATTTAATGTTATATCGAGTGTTATATCGAGTTATAGTTATATCGAGTGTTATATCGAGTTATAGTTATATCAAGTGTTATATCGAGTTATAGTTATATCGCGTGTTATATTGAGTGTTATATCGAGTTATAGTTAAATCGAGTGTTATATCGAGTTATAGTTATATCGAGTGTTATATCGAGTCAAAAATTCAGATTTTTATGGTAAAATTAAATTCAAGTCACAAATACATAACACATTTGTATTTGTTCGGATTTTGGCAAAATTTGGCCCGAGGCATCTTTTTAACGGGAATAATAAAATTCCGTTAGGCCGTTAACATTTCGAGTTTTCGCATTTTAAGGAGTACCCTAATACGGGGGTTTATTTCTATTTTTAAACTTCTTAAAAATGATAAGGTTGTTGCTGCGGTTTTTGAACTTTGATACTGAAACCTAAAATATTGATAAATTTTAAGATATGTATAGATATGTCTTAAAAATGGAACAGGAAGTTTTGTTAATCTTTTCTTGTTCAATTTATTATTATTGACTACACTGAAACAAAGAACCACGCAGTTTTTATATGGTCTTGGCTTTGGGTGGATTTGGCTAATTTTTAAACATTATTTTGTTAAATATTTTAAACTGATCAAAACTGTTGTTTTTGTTTTTGAATAGTGTGACTGGTTTTTGTTTAATGTGAATTTAAATATTAATAACTGATGCCTGACTTTGTCAAAAAGTAACATCGCCCCCTCATTTCGGACGTCCCTGTTCAAAGAATAAAAATTACATAGAAAGATAACCTTTATCAATGTTAGGGCATGTGCAAAAATTCTTTACCTACTGTGGTTTGCAAGATTCCATATATATTAAATAAAAACTGTTTTAGACGTCCCTTAAAAGGACCGTAGCTCCCTTAGGGCTCATTTCCATTTATAGATTTTTTTTTTCATATTTTTGGACCCCTAAAAATTTTCCGTTAGTTCTGGACCACCCTGTATGGTCTATACCAAAAATGTGATTAGGCAAAGGTGACATTCACAAACGAGATTTTGAATCTTATAAACCTGAAATTTTGGATTTTTACAAAATTAATATATCTTTTATAAATTAAAAAAAAAATCCAAAATGTAACCATAAAACCAAGGGGTAAACAGCAGAGGAATTCAGGTATACAAATTGGAGGAGATCTGGAGGAAACCTTTGAAAGTTTTCGGAGGAAATCTTTGAAGGTTACGAGAAAGAAGATTTCCTCCTAAAGGTGTACAAAATTTTGTCAGCGGTTTACCCCTCGCATAAAACCAATAAATATTGTTTAATTTATAAATTGCTAAAATATATTTTTAAAAATCCAGATAAGTAGATGGTTAAATCCATAGAACGATAGATAGGTGGATAGAAATAATAAAAAATACAATTTATTTATTATTTAATAAGAATTTCTCAGTTGTACACAACATTGTGAAATAAATATTTGTTATTGATTAAAGAATTAGACTGCTCCGAGTATCTATATTAAGGTGATCCAGCAAAATTTCAAACTGAAAAATTTGGAGGTCTCACTCCTTAAATTTGTTCATTGGAGTAAGAGTATCATCAGTGATTTTTTCAGAAATTTTCAAAAAATCTAGAGGTCGCTCAAAAAACAAAAAACCTTGAAAATTAAAACTAAATTTCCTAAAAACCGAATTTATCTCTTAAAAATAAGTATTTATTTTATTTTTTTCTGCATATCCCGTATATCCAGTTAAAAAAAATATAGTGGTTTTTATGTGGGGACATATTGAGCTACACACACAATATTTTAAGATAATTAAAAAAAAATTGTGCCTGTCATTACGCCTAAAATGAAGCAATGTAGTGTCTTTTCGAACATAAAAGGGCACAGCTTCGCCAATTTGAAAGAAAACTTTCTGATTTTTTTTGAGTTTATCCATTTACTATCCCTTTATACCGGCTTCGGCCTTAGGCTTAGGAAACATATATTTTTAAAAAATGGCTTTAATCGACCTCTAGATTTTTTTCAAATATCTGAAAAAAATCAGGGATGATACTCTTACCCCAATAAAAAAAGTTAAGGGGTCACCCTAATCTATATGTATAGACTAGATTAGTCATCTTTCTGATCTGTGACATTATTATAGCAATGGAGATTTCTCCCGTTAGATTAGACAGGGACAAAAGTTCTACCAAAAAGGATAGAAGACATACATACACTCCCACTTCCACCCAACCAAACAAATTCTGTATTTGTTCTTTGTTGAAACAATATACAATACAATATTTACTTGGTCGGGCGAAAAGTGTAACTATATTATATATTATTAACGAAATTACTGCCGCCATCTAAATTTTAGTAGAATTATCTTATTCTACAGATTCACATTAGCTATGTTCGTTCGTGCCGCTCAGTGCAACACTTTCCGGCCAACCAAATAAATACTGTATTTGTTGTATGAAAAACAAAGACAGTATTTATTTGGTTGGCTGGAAAGTGTAGCACAAATGAGATAGAGATAGGGTAGACGTCTTTTGTTTCATAATTCTAGTTGTAAAGAGTTCCATTATAACCATTACTATAGCAACTATTAATAGTTACTCTAGTTTTTCCTTCTCTAGCTTTTAAGGTGTGGCATTTTGTGGAGATTGGCTTTATCTATTTCGATTTTCCTGTAAAAATGAGAATCTACTTATCTAATTTACATTTCATTAACAAATGCAATCATCAAAATTCAATTAGGAATACGTAGATAGGGTAAACCGGGGCAGAACGGGATACCGACGGCGGGACGGTATGGAGCTGATACCGGGCGAGAATTGGTGGCACAACATAGCAGGGTCAAGCAAAGAATATTTCAACCTTCAGTGAACCACAATACATTGAAACGCTTGATTAATAATCACTGATTATTATTATGTGAAAAAATCATGGTCAAACATTTTGACTTTTTGGCAAAGATTTTAATGCATTGGCACTCTTTCTAAGCTGTTTTAAGTTGTTTTTAGTGCCGATGTTATGATAATTTAACAATTTTTTGACGTTTTTCTTCGTATCATCTTACTAGCTCTTCTTAAACGTTAGCTACTCCGTTTCGGCACGGTATCTCCTACAGATTTTTTTTCAAAATCATTTAATACGTAGTTAATCCTAATTACCTATCACCATAGTTATAATTACAGAAAAACATCACTGCCTATAAATAAATCATTATATTTAAATTTACTTTCTGTCTGTTACAATAAAGTATAACTACGTTTATCTAAAAATCAGGTAGCCATTATAAAGGGTATTATTATACTATTCACAGTGCCTGCGCTAGAACAGTATTATAGGGTAGTTTCGAATTTTCCAAAATTGTCAAAAATCGTTCTAGACAAAAAATTCTTAAATATAATTTTTTTCATGAAAAAATAGGAAACTTGTTTTTATTTGTCCGTCTATCAATCCGTCAGTCTGATGTCACAATTTTTTTAGACACGATAACTCAAGAACAAATAATCCGATCGACTTGAAATTTTCAGGAAAAATTAAGTTCTATGATCCCTATTGTTTTTGAAAGTAATTTCCCCCAAAAACAAAAAAGTTTTTGGGGGGTTAAACTTTTCGCAAAAAGAAAATATTTTTTTGTTATTTTTAAATTTTGTTGTTTTAAAAAAAATCCTTTTTTCAAAGATTGTTAAAAATGTTTATTTTTCTAAAAACAAATTTTGGAGTATTACGCCCATGTTAAGGGTATAGGAAAATAGCGTTACAGGGGAGGGGGGTGGGGGTCCAAAATGATGAAAATTTGCGTTACGTAATACTTGAACGTTCCCCTACTGGTTATCAGCAGTATTTGTTTGTTTTAATAAGTATTAACATGTTGTTTACTATTAATCAAACAGTGTGAAGCAATTCCATATCATTGAGGCATATGGCAGTTAAAATGATAAAAATTCATGAACTAGAAATACAACCCACGCTTTTGTATGTCAATATTTTAATAACACATATATGAAGCTTCTAGGTGCAAAAATAGTTATTTATATCTTATACAAGGGCGAAAAGTTACATTTTTCGATTGAGTAGATTTTTAAAAGCCGAGGGCCTCCGGCCCGAGAGTAATAAACCTACGAAATCAAAATTACGTTTTCGCCCGTGTATTATACAATATTTTTTATTCGATTGTTATTAATTATTATAAACTATTAAAATATATTTAATTTTGAATTGCAAAAAATATTTCTCTACTGTTTTATAACCTATCTAGTTATTCAAGACAAATTGCTATTCAATCAAATCGATAAAAAAATAGTTGAATAGTTTCTTTTGCTTGCGGTTTTATTTTTAAATTAGCTAGAGTTTTTTGATTAATTTTTGTTAAAATGTGTTTGTTATAAAAATATTATTACTTCTGAAACCGTTCTATAAATATTATAAATATTGAAATTGAATTAACAATTGAACTTTTGTGTTTATGGTTTATTTTAGTGGATGAATTCAGATTAACCGGTTAACCATGTGTTTTGAGGTTATGTTATAGAAGAAATTTGTATTTATATGAAATGATTATAATACTTGTATCTGGTCAAAAAGAACATATAGTTCTAGACCAAAGGTGAATAAAATGTCATATTTCTTTATAAATATTAGAGTAAAAAATGTAAAATGCCTGTTTTGTTTCTTGAGGCCTCATTTATAATTAATTCATAATATACATGGTTAACATTGTGTTTTATAACTAAAAAAGTCTGGTTTATTTAAATTTAAACTAGTGAAAGTTAAAAGAACTGCAGAAGTGCAGTGAATTATCAGGTGTAATAACCGTGACCATCGATCTACTCTTCTGCATACTGCTGCACAGACAATGAATTTTCTATAGCGCCTGTTCGGGAACGTTCAAGTATTACGTAACGCTAATTTTGATCATTTTGGACTTTGAAACTTTAGGCTTGTTCGAGATTCGAGTTCAGAACTGTTCAGAACTGGTTCTGACCAATGGAGGTTTAATCCTTATTACCATGTGACTTTAAATAACCAATAAACAGTAGTCCAGAACTGATTCTAGCGTATCCCGAACAAAGCTTTTACTACATTGAACATAAAGATATCTAATGGGCAAACGAAAAAAATTTAAAATAAACAAATTGGTACATTACAGCTAGTTCCCGGACAACATTTGCTATTTTACGTGTAAGTCATTATGAAATCATTTAATGATTTTCTCTGAGTTAATGAAAGCATACAGATGACTCCTCATTGTGAAGTCATTACGAGATCATGTCATGAAGATCTAGCAGCGGTCTACGAAATGCGCATGCGCAAACTTTAAATTAACCGCGAAATTTAAAAAAAGAAAGGACATTTTCTTAATTACGCTGCTTAAAAAGATCATACACTCACATACCTTTTTGCTCATATATACCAAATAAAATAACGAAAAAATCGACCCCCTAGGACCCCACACAAGTCCATCTTCAACAACTTGAGGACACCGGGATGTTCCCACTGGGAACTTCCCAGTGGGAATATTCCCCAAGATAACTGAAGGAACTAGTTCCTCTGGCTAAAGCCTCCAGATATCTACGGCTCACCATACCAATCCGATAATGTGTATTAGCTGACCAGTAAATTAATTACTAGTTATTACTAGTAGTATATCCTTATAAAGACAGCTGCCTTTTAATACTAGTATTCCTAGAAGGCGACTTTATTCGTTTAAAAAGTTTAGTTAGTGGTGGGAAATAACATGTGGCGCCACCTATAGCATAACGCTGTCAAGTGCACTGAAATTGAAACATTAAAGAAGTCTGTACTATTCGGCAATCGTTCTCAATCGGGTCCCGGGCAACATTTGCTATTTCACGTGGAAGTCATTGTGACATCATTTAATGATTTAACGTTAAATGTATACATCTCATGACAAACTCATAACATGATTACAAAATCATGAGATGTGCTCATCATGATGTTCGTATGAGTACAAAACGTGGAAATCATAACATGATGCTCTCATGAGGCCTCAAGAATTTATGGATGTTGTCCGGGTTATTATTAAATTATAAATAGGTAATGTTTTACAATTTTGTTTTTAACATTATTGTCTAAATATAGTTTACTATGTAATAGGAACACCGACCTTCGTTTGTAATAATATTGCAAAATAGTCAATAGTTTGTATAAAAATTAACAATTTAACAAAAGAGTATACATAGTGTTACTGAATTTTTTTATTATCATACCCAGATCTCAGATAAAAGCTGATAATTAGATCTAATAGATCTGGTAGGCCTAATTAGGATAATATTAAGAATTAAAAAAGGTAATCAATTGATAAATCATTGAATCAATCAAAATCAATTAATCAATTTTTAAATTCTTGTCGTAAAATAATTTAAGAAGCGATATTTTAGATAAATTATTATCGAATATTACATTAAGATATCGTGTAGGTCGTTTTAACTCTCCCTTGGGCTGTCTTGTTAAAAAGGAAATAAAAACCTTGACGAAATCATCCCTTACTTAATATAAGAATATTTAGTTACAAATGGGTAAGAAGTTAAGGTCCTATACAATACTTATTTATGGTACTAGTGGGTAAAGTAAGATATTGCCCATGAGAAAATTAACCTGCGAGGCGTCAGCCAAGCAGGTTAATTTTCGAGAGGACAATATCGGTTTACCCATGAGTGCCATACAAGGTTTTATCCAATAAATAGCTCAGGAATTCATATTTTTATTAAAAATTTTAATGACATTTCCAAGAAAATAATTTGACAAGTGACAGTTGAGTGGGTAAAATAAATAATTATCCACTCAATAAAGTAAAAGCCACGCGGGGTTATAATTGAGTTTATCTATTTAAAATAAAGCTGGTAATTGTCTTATTATCTTTATGTATTGGATAAATGTACTTTAACTTTTGTTAAAAATACTATAAATATAAAGTCACGTACTTTATATTTATAGTGTATAATAGGACGGATATGAAATGTTGCTGTTTTTAACAAAAAGTACAATTGTATAGGATAATAACTTCCGATTTCCTCTCCATTTGTAACTGAATAATCAGTTTAAAGTTTACTTTTTACAGTGATTGGAATTTATGCCAAATGATTAAATTGTGATAAAAATAAAATTTGGTTGACGGTTTTCCTTTTTTGATAACTGTGCACCATGAAGTTAATTTAAATATACCTACCCGTAAGTAGTAAATATTTTATCACAAAACCACTAATGACTAGTTAAATATAATATTTAAATTAGTAAAACAAAGGCTAACCACAAACATGTGACTTTTAAAACCATTATAGAAACTATAAACTTAGATATTGCTACTGGGTAAGTATACACATTATTATAATGTGTCATTAATAGACTAGTATATTAAAGTACTAGTTTCATAACATACGTTTTTAGCGCACGAGTACAAGTTTAGAAAAGAGCCGCTTGCGGCGAGTTTTCTAAAGTACTAGTGCTCTAAAAACGTGTTATGAAACGAGTGCTTTATACAATTTTTTCTATTTTGCTCTAAAATTTAAAAAACTTACATTTAAATTGATGACTGATTTGGGGATTTTTTTTTTGGGTTGGCATTACAGTTTACACTATGTTTAAAATTCTAAGAACAAATGATATTTTGATATATTTTACAGTCATCTCTTCTTTTTTCACTGCAATTAACCATTCCACAATTTTAACACGGTAAAAAATAACCCAAACACAAAATTTAGTAAAAAATTAAACTTTAAATCGACATTGACATTTGCACGCAAAACGTCAAGAGACAGGCTTTTGTATGTTACCAACCCAACAGAAAAAAAAGTAGAGACCTCTTATGGGCCTATAAGAACACGCAAAATGCGTGTGATTATGAGCTTATAAGAGTCGCAAAATAGAAAAATAATATTATGCAGAACTTTTTATGATAATCCTAAAGTTTTTTTTTATTGTAGAACTTTTTATGATAACCAACAAAAAAATTAGTAGAGACGAGATATAATTCAGAGTTTCTAAAAAATCTTATATCCAACATAATTTTCAAGTTCTTCACTTGAAAATAGACAACAAAATTCAATAAAAAGCTTTATATAAGTTTTTTTTGTTATAATTATAAAATAATAGGTCTTTTATTAAAAAATATATTTTTGCAGTATCCAGTTACAAGGAAAATTTAAGTAGGTGAAAAGAATAGGCATTCCGCCCTCGTGAAACCGTCATACTCGACTGCGGCTCGCATGCCAAATTTTTCGCTTGTACATGCACAAGCAGAATATTTTCTTTTCCATATTCTATTCTATTCTATTCCATTACTAAGTATACTACTTTAACATAAAAAAATAGTTTATCCAATACATACAGATAATAAGACAATTACCAGCTTTATTTTAAATAAATAAACTCAATAATAACCCCCGCGAGGCTTTTACTTTATTGAGTGGATAATTATTCATTTTACCCACTCAACTGTCACTTGTCAAATTATTTTCTTGTAAATGTCATTAAAATTTTTAATAAAAATATGAATTCCTAAGCTATTTATTGGATAAAACCTTGTATGGCACTCATGGGTAAACCGATATTGCCCTCTCGAGAATTAACCTGCTTGGCTGACGCCTCGCAGGTTAATTTTCTCATGGGCAATATCTTACTTTACCCACTAGTACCATAAAAAGTCTTCTGAGAGAAGCCTCCTTTATAAATGAATTACATATGAATTTTTGGATAATAATCAAAAAACTAAAAAGCTATTTAGTACCAGCATAACTAACGGCTTATTTGAAAAACTCTATAAATATATCAGAGTACAAAAATAATTAATTATAATTAATAACAAACCTTGGTCGATGGTTTCCCCATTTTGAAATAATCAATCCAGTTAATTTAGATCCCTTGATAACAAAGCCAATAAAAATTGACAAAACAAAAACAGACTCAAACACGACACAACCGCTAGATAAAAGATAAATCTAGAAACACAGACCTATTTTATTTCCATTATACCACGCATACGATAGAAAGTATTGTATACCACTATAAAACTAGTGTTACTGGAAGCGTAGGTAGACTAAATGGACAAACACAGGGTCATTTAAAGTAACAATAGTTGTTGATTTTGCTCATTTGCCGGATGGGAAAAGACAACCATTACATGGTGGGACTGTCAATTGACACAATAAACGATGATACAAAGTGAGTTACGGCGAAAAATGTTGGAATATTCAACAGTAACATTCTTATACACTCACCGACTTTAAATTCGGAGCATCTAAAATATAGCCATTTTTTAAATTCAAATATTTAGAAAACTACTTAATGGATTTGACCGATTCTTTCTTTGTTTTAAAGCTTAAACATTCTCTACTTTTGTTTTTATTTAGAATTTAGTAGTATTTTTATATTAACAGCAACAAATAATGTGCAACTATGTTTATTACCCCATCTTCTAGGACTTGCAAGCCACGCCACTGCAACTGTTTATCAAATTGTTAAAGTCTCTCTTATGGCCACAGGTTTAATGCATATTTTCTTTTTTATTTTTTTATATTTTTATTTCTGGTTTAGAAAATATCAGTATTTTCCTGAAAGTTGTCATTTTTTCAGTTAACTCAAAAAGTACTAAATCAGCATAGTTATTGTTTTTTATTTGAAGCTCATGTCTTTTACTTCTTCTTCTATAGTTTCTTCATCCAGGGGCAACTTTCTATTGCCGTCTGACGGAGGCTTAACGGTGATTTCGCAGAACTGCTGCCGGATGGAGTGACCCTATATTTTCTTCTACTCAAGTTTATCAAACCCATTTTATGTTTTTGAAAAACTTAATTAGAAGAAAAACGTAACTCGGTTAAGCTTCAATTTGAAAGCAAAGGATTATTCAAATTCATGCAGTACTGAAAAAATGAAAAAACTTTCAGGAAATTCCTGAGTGAATCTCCTAAACCAGAAGTAAAAATATAAAAAAATAAAAAATAAAATATTCATTAAAACTGCAGCAATAAGAGAGACTTTAAAAATTTGGTAAACAGTTGCAGTGGCGTACCTAGCAAGTCCTAGAAGATGGGACAAAAAACATAGTTGTACATTTTTTGTTGCTGTTAATAAAAAAAAATACTTTTTTTTTAACCATGCTTGATAAAAACAAAAGTAGAGAATATTTAAGCTTTAAACAAAAAAAGAATCAGTCAAATCCATTAAGTAGTTTTCGAAATATTAGAATTGAAAAAATGCAAATTTTAGAGAGATGGTGATCATTTTTATGTCATTTTTTCCCGACTGTGTTTTATATCCCGGTGTCCAAATTCGATTTACCCAGCGGTTCTCTGGAAAACTAAAAGAAATAATCAAGTTCTGCGAAAATCATCTTAAATAAGACAACTTTAACTATCTTTTAGCATATATTTGATACTTTTAGCTCTTAAAATATGGGCAGGGGGCATGCGGGGGATTTTTTTTAATGGACAAAAATATAAATTTAATAATGCAATAAAAAATAAACCATATATTGTTTGTTTGTTTAACCTCGTACTATTTTACTTAATTAAGCATCCCCTAAGTCCAGGACTTGTGTGGGCTAGTAGTAGAGGGAACCACCGGCTTATACTGACTTTCGGACCAGTTTCTAGGGAGTGTCCGTTTCACTTATCGTCAAATTTCAATTATTAATTAACTGAAAAAGGCAAATCGGCGCCAGTGAGAATCGAACTCACGCTAGTAGGCTTGCTATACTACGCTATGCCTTCCATATATGGTTATGCATCATTGAATAATGGAGATCTTTACAACTAGAATTATGAAACAAAAGACGTCTACCCTATCTCTATCTCATTTTTGCTACACTTTCCAGCCAATCAAATAAATACTGTATTTGTTTTTCATACAACAAATACAGTATTTATTTGGTTGGCCGGAAAGTGTAGCACTGAGCGGCACGAACGAACATAGCTAATGTAAATCTGTAGAATAAGATAATTCTACTAAAATTTAGATGGCGCCAGTAAGTAAAATAATATAGTTACACTTTTCGCCCGGCCAAGTAAATATTGTATTTGTTCAACAAAGAAGAAATACAAAATTTGTTTGGTTGGGTGGAAGTGGGAGTGTATGTATGTCTTCTATCCTTTTTGGGTAGAA
Organism: Brachypterus glaber; assembly: GCA_958510825.1. Taxonomy (NCBI): domain Eukaryota; kingdom Metazoa; phylum Arthropoda; class Insecta; order Coleoptera; family Kateretidae; genus Brachypterus; species Brachypterus glaber. The sequence continues at coordinate 5,238,687 of OY294052.1, forward strand.
CTTTTGTCCCTGTCTAATCTAACGGGAGAAATCGCCATTGCTGTCAAATAATTTATAATTATAAAATTACTGTTATTTTTTATGATTAATCATTATTAATTATTATAATTAATAATATTGTTAATGGAATTTAATATTATTGTTTACAACCTAAAGGCTGGGAATTACTCGTAAGGAATGAGTAGCCTAAGTTATGCTGCATAAGTGATAAAGATTAAATTGATAGAATTAAAAAATAAATGTGTATGTATGTGTATGTACTTACGCTCAAGCCTTAAATGCCGTTTATATACAGTGCGTGCATTAAGTCTGGAATCACCCGAATAACTTTTTAGTTACAAGTAAAATACAAAAATCCTTAGACAGGTCGATTTATATTTTTAATTCTGCAAATTTTGGTCTAAAAAAAGTTATCAAAATTGGCACCCCCTTGCACCCTCACCCACCAAATTTTTTTTTCAAATAGCAACCTACCCCTTGTGATACATCATTGGAAAGGTAATTTAATAAGCTTTCCAACAGTGTATGATAAAGCCTAATTTGTTAAAGGGTCTATGAAAAAACGCATGTTTTATTTAAACATTGTTTGTGTGAAATATTACGCATAATATGGTAATTGTTGCCCTATTTCCTACTTGGCACCTTCCTGAGAATCTAAATAAGGTTGTTTTAAACTTATTGTAATATTTTATACCCTGTTGAAAAATGCAATTTTTTTTCTTTTTATTGACCAATTTTATGTTTACTATTTAATCGATTTTAATCCCGTTTTTTTTACTGTCCACTGTCAAAGAGCTGAAGGACATCAATTTGAACATTTATAGTGAACTAAAGTTATACTTTACATGTCTTTATAATAAACTAAATTGTGCATTTTATCATTAGCCCTTTACCAAATTAGGCTTTATTATACACCGTTGGAAAGCTTATTAAATTACCTTTCCAACGAAGTGTCACAAGGGGTAGGTTGCTATTTGAAAAAAAAAAGTTTGGGGGTGAGGGTGCAAGGGGGTGCAAATTTTAATAACTTTTATTACACCATAATTTGCAAAATTAAAAATAAAAATCGACCTATCCGTGAGTTTTTGTGTTTTACTTGTAACTAAAAAGTTAATCGGGTGATTCCAGACTTAATGCACGCACTGTATGTATCGTTTATCTTAAAAACATAATAAGTACATGGATTTATGACGTAAAAAAACATATACAGTTCACATTAAAAAAATAAACATTAAGTTATCGTTTTTCTTTATAACTTTGTTAAAAGTACAAAAAAATGGATTTTGGACAGCAGATCCTTATCGGAGTGGGTACAATTTTAAAAGCCTGCAAATTTCTGGTACTAAAGACATAAAATGTACGTTCAAAGATAATTTAGGTTAAATTTTTGTTTGGTCGTATTTTTTTTTAATTATTTACGATAGAAGAAAAATTTAAAAACCACATGAAAGGTAAAATAAAATTTCACAAAATGTGTAATAATAATTGTTTTCCTGCCCCTCCCCCTCTCCCCCAAAATGTAAAAAATTGTTTCTGGACATAAATTTTTTAGTATTCACAATAGAAGAAATAGTTTGAAACCACCTAAAAGATAAAAAACCCTCTCCCTCTCAAACGCCCCCCCCCCCAAATATTAGAAATTGGACATAACTTTTTATGAGTATTCTCGCTCATTCGAGACGGCTGGTTTTTTAGGTATAACGAAAAAAAAGGCTCTTTTTTAGCATAAGTAAGTTCATAAAAACAATAAAAAATTTATAAGTAGTAATACTTAAGACGTCTTAATTGACGCAATATGTCTTTTATTCACAGGTCACAGATCAGTTTCAATTATTATTATTAAATTATAATTTAAAAATAAAAAGTTCTTTCTCAAAATATTTATTTGATTTATAATTAGCTTTTCGTCGGAAATTTTGCAATACATACAGATAATGAGACAATTACCAGCTTTATTTTAAATAGATAAACTCAATAATAACCCCCGCGTGGCTTTTACTTTATTGAGTGGATAATTATTTATTTTACCCACTCAACTGTCACTTGTCAAATTATTTTCTTGTAAATGTCATTAAAATTTTTAATAAAAATATGAATTTCTAAGCTATTTATTGGATAAAACCTTGTATGGGTACCATAAATAACTATTATTTACTTCTTTTTTACGATTAATATAAAATAAAATGTTTGAGAAAAATCTGTTTTAAATCTAATATGTTTGTTATATATTAAAGTACTTATTGAAGTATATTGAAGTACTTAAAAGTGTTTGAAATTGATGGATGGTTTAAGTCAAGATGGCTTAAGGCTTTAGGGAACTTGTTCCTTCAGCCCATCTTGGTTTAGGATTTGAAAAGATACCCTGATCTAACAAGAATATGAATATATTGATCAATTGTATAAATCTTTTGTACGTGATATAGCTTTAGGTAATATTAATTGTTTTTACGATATGACATCCTTGCATCTAGAAAAAGTTACATCTCAACTCATTTTAAATCCATTATTTTTTGCGCTGGCAACATCATGGCAACAGATCTATACATAATAGTTTAGTCCTAAATGCACCTTGCACCTGACGGTATAGACCACATAAACCGAATAGAGGGAATTAGTGAGGTTTTTTAATCAAAATTATGAGCAATGCATTCAAGAATTTCAAATTTATAGTATATTAAGGTACTAGTTTCATAAAAACGTGTTATAAAACGAGTGCTTTATACAATTTTTTCTATTTTGCTCTAAAATTAAAAAAAACTTACATTTAAATTGATGACTGATTTAGGGATTTTTGTTTTAGATTGGCATTACAGTTTACACCATGTTTAAAATTCTAAGAACAAATGATATTTTGATATATTTTTTAGTCATCTCTTCTCTTTTTTACTGCAATTAACCAAGCCACAATTTTAACATGGTAAAAATAACCTAAACACAAAATTTTGAAGAAAATTGAACTTTAAAGCGACATTGACATTTGCACGGAAAACGTCAAGCGATAGGCCAACCCAAAAGAACAAAAAGTACAGACCTCTTATGGGCCTATAAGAACACGCAAAATGCGTGTGATTATGAGCTTATAAGAGTCGCAAAATAGAAATATTTCTTTAATTAATTATTAATATAAATTATGTGAAATAAGACTTCTATAATGACATATTTATTACAATAAATTATAATATGAGATAGTTCAATCAACAATTTTTATATAAACGAATAAATCATTCCATGTATCTGAAATTAATTTATAACATATCATAAAATTTAAAGAGCTTTCATAATTCCATGGTGACAGTTGCCTTTTAATACTAGTATTCCTAGAAGGCGACTTTATTCGTTTAAAAAGTTTAGTTAGTGGTAGGAAATAACATGTGGTGCCACCTATAGCATAACGCTGTCAAGTGCACTGAAATTGAAACATTACAGAAGCCTGTACTATTCGGCAATCGTTTTCAATCGGGTCCCGGGCAACATTTGCTATTTCACGTGGAAGTCATTATGACATAATTTAATGATTTAACGTTAAATGTATACACCTCATGACAAAATCATAACAAACTCATAAGTGATGAGATGTGCTCATCATGATGTTCGTATGAGTACAAAACGTGGAAATCATAACATGATGCTCTCATGAGTTTATGGATGTTGTCCGGGTGCAGTGAAAATAATTAAGTAATCATGGCCCAACTCTGATACATTAAATTAAAAATAATATATACAAATAAGAGTGTCAAAGACCACGCTAAAATTATATTCACAGTAATTTATCTATTAGTCCAAACATTATTATGACTGTCATTCTTAATAAAAATTGTTATATTTGTAATAAGAATGATATAAATAGAATATTGTTTTGATTGTTGTCAATCTTAATACATTAATGGTAATTTACCATTAAATATCAAATTTTCCGTAGACCAATCTAGAAAATATGCAGGGACGGATTCAGTGCATATACTGTAAGGCCTTAGGTATTTACCCTTAGCGCTACAAACATTGGTTCGTCGGCCGTCCGAAGGCCAACACTCGGCCGACGTAATTTACGTTGGCGGAAGGTTGGCCGTAAGGCGGCTGACGAACCAATCTTTGTATGAAGGTGTCATATTTTAGGCGCAAAAAAATTAAAATTGGTAATGTAATTTATTTATTATTTTCAATATTCTTTATGCTATTTAAATCCGCTACTTATTGCCGCCAAAATTATTATTTCAATTTAAATTATTGAATCCATTCTAGCTCTAGATACGGTATGAATATTCCTTATCAAGTGTTAGAATGAGCACATGTAGTGGCATCTCTTGTTTATAAAAGTAAAGAAAACTGTAGCAAAATTAGCAAAAATATATATATATTTTACCACGAAATATTGAATAATTTAATGCAATTTAAAGTTTTGCGTTAAAATTACATAAAGTTTATTAGTTTTTCTTAATATTTGACCAGTTTTTTATCAATTTAGTTCAAAAAATTAAAACGCTCCATCTATTGTTAAATATTTAAACCTGATATCTGTCACAAAAATCTGAAATAACCTTCAATTTTTGAATTATAATTTGTAAATATGTGCTAAAATTAAATAAAAATCTTTTTTAAGTACTGATTTGATAAAATTATTAAATAACATTAATTGCTTTATTTAAAAATATGTGTTTTGTTGCATTTACAATGCCGAGTCACAAAAAACATGGTTTTTAACCTTGTCCGCAGTTTAAAGCCATACAGTGTTTTATATTTGCAGTCAAAGAAAAAGTAAAACACGTATGGAATAGTCATTCCGCGCTCGCGGGACCGTGAAAAAAAACTCGTATACATCTAGGTTTTAAAATCGGTTTCAATGGTACTAAGTAAGGCCTCTTAAAAAATAACACTTTTTAAGGGACAGTAGCTCCCTTAAAAGCAGTTTGTGGATTTTTGTGTATGGCAACTTTTTTTCATAGTTTTTGATCTAGAATCGCCCTGCAGTATTGAAACCATTATTCACAATATTCACATTTTTTAGTTCCTATTTTTGATTCTGAAAGTGAAATAGTCACTTGAACTGCAATTTTCTCGTGAACGCGTGCCCTAGGTATGAATAATATTCATATTCATTGAATATGATACAATGGTATTTTGACAAACTTTGCAAGTTTTAGAACTGCTTTTCTTTCATCATTTTGTTCCTTTACCCTCTATCTCTCTATTTATTTGTTCTTTTTGTTCCGAACAATTAACCAGGGTTTCTCTATATAATCATGAGGTTTCCAGTGCGCATGTACTAATCGGATATGTATCCTGACTTGCGCACTATCACTGATAAATTACTACTGTAGTAATATAAAAAGTTATCATTAAAAACATACAAAAAAATTATCTTCAAACGTCCATTATTATTCACTTAAAATTCAACAGTTCACAAGTTTAATAACCATATCTATGGTTGACTTTAACTTGCACTTAAAACATTAATACAAAAATTCTCTAGGCACATCATAGAAGATTGCAAACCAAAAATGCACGAGGCACATCATAAAAGATGGCTTAGCACGATGCTGACGCTTGATCGCCTAGTACTTCAGTGAGAACCAGTAATCGGAATAAACTCAGTTATGACTCATCAATGTTGAAAATAAACACAGAAACAAAGGCTCACGGAATAATTTTGCCGAATTATGAGGGAAATTTCCATAAAGGTCACTAAATCGAAACATTTGACGACTAATTTGTTACACACAACAATATTGACTATACATATTAACTATAAATATGTATATATATCGGTGTTTTTCGAAGAAAATAAAAATGTAAATATTTAAAACCTCGCGTCAACGCTAGAATCGACGCGGCGCCTATGCGAGCACTGGAAATTCGCCGATGGACTGGTGAGAACTAAATCGTTACAACTCAAAATTTTTCAATTTTGAGATTTTTGTGCTAAAACGACATAAAATTATGCCATCTATCGATAGAAAGAGAAATTAGCCACAAATGGCCACTAGTTTTGCTATTATCCCAGAGAGATGTCACATTAGCGCCATGCTATGTTATGGGCAAAATGTTTTTATTTTCGCGATTTCCCGAAAGTTGTGTTTTTAGAGTTGTGACGGTTTAGTTTTCACTGTGCGATATAATGTAGCATTTGCAATATCGGAGAGATTTGTAGGTGTATAAACCATATATTCTTCTTCAATCATTTTTAATCAATTTCACACAAGGTTTTTACACAGAATCTCGAGTCAACCACCTGGTTACATAATAAACAAACAAGTTTGAAGTATGGCTGTCATCAAAGTCAAAGAGTGCTGCCGCGAGTGATGGTTTTGCTAATTAACTTTTTTTTACGGCGTACAACAATGAACTCTTTTTTTACTGTAAAAAAATAGATCACTTCTAACTAGTGTGTTCAGTTATAAAATATGAACATTTTAGTACGCTTGAAGAAAAATACTATTATCTACTAGCTTACAAATAATATGTAGTATATCAACAAAACAACACATTAAAAAAAGGAATTACTCCAGCTAATTTCAAAAGTGGTCAGCTGTTTAAATATTTACCGTGAATATTAGATACTAGCATCTATCAATAGATACTGCAACTTGAAGACTAGTATTCCTAAGTGAAGACTAGGTGCCGACAAAGTTTGTATTTTGATTATTAAAGATATCAGATATCATCTTAATGCCCAGTGTTCCCAAATGGGAACAAGGTGCAATATAGGGTTAATATTTTGTGGTTATTTACACTTTTAATTAATGTTCGTACCTGGTATGGTTATTTATTAGACAGGTCTAAGTTTATTGGGAAAGAATTACAAATAAGACGATACTTACCCAATCCTTTGAAACCGGTGAAGTGATAGTAGATGAAGCGTTTGAATTTGTATTTTCATCTTTTGTGTCCAATTCCTTCGTCTTAGCATGAATATAAATAATTTTTTTATAATTTAAAATTTTATTATAGATACATAGAAATAAAAAAAGAATAGTTAAACGAACAATTGTTTGAATAGCGTCAAATACTATTGTTATTTTTTATCACTTAAATCGTAATTTTACTATTCTTTTTTTTTGTTGATATACCGGGTGTTTCAGGAATGTGGTTCACCCCCCTTAACTTTTTTTACTTTTTTAGGTAGGATCTTGAAATTTACAGTAGCCATATTATGTATAATTTAAGATTTTTTGAAATAGAAATATTTTGGCACTTCCGGTTTTGCCGGAAATGAATCGAACTTTCGATTTTTAAATAAAAATTTAAATAAAAAATGACATGACCTGTCAAAAATTGACAAGTGGCATATGCTTGTTCTCAGAATTGATTTTTAAATCGTAACATGTAAAAATATACAGGGTGTTCCGTTTAAAAATCAAAAGTTCGATTCATTTCCGGTGAAACCGGAAGTGCCAAATAATGTCTAAGTCAAAAAATCCTAAATTATACATAACATAGCTCCTGCAAAATTCACGATCCTACATAAAAAAGTAAAAAAGTTAAGGGGGGTGAACCACCTTCCTGAAACACCCGGTAGGTACCTAATTTTAAAATTTAAATTTAATAATAAAGAAAATAAAAATACTTAGCAGTTCAATAAACCTTATTTTATAAATTTACTTCCGCGGAGTATTTAAATGCTTAATTATAATAATTATTATACGTAAAAGGTAGGTATTAGTCCCAGCAACGAAGTATAAAAATCACCGTTTGCCCCAAAAAAACCAAAAGTTTTTAAAATTGGTAGAAATGTAGTTTGGACCTTTCTAATGAACGTACCAAAAGTCCTCAACAATTGAAGGTGATATCGCGCGCCATCTTGATTTTAAGGTACAATTTTGCAATTTTTTGCAAATAACTTCTAAACAATCAGTTTTTTAGAAAATAAGTATTAATAAAAAATAAAGCCTAAAAAAATCTCTATAAAATAGTGTTAAAAACTTTTTTCGTACTTGCTTGGTGTTTGAGAAACATAAAATGGTCAAAAATTGTCCGATATATTTTCTAAATGGTGAACTTTTTGAAAAAACGAGTCCTTATAAAAAAGAAAGCTTATAAAATTCTCTACAAAATACATAGCTAATTTTTTTTCGATCTTACTTAGTTTTAGAGAAAATGGGCAAAAATTATGGTTTTGAGGTAAACTAATGCCTTTGGAATTTATTGTCTATCTGACACTCGAGAAATCACATAAAACGTAAATTCTATATCTAGTTCAAACAGATATTGAAGTTTATATCATAATAATCACGTCAAATAAAAAAAGTACGTTATCATTTTTGTAGAGAATTTTATAAGCATTATTTTTTATCATAGCTTATCTTGTTGAAATATTGACCATTAAGAAGATATTTGCAAAAAACTCCAAAAGTGTTCCTTAAAATCTAGATATCGGCACAATTTTTTACCATTTTCTCATCTTGTCGAAATCTAAATAAGTTAGAAAAAAGTTATAACCAGGTATTTTGTAAAAAATTTTATAAGCTTTCTTTTTTGTAAAAACTATTTTTCAAAAAAAATTACCGTTTCGAAGATATTTGCAAAAAACTCCAAAATTGTACCTTAAAATCAAGATAGCGTCGCAAGATCAATTTTAATTATTCAGGACTTTTAGTAAGTTTCATATAAGAAATACACTATAAGAGAAAGTCAAATGATAGAGATAGAAAACTATTGTACGCCATTAGCGGTTGTTTTTTAAAATTCACTAAATTCACGGTCAACGACAGCCGATAATACAGATAACCTACGGAAGTCGGTAATAAAGATTACTATTGCTTTCCCAAATCAATTTGTAAAAATGGGAAAAAGCTTTGTATTTTTATTTGAAACTTTAAGTTTATTCACCAAAAGATAAAACAAATTTTTAAAGTCTAACAAGTGGGTTATCTAACCCTCACATTAATTAAAAATAACAATATATGAATCGAAATTTTAATTAAATGTAAAATTTATTAAACTTTAAAAATATGAAATTTTATCTTTTGCTAAATAAACCTATATAATTTAAAAAAAATACACTTGGCTTTGATTTTTATATATTTTATTTTAAACGTAAATAAGAAATTAAAACAATTATGTCGTACTTTTAACAGTTAACTTTTTATTATAAATAAATATATATGAGGAGTAAACATTTGCCTTCATATATAATTGAGTGTCATACAGAATATACTGCCTAAGGGCAGAGCACATTTGCAAAGTTTTTATAATTAGTATTCCTACATTTAACAGATAAACAATATGAATCAGTTAAACCGATAAGCTTCTCTGGCCAGGGGCTATCCCAGCCCTAAACAGCTGTTTAAGGCTAGCTCAGTCAAACTGATAAGCTCTTTTCGATAGGGGCCATCCCTGCCCTAAACATATCAGTAAAAATGGTAAGAAGCTTTTTAGGGCATTTGTCCTAGCCCTAAACAGCTCAGTCAAATCAATAAGTTTTTTTTGTGTAGGGGCTGTCCCTGCCCTAAATAGCTCAGTCAAAATAATAAGAAGCTTTTCAAGACAGGGTCAGTCCCTGCCTTTAGTCATTTTATTTAACTTGGCACTATTAATGTTTTTGACCCACACATTAAATAAGTTTGCATCACTAGGAAAACGGTGACGTTTACTTAACTGATCCTTGCAAAACGGTACAATACACATTTTGTATTACATCACAATAAAAGTTCGGTATAAAAGCACAATAAATTGCAAATCACGAGTAAAATTTCACGAGTAAAATTTCAATTGTTTTGACAGATATACTACCCCTCACCCCACTCCCACTAAACAATCAAGTTCATATACAGCTGGCGCCATCGCTCAGTCGTACCTAGAAGCCAAAACACAGGTTCGGGTCCTGAATACTTTTCACGGTCACGTATTTGACTTTCTCTTATAGTGTATTTCTTATATGGTAAGTTTATATAGATTTTCTATGCCCAGTCATCCATTACCCTATCTGTATAATTAGTAATTATATCTGTATAATTATTAATTATATAGTAATTATACGTAATTATTAAATATATAGTAATTATATGTAATTATTAGTTACATATAAGGAAACCCACTTTTTTTTAAGAAAATATCTAATTTTTAATAAACTTATTTGGAGATAAAATTTCTGTACATTTTTCAATATTCTCACCTCATTTTCCATTTTGTACTAAAGGCTGCATGAAAATAAAATACAAAAATACAAACACGTCAAATTGATAACCTCCTCATTTCAGAAGTCGATAAAAATAAATATTGCGTTCCCATGTTTTTCCGTTACCAAAATATTGCATTTTTATAAATACCACCAAAATTTTAGATTTAAAACAGACTCTATATCCAGTCGTATTAATGGTAGTGGTCGCTTGCAAAACAACTTTACACTACGATATTTCAAAAATGCTTTGACACAGAGACTTAAATTTTTGACCAAAGGTTTTCAACGTGCAAAAAACTTTTGGTCAAAAATTTCAAGTCTCTATGCGAGCTTAGCTCATGCCCCATTATGCTCATTGAGCTATCAACCTGAAATATGGTACATTTTTAGAAAATATGAAACAAATTTAAGGACCACCTTAATGTATACGTTTAAAAATAATCCTCTAACGCGGTCTAAACCCGAAAAACTCCTCCTGATATTTCTAAGAGTGAGAATTTGAGAACAAAACTTACATTAAATTATTGCAAAAAAAACGTATAAAATAAATATTGCAAAACAAATTAACGCCCCTACTATGAAACATATTGCACATAGTTTATGTTGATATAACTACATTTTATTCTAGAAAACCATAAATATTATTGTAAAATAATATAAACAATCTAAATGATGCATACAGTAGGCTGTAAAATAAACAAAAGTCACATGCTTACAATAAAAGATCAAGTGGATTTATCCGAAAGATAATAAACAAGAGTGCCATATTTAAAAACAACATACGTTTTTTAAAAACTTTTTATAAGTTGATAAACAATTTATAATTAATAAGCCAGTAATTTAATTGATTTAGAATAGTTTTAAGTATTTTTTTTATGATTCTGGAAATATGAAGACAACAAAATGTACAATAAAAATATTACAACAAATTAACGCCCTTTGCTAAGAAACATATTGCGGACAGTTTATGATGATATGACTACATTTTGTTCTAGAAAACTATGAATAATAATATAAAATAATGTAAACATCATAAATGATACATGCAGTAAGCTGTAAAATAAACAAAAGTCACATGCTTACAAAAAAGATCAAGTGGATTTATCCGAAAGATAATAAACAAAAGTGCCATATTTAAAAACAACATACGTTTTTTAAATTTTTTTTATAGGTTGATAAACAATTTATAATTAATAAGCCAGTAATTTAATTGATTTAGAATAGTTTTAAGTATTTTTTTTATGATTCTGGAAATATGAAGACAACAAAATGCACAATAAAAATATTACAACAAATTAACGCCCTTTGCTAAGAAACATATTGCAGGTAGTTTATGATGATATAACTACATTTTATTCTAGAAAACTATGAATAATAATATAAAATAATGTAAACATCATAAATGATACATGCAGTAAGCTGTAAAATAAACAAAAGTCACATGCTTACAAAAAAGATCAAGTGAGATTATTTGTAAACATATAAACAAAAGTGCAATATTTAGAAAAACAACATACCTTTTTTTTAAATTGTTTATAGTTTGATAAACAATTTAGTAATAATAAGCTACTGTTTTAATAGATTCAGGATAGTTCTCAGTATTTCCTTTAGGATACTGATATGAATACCACAGGTAAAAGCCGGGGTGAATATGCGTACAAAACGCGACCTTTTAAGTCCTAGACGTCTATGACGTCATACGGCGTGAATTACGCCGCATATGTCACGTAATATTGCACAAAATATTACCATAAGTGAATCAGTGTTATTTTCATTACGAGTTAAACGTGTTTTTCTGAATTTATTTGCACTTGAAGGTTTGGAATAGTTTCAGGAATTTCAGTTCTAAAAACAGTTTCACGTTATTTCAGGATCGATAGAGAAGGCAAGTTACCGACGACGAGCTGTGATTGGTAGATACAGCGGGTGTGTCGTCAATTGAACTTTCGCATGATAGCTAGTAGACCGGAATTATACACATTTGATTTTTTTAATGCATACAGGGTGTATTTGAAATAGTGATTCCACATAAGAAAATATGATAAAAGTTCCTATGTCTACAAATGTGTCGTAAGGGAACTAAGCCCCTTTGAAACTGGCTAAAAAATTCGGTTTTTATTTAATAACTCGGGAATTCTTTGATATATAGCAACGGTTTTGCACATGAGCTAAACTTAATAAGGCCCATCTTCGTATTTTATATTCATGTACTTATTTTACAACAAGAGTACCTTTTTTATGTATTTTGACCTAAGGAATCATATTCCAAAAATTAAATAACCAAGAAGTTACACAGAAATATGTTTGGAACAAAAAACTGATAAGGCACCCCCGTTTCGCACAGCCCTGGTTAAAATAAGTCACAAAAATAACATACGAAGATGGACCTTATCAATATTTGTTCACGTGCAAAAGCTCGTTGTTATATCTCAAAGGGTTCCTAAGTTACTAAATAAAAACCGAATTTTTCAACCACTTTCAAAGGGGCTTAGCTCCATACGACGCATTTTTAGACATGTTTATAGGAACTTTTTGTCATATTTTATGATGTAGAATCACCCGTTAAAATTTCGGACCGTATTTCAAATACACCGTGTATATTATTTATTTTTGGGTTCAGCACTAGGGACACTAGATCTAGGTCTTAAGCAAGGTGCCTGGCTAACTTAAGATCTAGATCTCGTGTACATTTCCGCATCTTAAAAACAAATGGTTCATAACACAGGCCTGCGACGTAAAACCTGTCAGATTTTTAAGGTAATTTTAATAGATTTGTGGATGCTAATTACCCAAAAAATATAAAAAAACTATCGTACAGTTATCACAAAATTATTTTTTTACATACATTAACATAAATAAAATAAAGAATATTATAATCCCTTTTTTAAATAGTATTAATATAAAGGCGATAGTAAAAACATGCAGTTGTAACTCATAAATAAAAGCTACTAGAAAACTTTTAGGCTCATGTTTAGGCACATTCACGGCCGTAGCGAAGAAGATTTAGTGGGGGGAGGCTCCCACGTTTGGTAGATGAGATTTCCCCAAAAGATTACCTCCAAGGTTTCCTCCAATTTGGACACCGGGATTCCTCAGCGGTTTCTCCTCGCTATCCAAGGTTTTAAAAAAAATTTCTCAGTGTACAAAATCAGTTATATATTAAAATTTGCATAATTTATTTATTCTAAATATAAATTATTTTTGTATTACATAAAAGGTCATTTATTTTTACTGATATGCAATATTAATGACGCTAGTTTATAAGCGTAGGCACAATATTTTTCAAAACAACGTGTTATTGATATACAGGAATGTGGGAAGAAAATGTAATGTCTTGTTCAAAAATATTTAATTTTAGCCATTTTACACCTAAAGAAAACGAAATTTTATTTAATTTTTAATGTCTTGTTTAAATATATTTTATTTTAACCATTTTACACCTAAACAAAACGACATGTGATTTAATTTTTAGTAACCCTTTGAGATATATCAACGAGATTTTGCCGTGAACTAATCTTAATATCTATCTATCTAATCGTATGTTATTTTCATGTACTTATTTTAACCAGGGGTTTGGGAAACGGGAGGGCCTTGTCAGTTTTTTGTCCCAAACTTTTTTCTGTGTAACTTTTTTATGATTTTATTTTTGGAATATGATTCACCAGATCAAAATACATAAAAAAGGTACTCTTATTGTGATACTGTAGGATTAACCGTTCTCGAGAAAAATTAATTTGAAGGTGAAATTTCACTAACCCCCCCCCCGTTTCCCACACCCCTGGTTAAAATAAGTACATGAAAAAAACATACGAAGATGGGCCTTATTAAGATTAATTCACGTGCAAAATCTCGTTGCTATATCTCAAAGGGTTCCTGAAACCGAATTTTTTAGCCACTTTCAAAGGGGCATAGCTCCCTTACGACGCATTTTTAGACATTTATTTATAAGATTTTTTTTTCATATTTTCTGATGTAGAATCACCCCTTAAAATTTCGGACCCCATTTCAAATACACCCTGTATGCATAAAAATGTATGCGAGTTTTCAATTAAGGTATGGAAATTTTATTATACTGACGACATTTGTAGGTACATATGTATGGAAAAACTTCAAAACATATGCATGGTATTTTTTACAGTGCAGCTACATTTTTACCGAAAAATAACTTGTCGTTTAAAAAAAAATTGTGAATTATTTTAAGTATTTTTAGTATAAAAGTAATGTACAAAAAATTACGTTATACCAAATATTTACGAGAAACCTTAAAATATCACCCTAACAATTGCATTTTAAGGATAAACAAATCAATATACACTTGATTGATTTCGTGTATTATATGCAGGAAATAGGAGAGTTATAATTATTTGTGTATTCGGTAGTGGCAAGAAATTTCGGTGCAGTACATTTGATCTTTACTAGAGCCTTAATGTAACGTTTTCTGTCAAGAAAAACGAGTGAAGACAAAAGAACTGTTAATTCTTTTATTTTTTAGTTGGTAACTATGTTTTGGCCTTAGATGTGACATCTAAGATGTCACAAATTACATGTGCGCACATTTTTAAAGAAAATGGTTTTTAAACGTACCATAAGTTGGGATAAAATGGGATCCATTTATTTAAAACTCCATTTGGTAATAACAGAATGTAGCAAGAATATGATTAATACCAACTGGAGAATAAGAAAAAGTTCAAAAATATGCTAGGTTTAACCAACGAACTAACAACTCTTCTCTCTAGAATACGCATACCGTTAATATAAAGTATCGCCAACATCTCGGTTTGTTTGTAAACAAATAGTAGGTATATTCATTACATCATAAATACATAGATGCGCCTTGAGTCCCCGTCAAACCGAAATGTTTTCATTGCTATATCCAGGTAGATTTCACCTTCCCGCTTCTGGTCACCATCCACCGCTATAGTGGTTTGTTGACAAATATGTTATACTTCACCTCCTCGCAACCTCACCGCTATAATGGTTTGTTTACAATTGGCTTTGTATATGTTCTACATAAAACAAATCAACATTAATGTCATATCTATGTATATATGATCTAATGTATATTTAGGTCTGAACAATAACAATTACCAGTAACTGTTATTGTTCTTTCTGTTAGAACAAAGCTGTGCGAGTAAGACAGACAAATGTATATGTTGGCTACGTTTTTTTCAGTTTTTACAAATGAAATGCCTATTCTAGAGAGAAGAGTTATTAGTTCGTTGGGTTTAACAAACAAGTCTTTTTTTTGCATAAAGCACTGTAAAAATATGTCATGATACATAATAAATATATTTTGAGAGAGAAAGAAACATATTCGGAAAAAAAATATCCGGAAAAGGCTAAAAACTCGTTTGCGAGTTTGTCATTTCCCTAGATTTTTTTTTAATGTCCAATCTTTTACAGAAAACGTCACACCAAGGCAATATACCCTAGTAGAAATTTAACATTAGAATAACGTTTTTCTAATGTTAGAAAACTGTATAAAAGTTATAAAATATGTGCAAATGTCCCGCTTTTTAACGTTAGAATCAAACGTTAGTTACAAACGTTAATCTAACGTTAGATTTTTAAGTTTCAGAGGGGGCGTGGCCAACTAGGATAATATTTTTAAACATAATTTCGTTACATTTATTTATAAAATAGCCATC